>OX422212.1:573065870-573475870 GCA_949130495.1 Sambucus nigra
AGTTTGAGCTTGATCTTGAATGTTGAAAAGCAACCCTTGCACTTGGATGATGATGGAGAATGGTTAATTCATCAAGTTTGATGAAAAGTGGAAGTAAAAAGGGATTTGGAAGTTGAAATCACGCTGCCTTCGAGAGAGGTTTCTGGGGTTCGCTGAGAGTGATTTGCTTCTGATCTGAGCTCCCCTTGAAAATGAGGCCAAGGCCTCCTTTTATAGGCCCAGGGGACTGCCGATCGGCATTTCCATGGCACTACCTATCGTCATGCGCCGATAGGAAGGGTCCGGGACCTGCCATTTGGTAGTGCGCTTCAGGCTTTTTCAGAAAATTATCCGCCGAGGGCAAACCGTTGGTCAGAATCGCGCACGGAGCATACCGTTGGAAAGGTATTTCAGAAACCTTCGAAAGTCCTTTGGACTGCTCCCGAGTTCAGGAGTTGACTTTGGGTCAAATATGGCTCGGAAGCATTTGTCAATCCGTTGGACGGGGAATCGTTCGGATGCAAATGGATCGTTCGTCCGCATGGTAAGTTCAAATCGCGCATGGGGCGGACCGTTAGAAAGGTTAGAGATGTAATTCGACATTCCAAAGAGTTTGACCCGGTTCGGGGAGTTGACTTTGGTCAACCGGGCCCGAGAAGCATTCGGTGACCTCTCGGAGTCAAACGGATCGTTCGTCCGCATGGAAAGTCAGAATCGCGCACGGGATGGACCGATGGAAAGGGTTTTCAGTGCCCTTCAAAGATTCATTAAGCCTCGGTCGAGTTGAAGAGTTGACTTAGGTCAAACAGAGCCCTGGAGCTCCCGGTGGCCTCTAGGTCGGGTTTCGGACGCAAACGGATCGTTCGTCCGCATGGTAAGCCAGAATCACGCACGGGACGAACCGTTGGAAAGGGTATTTAGTGCCCTTCGAAGATTCATTGAGTCTCAATCAAGATGAAGAGTTTGACTTTTGGTCAAACCGAGCCGGGGAGTGCCCGATGGCTTTCGTGTCAGTGCTCGGGACATGACCATGGTTCCTCGTTGCTGTTTAGACTTGGGAGCTCCTTGTACTTGGGTTTGCCACCTAGGACTACTGCCGTGACCATTTTTTTTTGCGATGAGGGATGCTTAGGGATCCTTGCGAGTTGACGTCTCTACAGGGGTTGCTACTGTCGCTTGTTTTTTTGCGACTAGGGACGCCCAGGGCTCCTCGCGTGTTGACCTCTCTACAGGGGTTGCTACTGCCACCTTTTTTATGCGACGAGGGACACCCAGGATTTCTCATCCATGGGTTCCTTGCGAGTTTGATGTTTCTATAGGGGATGCTGCCATGACTTCTTTGTTGGCGACGAGGGACACCCAGGGTTCCTCGCCCATGAGTTCCTCAATAGTTGGTGTTTCTCTAGTCGAGATCTTGGAACCTATGGATCCCTCACCGAAAAAATAGTTTTTCATGAGGGGTCCTCGCGTTCCACTGTTGATGGGGAGGTACACTTTGGAAGTATGGGTTCTTTGCAATTGTGGGTGCCTCTCCCTCTAAGAAGAGGAGAGTTTCTCATTTTGGTCCCTCTATGAGTGTGGGTTCCTCACTGTAACCAATGACTGTTGGTGAACTTGATGGCACCACTACTTGCTCCGGCACCACTTTTCGTGACGGAGCTACTTCCACCGGAATCATCGCAGAAGTGGTTGCCCCTCCAGAGGGGGCTGCTGCTGGTGTTACACAACCTTGACCCAAACTTGCCAAGTCTAGCTATTTTGTTTCAAAAGCTTAAAAACCATACTCATAATCCTCTTCCATCGGAGATACTTTCGGTAAGATGGTCTGCCCTCACGGAGGAGCAGGTGTCTTTACTCTGATCACCACCACATCCTCCTTGATGGTCTGGTCATTTTGAGCTCCATTCCCAGATAGAATGTCTTCAAAAACTAGCTGCTTAGAAATGCTGAAACCTTATTTGTTCACGAAAGTGAGGATACCTCCCTAGAGGAGTCGTCAAATTTAAGAGGGTAGTGAGACTGGGGTCTATGAATAACTGGAAAGGGTGAGACGTGACCCACTTCAATGGACGTTGTCTGCAAGGTTCTCAAGAACTTCTGGAGTAGCTTCTGATGAAACCTTCTCCTTTTGGTAAAAATGGATCTCAATTTATAAATACCTCCCTCCAAGAAGATGAAATTCCACAACAATAATAGTAATTTTCTCAAGAGGATCTCCTAAGAGTGATGGCTGTCAGTGGGAAGGGAAAGAACAAGGCACTTAGCACTTAGAGAGAGAGCAGGGAGAGAACACTAGAGAGGTTCTGGTGTGATTTTTGACATAGAAACTTTGCTATTGTGTTTTATTCTATATTTCCTTGACCTTTACCCAAGGGTCCTATTTATACTTGGTCACTAGGGTTGGGTTGGCACTTTTGGCGCCGAAACTTATAAGGTTGGTGAGGGACAAGGTCTGTAGTGTACTATTTATCCCTACCTGTGGGCAGCAGCCTATCCCCTCAGACAGGTGCCATCTGGTGCAATCCAAATTCAAAAAGCAAATATGTCTCCTAATGGAGACAAAATATCTGATTTGGCAAATATCCTTTGAAATGGTAACTTGTGGTGTAAACTTTTGCAAATATCGAGAGGGGAGGCCTTAAGGACCCATCTCCTCTAAAATCCTTATTTTTCTTGAGAGGGACCTTGAGGACCCCCTCTTGTGAGAAAGTCATTTTTTGTAAAGAGTTTATTCCTTGTGAGCAGCCAGCTCTTTGGCTGCCCACTTCACTTGTGACCAAGTGTGCGGTGTGTGTATTCTTAAGTGACTTATGGGTCTCCCTACTATTATTCTCTCAATCTTGTAGTGCTAAGTAGTTGATCTTGCTCAACATACCTTGTTCCTCAGCCGCCAAGCCAAACCTCCCAAGAGATCCCAACTGGCCTACTTGATCCCTGCTTGCTCAACTAGGCAACCTGTACAAGAAAATAAGTGTTAGTACTTCTGTTCTTTTTTCAAGATGAGGGGTTGCTTATGGTAGACACCCCATCATCCTAACTTGGTTTTCTGGGAGCTGAGGGGGGAGGACCTTACGGGTCCCTCCTCTCATGTAAGTTTCTGTTGTTGAGGAACCCTAGTGGGGGGGTCCTTATCAAATATCATTTTTATTGTTGAGGAAGCCTTGGGTGTTCCTTCTCAAATGTCATTTTTGCAGGGACCCTGGGAGGAGTCCTTCTCAATCTGGGCTTCTGCCGCCATCTAAGTGAAGTTCCTTCTCAACGTGAGTTTCTGTCGGGACCCTTGCGGGGGGACCTCTCAACATAGGCTTCTGCTGCCATCTTGGTGGGGTTCCTTGTCAACGTGAGTTTCTGCGGAGGCCTTGGGGGAAGTCCCTCTTAACAACGGTTCCTTCTCAATTTGAGTTTCTGCAGGGACTCTTGCGGGGGTCTCTCTCAACATAGGCTTCTGCTACCACCTTGGTGGGGTTCCTTCTCAACGTGAGTTTTTGCGAAGACCTTGGGGGAAGTCCCTCTCAAGAGGTTCCTTCTCAAATTTGAGTTTCTGCAGGGACCCTTGTGGGGGCTCCTCTCAACATAGGCTTCTACTGCTACCTAGGTGGAGTTCCCTCTCAACTTGAGTTTCTGCAGGGACCCTTGCGGGGGGCCTCTCAACATAGGCTTTTACTGCTACCTAGGTGGGGTTCCCTCTCAACTTGAGTTTCTGCAGGGACCCTTGCGGGGGGCCTCTCAATATAGGCTTCTGCTGTTACCTAGGTGGGGTTCCCTCTCAACTTGAGTTTCTACAGGGACCCTTGCGGGGGGGCCTCTCAACATAGGCTTCTGCTGCTACCTAGATGGGGTTCTTTCTCAACTTGAGTTTCTGGAGGGACCCTTGCGGGGGGCCCTCTCAACATAGGCTTCTGCTGCTACCTAGGTGGGGTTCCCTCTCAACTTGAGTTTCTGTAGGGACCCTTGCGGGGACCCCTCTCAACATAGGCTTCTGCTGCTACCTAGGTGGGGTTCCTTCTCAACTTGGGTTTCTACAGGGACCCTTGCGGGGGGCCCTCTCAACATAGGCTTATGCTGCTACCTAGGTGGGGTTCCTTCTTCAATATGGAATTTCTGCGGTAGGAACCCTGGGGGTTCCTTCTCCAATATGGTACTTCTGCGGTGGAGGGACCCTGGGGGTTCCTTCTCCAATATGGCATTTCTCTGGTCGAGGGACCCTGGGGGTTCCTTCTCCAATATGTCATTCTGCTGTTGAGGGACCCTGGGGGTTCCTTCTCCAATATGGCATTTCTACGATTGAGGGACCCTGGGGTTCCTTCTCCAATATGTCACTTCTGCGGTTGAGGGACCCTGGGGGTTCCTTCTCCAATATGGCATTTCTCCGGTGGAGGACCCTGGGGGTTCCTTCTCCAATATGGCACTTCTGTGGTGGAGGGACCCTAGGGGTTCCTTCTCCAATATGGCATTTATGCGGTCGAAGGACCTGGGAGTTCCCTCATCCTCACATTTTCTTTAAGCTGAAGGGGGGGCCTTTGAGGGACCCTCACCAACATATATAGTGGTCAAGCTTGAAACACCCTTCTACAAAGAGGAAAAATATTTTTGATACTTTTGGTAAAGAAAGAGGAAGAACGAGGAAAGGGTCTCAACATGATTATTATTATTATTACTACTACTATTATTATTATTATTATTATTATTATTATTATTATTATTATTATTATTATTATTATTATTATTATTATTATTATTATCATTATCATCATCATTATTATTATTATTATTATTATTATTATTATTATTATTATTATTATTATTATTATTATTATTATTATTATTATTATTATTATTATTATTATTATTATTATGCTCGCACTTATATTAGGTTTTTCTAAATGCAAAAAGAAATGACGGACGAGACCCGAGCCTGGAAAAATTGGTTTTGAAAAATATGTAAAAACATGGTTGGAATTGTTACCAGGCTCGTGGATAGGGTCCCGTTTTAAAAAAGATAAAATCACTCGAAAATTTGGGTGGCATGTCGATCCGTCATTTTGGTAGAGTTTAAGGTAGTAGCCGACACACTAAATATGAGCACTTATACTAATGGGGAAGAATGTACAAGTATAAAAAGTAAATCTAACATGGAGCATAAAGATTGTACTAAGCATGGTTATGTGAGAGTGAGTGATGTGTGACTATCTACAAGTGAGTATGTGATAGTGATCCTAGGCATGGAGCAACTACGAGTGGTGTGTGACAAGTGTAAGTGATCACGGATATATACAAGTGTGATAAGTGGAGGTGTGTGTTAGTGACACCGAAGCATGGATATTCTAAGTTCAACAGGTGGATATAAGTGATCCTATGTGTAATTAGTGTGAAGTGTACATGGAAGTATCTACAAGTGTGTGAGTGAGTAGTGATACCATCATGAGGTATATATGTGTAAGAAATAATAGAGGAGAAAAAAGGGAACATACATGTAGGTGCATACGCACACAAGCAGAAAATAATAACACCCATGCAAATAGAGTCTAGCCCTCTTATGAAAAAACATCCCCAACGGAGTCGCCACTGTGGCCACCCTGGGATTCCTCTCTCCATTCTCTCCCTAGTGGGCGTGGGGGAGGGTGAAGACGGGGAGAAAAAAAGTTCTCACACCCGCTTTCTCTAAGAGCGCTTTGATCGTCGTCAGTGTGGGGTGAATGTAAAGAGATGGAGTCGCCAGCCTATTTTACACAAAACAAGCAAACGAATATGTCGCTGCCTCGAAAGAGTGGCATCAAAGACTAACTGATGCTTACGAAACCAATAGTTCGAAGGTTCGGGGGCTAAGTTATGAATTGAAAATGCGTTAGGCACCCATCCCACCCTTTTGGTCTCTCATGGGCTTGTGTTACTATTTCCCTTTATTTCTTCGTGAAGTGTGTGTGCGTGTATATATAAATGGATATCAGGCTTGTGTTACTATTTCCCTTTATTTCTTCGTGAAGTGTGTTATGCTTCTGTCAGGCTTCCGAGTTGAACTTCTTCTACTCTCAGTAGGGGACGATTTCAAAGATAGGGTTTGTACAGAGTATGTCCCCATGGCAACGTCAATGTAATCCATATTTTTAAAAATATGCACTTCATGCACGTATTGGGTCTGGGACGAAGACAACAATGGATACTTGAACCCATAGTATTAAAGAAAGATTTTCCTCCCTATGGTTTAGGTGATCAACTATCAGCAGAAGAACTCCGAATGATCCATCATCCTTGATTGAAAAAGAGGTTAGAAAGTGCTAAGACTGTCTCAAGAGATTCCTTGAATGGAATATTAATCAGATAGGTTGAATATTTCCCCTTTTATGGCTTTCCTGAACCGTGGTATGATCGTGTGGATAAGAAGATGAAACCAATAAATGATATCCTTTTCCAAGGCAGCTACTCATGGGCCGAGAGTTCCTAGCATCAAGTGCAACCACTCATTGATAAGACCATAGATGATACCAGAGATCCTGAGGGAAGTGACTCCAAGGATTCTTTCAATTTACAGATATTGGGACTGACACTATGTATGATCCACTCAGGACTACATCATCAGATCCGTCCCGCTTGATCAAAGTTATTGATTCACCTCTCCTCAACTAGCATGTTGCACCTGTGCCACCTGCTAATATTTAACCTAATTAAGGACCAAATTTTCGATTGATTCTTAATGTAATTTTGACTTATTCTCGAAAAAAAAATGTTTGAGTCATAGATAGATTTTTTATTTTTTGATCCCATGAGTCTATGTTGTATCGAAGATTTATTGAAGACGTTGCGGCAAAGCTACAAAGATTAAATCATGCTGAAGTTTAATTGGTGTAATATCTTGTTTTCAAGGTTTAATTTGCATTCCAAATTTATCTAAGGTATGAATTCTTAATGATTATGGAAATCAAAAATTGTTTAAGGATGAATTTTTTAAATAAAATGTTTTTAAAATGTTTATTTTATTTACACATCAGATAAAGGACGGATCAACGTTGGATTAGAGCTGGTTTGCATTAAAACTCTTTGTTTAAAAGTTGGATCAGTTTGGACTCTAATCAACATGTCGTTCAAATAACAAACGATGTCGTTCGAACGAGATGCACTGTCGTTCGAACGATGTGTCATCTCACTCGAACGAGATTGCACTGACTTGAATTTTTTATTTAAGTCAGATCCCAGTCCTTTTCTTGAGTGTACAGAGCCAAATATTTCCAGAATACTGTTACGTTTTGTGCATAACAGTTTACAACGGTTTTCATAGTAAAACCATCCTTTGTGTTTAAAGATCCCATTTTTCATATTCATATGTGATAGAGATCTTGCGTTTGCACCAAGAGGAACTTTTTCAACCTTCTTTAAACAACTTGTGATTGCTGGTTTTGTGGTGGAAAAGTGACGGACATTGTGTTCAACATCGTAGACAACTCAAGCCATATCAGTGGACACCGAGACAATCGTGGAGTCGAGTGTTGTAGACGAGCGTCGTAAAAGATGGAATTTCTGTGTGGGCACTATTCAAGAACGGTAGTAGATCAGAAGGAGCGTCAAGGCCCATGGGGATCGAGTCGTTGAGTAAGGCTAATCTATTTTTGTAAAGCCATTGTTCATAATGATTGTCTGGCTTGGGTCGTCTGAGTTTTTTTTTCCATTTTGGGTTTTTCCTCATACATCTGGCGTTTTGATTATCTTTACTTTATTTTACTTTACTATCACTTAGATGAATGTTTTGGACTTAAACAAGACAAAATTGGCTAAGTAAATTTGTTCACAACTTGGTTTGGTTTAAAACACATTTTTTTCGCACTTGGTTATTTATAGGGGACCTACAAATTGGTATCAGAACCTGTTGCACTATTTTATTGTGTTGAATCCCTTTTTGCTTGCAAGGATAAATTTTGGAAATTATGATAGTTTTCGTACTCCTGTTTTTTATGGAACTAATTATGCTTATTAGAAAATGAGAATGAAAAATGCTTTAATCGAGTGATTAAGAAAATTTTCCAATAATCGAGTGATTAAGAAAAAATTTTGATAATCGAGTGATTAAGAAAATTTTGAGATCGTTGCCGAGTTGGTTTGATCCTAAAGTGACCTTTATGAATTCCGTTGGTATGCTTAACTCGTCGAAACTAGAAGAGGTCGTAGGTGACTTACAAACCTATGAACTCGATATGTTTACCTCCAAGCAAGTGCCTAAGAAAGAAAAGGACATTGTTTTGAAAGCCCTGAAGGAGGAGACTAAAGTTTCGAATGACGATTCTAGTTCAGACTTTGAGGATGTCATTTTGTTGGCAAGAAAGATCAAGAAGTTTCTTCAAATTCATAAGCAATCAAAAGATGCTAAAAAGGTTTAGAAATTCAAGAACAAGGGAGACTCCACCCCTAAGGATAGTAGTGAGAAACCTAAGAGAGATGAGTCTTATAAGTGTTTCGGGTGTGAGGGGTATGGTCACAAAGTTAAGGAGTACCCCACTAGACTTAAGAAAGAGGGCAAGCAACCAATTGCATATAATGCCACCTTTAGTGATAGTGAACCGGAAGAGGGAGAGGATTCCCCCATTGAGCGTAACTTTGTTGCATTTATGGCTTGTCATGTGAGCGACGACGATATATCTTCCCCTGAGGATACTCATGTGCATGACACTTTCGCGGATGTTGAGAGTGCTTCCCGAGAGGGTGAGGGTGATGAGAGCAATGATGAAGAGATCAACATAGGAGAGTTACAAGTTGCATTTCGAAAGTTGTTTGAGGAGACGATAAAGGTGAAAAAGGCTAACTCGAAATTGTAAGCTAAGTTGAAAGAGCGTGCCAGAGAAAATAATGATGAGTTAATTGAGGATCTTAGGGCACGGGAGAAGAAGATTATGGAGAAGATAGAGTACGTCAAAAAATAGATAGACACCCTTAGAGGTTTGATGGAGGCTTTGAAAAAGGAGGTGCTAGAGTTTGAGGAGTTTATACGTCTACTCAAGTCTAGGATTAAGGAGTTAGAGGAGAGTTTGAGAGACTCGTCTAGAGTTAAGTTTGACTTAGAGGCTAGAAGTGAGAAGTTGTATAGGATGCTAGGCACCGTCCAAATTAAGAGAGATAGGGGAGGTTTTGGATTTGATTATCATGTTGTTCCCATTCCCCCCGCACGTGTGAGAGAGCCACATAGGAACGTTAGAAAAGGTCCACATATAGGTCATTTTTCATACCATCGCTAAACTTGCACGTTTTGTGGTAGGAAAGTTCACCTTAGAAAGTTTTTCTATGACCTTAGGAATGCTCCTCGAAAGTTTAGGAAGTTTAGGAATAAAGTTACCCCGATTCCCCCCACCCCTATGCGTCATTACACACCTAATTGGGTTAGGAAGTCAGATTTGGTAACTTTAGGAAAAAAAAACTTCATGGTTCTCACTTGGTTGCACTTGATTCTTACCATGCTAAATCTAAAGGTTGAGTGTGTTACCAGGTTTATTATTTTATATTATATTTTTCATTTATTTCATCTTAATTGAAAAATACAAAAAGATTTGATTTTTTTGATAAAATTTTTTGAAAAATACAAAAGGATTTTTGGTTTTGAAAATGTTTGATAAAAACACAAAAAGATTTTGTTTTTATTTGAGTCAAAATATTAGAAATAGCCAAAAAGATTTTTGTTTTGTTTTGTGTCATGAGATAACATGTTTGATGTGGCATATTGGTGTGCTTGGACCCCCTTCCTTCCATTATCCATGTGACTAGGACATTTCGTCATTATTATCGCTACTTAGATTGGTCTTAACCATTATATTATGGGGTTGTTTTGAAGTTGATATGCATTTTTATTCGACTTCGTATATATGTCATCTTTGTACACATGCACGAATTTATATGGATGTTTGACTACTCTTGCATATTTGAGTTTGGTGAGACGTTCTTATCTCAATTTTGTCATCTATGCGTAAGTAGACACAATGAGGAGGAGTGTATGTAATAACCGTTTACCGTGAGGTTTAAATTGAAAAAATGATGAGTGTACACGGGAAAGGGCCGCGAGAGTGTAAAATTGACTCATCGTGAAAGCCACCGTTTAAAAGATCCCGAAAAAATCATAAGGAAATAAAAAGAATCATATGCCAAATATGGTCCAAATAAGTTTATCTCATTCAAAAAAAATATGATATATATTTGAGGGAGTTTGGATGGATTAAAAATTTAAACGAGTTTGCACAAAGAATCTTAAATGTTGAAAAATCGTGTTATGACGCTATTGTTTGTAGAATCGTCGAAATTCCAGATTCGTGTGCGTGATGTTTGTTTAGTTTATTAAGCTCACACTTTAATTATCACATATGGCCATGATAAAGTTTGATGATAGATTGCTATTGATTAGAGCTTCTTGATCGTTTCGATGTGTTGGAATTGTGATTCATTTATTGTAGTTCACGCCCATTCATTCCATGTTCCTGTTTGAGCACATCGGTTTTATGTTAACATGTTACTCATATCTGTTTGATTTTTAAGTTCTCTTAGTTTTGCTACTGTTTTGCTAATTTTTTAGTTTTGAGCCCCTTCCAGTTAGATTTTCATAGAATTTTTCCAGTGGGCAACACTTTTTAAATTTTGGGGGTGACTGTGAAAATTTATCAATGTCGTTTTAACGACATACAGTTTCGTTCGAGCGATGTCTCTTCTCGTTCAAACGACATCCTTGGCTCGTTCGAACGACACCCTGTTTGACCAGTTTGACTTTTTCTGGTGATTTCTGTTTCAGTACCCTGCTGCATATTGATTCATATTTTGGTACTGGGTTTCAGTTTATGCAGTTTACTTTTGATCTTTGACATATTTTACTGCATTTGTTCATTTAATCACACCTGCTTAGACTGATATATTTTTGTGTGATTCATTTGTTTGCTCGCTACTGATTCGAAATTACTTGATCATTTTTAGCTGGTTGTTTCATGTTTATCTAGCATATTATGAGTTAATATTATTGGTATATCACGTGCTAGATTTGTTTATCTTTTCATCGGATTGTTTATTCGAGATAAAAAAAAAAGGGGGGGGGAGAGATGTCTGTTATGCAGGGGGAGTTTTGTGAGTTTTATACTTGATGGTTTATATATCATGTTTACATATTTGTATCATGTTTTCTCACATAATAAATTATTCGGATTTGAATTTTTTTTATCATTTGTTCCTCTGTACTTCACTTGGTATTTGTATGTTTCATGTGTGTAGGTATGCCTAAAGAGATTCGAGATTTCAAGTCTACATCACATTCAGACATTTCGAGATAGTTTCATGCTTGTCAGTCCATTGTTGAAGAATCTTATCCTGTTCCGATGATGTATTTTACTTTTGGGTTTTATGGGATTTAGGCATTTCACTGTTGGTTTTGTCCCGAAATAGTCAAAGGGGGAGATTTGTAAGGACCAAAATTCCATTTGAGTCTTAATGTAGTTTTGACTTATTCTCGAAACAAAACATGTTTGATTCATCGATAGATTTTTTATTGTCTGATCCCACGAGTCTATGACGTATCGAAGATTTATTGAAGACGTTGCAGCAAAGTTACAAAGATTAAATCATAACAAAGTTTAATTGGTGCAATTTCTCGTCTTCAAGGTTTAATTTGCATTCCGAATTTCTCTAAGGTATGAATGCTTAATGATTATGGAAATCAGAAATGGTTTAAGGATGAATTTTTTAAATAAATGTTTTTAAAATGTTTCTTTTGTTTACACATCAGATAAAGGACGGATCAGTGTTGGATTAGTGTTAGTTTGCATTAAAACTCTTTGTTTAAAAGTTGGATCAGTTTGGAGTCTAATAAACATGTTGTTCAAACATCAAACGATGTCGTTCAAACGAGATGCACTGTCGTTTGAACAACGTGTCATCTCACCCGAACGAGATTGCACCGACTTGAATTTTTTATTTCAGTCAGGTCCTAGTTCTTTTCTCGGGTGTGCAGAGCCAAATATTTCCAGAATACTATTACGTTTTCTGCACAACAGTTTACAAAGGTTTTCATAGTAAAATCATCCTTTTGTGTTTAAAGATCCGATTTTTCATATTCATATGCGATAAAGATCTTGCGCTTGCATTAAGAGGAACCTGTTCAACCTTCTTTGAACAAATTGTGATTGTTAGTTTTACGGTGGAGAAGCGACGGACATCGTATTCTACATCATAGACAACTCAAGCCATATCAGTGGACACCGAGACATTCGTGGAGTCGAGTGTTGTAGACGAGCATCGTGGAAGACGGAATTTCTACGTGGGCACTATTTAAGAATGGTATTAGATCAGAAGGAGCATCAAGACCCGTGGGGATCGATTCGTTGAGTAAGGCTAATCTGTCTTTGTAAAACCATTGTTCATAGTGATTGTCTGGCTTGGGTTGTCCGAGGTTTTTTTTTACCGTTTTGGGTTTTTACTCGTACATCCGGCGTTGTGAGTATCTTTAATTTATTTTACTTGCCTATCACCTCGATGCATATTTAGGATTTAAACAAGATAAAATTGGCTAAGTAAATTTGTTCACAACTTGGTTTTGTTTAAAACACACTTTTTTCCACACTTGGTTATGTATAGGGGACCTACAACTGATGTTTATCCCATTTCTTCTTTTGTCGTTTCTCCTTACTCTGATGTAATCGAGACCTCCTTTGATGAGGTTCTCAATGTTGTTTTTCCTATCAATGAAATAAATGAATATTTTTAGTATCTTGTTATGCCTTATATTAATTTTCTTGATTTTAATCAAACTCTTGATGATGATGATTTTGTAAATGAACAATTCTTAACGGATCTAAATAAGGTTAATAACAAACAACATAACCACGTTCAAGTTAATGAAGATGAAACTGTTATAATCAATCTCGGTTCTAGTAGCCAACTGCACGAGATTAGGATAGGCTCCACCCTTGATGAGCATAAGTGCGCGCAACTCAAGTAATTACTGAAGGAATTTGTGGATGTCTTCGCATGGTCCTACGATGATATGCCCGGCCTTAATCCCGAGATAGCTCATCATGAGATTCCAACTCTCCTAGAATTTAAACCGATCAAATAAAAACTACGAAATATCCGCATAGAATGGTCGCTCAAGGTTAAGGAGGAAGTGGTCAAACAGTTGAACGTGGGTTTCATTCGTGTGATCGAATATCCCATATGGCTAGCCAATATTGTACCCGTGCCGAAATCAGGAGGGAAGGTTCGCATGTGCATGGACTACCAAGAATTGAGCAAGGCCTCTCCAAAGGATGATTACCCGCTACCCAACATCGACATGATCGTGGATAATACGACCAGTCACGCTCTCAAGTCATTTGTTATTGAGTTTTCCGAATATAGTCACATCAAGATGCACCCAGATCATTAAGAGAAAACAACGTTCATCACACCTTGGGGAACTTTTTGCTACACCGTCATGCCATTTGGTTTTAAAAATGCAGGGGCTACCTACCAGAGAGCTACCACAACAATCTCGCACGATCTGATACACAAAGAAGTCGAGGTCTATGTGGATGATATGATAATCAAATCTAAGACTAGGGAAGGTCATGTTCCCGCTCTCCAAAAGTTCTTCGAGGGACTGAGGCGATATCAAATGCGACGTAACCCACAGAAATGTGTCTTCGGTATTAACAAACGAAAACTCTTTTGATTCATGGTTCGTGAGAAAGTGATATAAGCGGATCCTGCCAAGCTAAAAGCCATAATCGAAATGACACCACCTTGAAAGGAGAAGGAAGTACAGGGATTCCTTGGGAAATTTCAATATATTAGTCGATTCTTCAGACAGTTGACTTCCATCTGTAAGTCCATTTTTAAACTCCTCCGAAAGGATTCAACCAAGGTTCGGAACGAAGCTTGTGAAAAATAACCTAGTCGATGCCCTTGCTACCTTACTGATTAGGCATAAATTCTTCCCAATTTATACCTTTAATTTAGTTACTTTTAGCACCTCGAACAGCGTAATCGATTTGACTTTATCTCATAATCTTGCTACTGACTTATCCTAACGAGTACACCGAGTTTTTGGTATTTTGTATTGATTTTATAGGTATTTGAAAGAGACCGGAAGAATCGAGAAAGAAAAGAAGGAAAGTCCAAAGGGAAAAAATTGTAATTCACACCCGGAATTAGGGTGAGGCACCTAAACAGAAGTTGAAAATATCAAGTTCATGAGCACATAGAAAGAAATAGCGCCTCAATCGGAGTCCCGGTGTAAAAGTTATGAACAGTCAAAGTCTGAAGGAAAAAGGTCAAAGGAATCCCGGACCGATCCGGTCTGAACCGGTCCGCAATGCCACTTTCCAGAGAACCCCGGACCGAAGATGAACCGAAGCTTCAAGAAAATAAAAGAACTAATCCTCCCCGAATCGGTCCACCCAAGAATTAAAAGAACCAATCCGGATTCCAGCCAGATCGAACCACAGGAGGGCCGGTCCGATCCAACTGTCGAGTTTTAATTCTTTATCCTTCTCTAATGGAGAGTCCTAGTGCAGTTAAAACTCCTGAGTTTTGTAGGGTATAAAAACCCATTTTATTATCATTCTTAGCACGAAGAATTTAGTTAATTTTCCTTTCTTTCTAGGAAAACCCTAGTTTGGAGATAGCTTAGTATTTTAATATCAAGATTGAAGATTGTCCAGATTTCAGTGATTACCAGTAATTGTAGTTAATGCTTTGTGTGCTTTGGTAAGATTAGTGAGTAATTTCCTCTGTTTAATTTCTTGTTTACATCATTCTTCAATTTTCCTTAGTTTAGTCATGATTTCCTGTAATTCCAAAATTGTTTTCATTAAGTTCATCATGGTAGGCTAGACTTTTAAAGGTCGGGATGCATGAACCCAACCTGATGTGGTAGTTGTATGTACATAAAATTAATCCTCTAAATTTAATGGTTTGATTATGACCGTATTGCGTAGAAACAGAATAATTGTAGATCTTTAGATCTCCTTTGCTTCAGGATAACCGGGATGCTTTAGAATACAATTCGAGTGTAACTATTGAAATACCGATTTACTCGTCCTCTGATTAAGTATGATGCGGGCTTGAACCTCATATACGTAATGCTTGGGAGTACTAAATTCTGGGTCTAATTAATATTTAAATTTACGATTAGTTTTATATCATCAATACACTAGGGTTGGGGGATTGTATTCCCGTCCTGTTTTTCTCATCATATAGTTTAAAGTTTTAAATCATTCTTCATCAGCATTTTAGGTAATTTAGAACAGTTGCATTTTTTTCATAATTTCATAATTGCATCTAGTGTAGTTATTCCCAAAACCAATCATCTTTTCCTTTTCTTTAGAGTCAAAGTTAGGTTTTCTTCGTCTGTCCAACGTTGTCACAACTCTGTTGTCCTATTTCCCTATGGATACGATCCCGACTTACCGGGTTTATTACTAACGCAACAGGCTTGTACTTGAGCATAGAAAGAACGCACTTCTGAGATACTTTCTTAGTCGCGTCAAGTTTTTGGCGCCGTTTTCGGGGATTTAGGTAGACTTAGGATTAGATCGAGTCAATCTAAAACTTTGACCAAAAATTTCCAAAAATCCAAAAACATAAAAAAATTCAAAAAGCACAAAAAGATTCATCACCATCTCTCATAAGCTATTAATTCAAAATTCTGAACTCACTCCTACTCCTCAGAATACTCCAACCCACATTCACGAAAATTCAATAGTTGAGTACGACCCTGATAGCCCCCACACTCCTAACGCTCCACAGTTTTGGGTTCCACCTCCCACACCATCACACTCAATTTCAAATAACACATCGTTTTCCTTCTTAGGACACACTTCAGAGAGCACTCCTATTATACCAAGTGAGGATACCAAATCTTTGAGAGAGAGAGACATGTCACAACACGGTAGTGCAGCTGCCGACGAGGGAGAGGCCCCGTATCACCCTTTGAGAGACGTCTTTTATCCCGAACGCACTGTCACTCGGAGATGCATTTTACTCCCGTATAATGCAGGGCAATTCCGTTTTAGGAATGGGATGATCCAGATACTTCCCATTTACCATGGAATGGATTCAGAAAATCCATATGCCCACATCATGGAATTTGAGGAGGCGTGCGAGACTTTTAGCGATCAAACTTGCACGAAAGATGTGCTCTGCCTTAAACTCTTCCCATTCTCGCTAAAGGATAAGGCTAAATCATGGCTATGGTCTTTACCTCCAAATTCTATTTCATCATGGAACGAATTACAATCCAAATTTCTCAAGAAGTTCTTTCCTCCACATCGAACGAATTCCATCAAGGCTCAAATTCAAACCTTTCGACAATTAGAAAATGAGTCATTCGAACGATGCTACAAGCGTTTCAATGAGTTAATTGCCTCGTGTCCCCATCATGGTTTTGATAAAACACAAATCATTTCCTTTATCCATAATAGGCTGAACATTAACTCCAAGCAACTTATTGAAACCATGGGTAGTGGCCCGTTTGTCGACTAACTCTCAAAATAGAAATCGTCATGTGACCACCACTCCATCGGTGTCCGGCCTATTTCATGTAGAAAATAATTCTATAGCGGACAGTCGACTCGATATGCTTGAGAAATGACTGCGAGACCTACGTGCGGAATGTGGAAGAGGGCCAACTGGATCCACCCCAAACCCCGTCGAGAAGGTGTGTGCGATTTGTGAGGCGGGTCATTCAACTGAGGAATGCCTGACTATACCCGCCTACAAAGGAATGCTTCAAGAACAAATAAGTGGCATAGGAGGATTCAAGGGTAATTTCAGTGCCCCGTGAGGGAATTCTTACAACCCTTCATGGAAAAACCACCCTGGTTTTAGCTATGGGCAACAACATGTTGCGATGAATCCTAATTCACATGTTGTCCCTCCTCCGCCACCGTATTTTCAACAAGCTCCACACATGCAAAAACATGTGCAAGCACCACCACCTCAAGGAGCATACATACCTACACCGCGGAGAAGTTTCGAGGATACAATCAACCACTTTATCCATACCCAAACTGCAACTAATGCTAGGCATGAGCGCATGATAAACGACATGAATGCGAGCATTTCACAGTTGTAATCATCATTGAGTATCCAAGAGAAGGACAAGTTTCCTGCCTAGGGCCAAAGATCGCCCCAAGGTCAAACTAGTGTTAGCTCCACCTCGACAGAATATCAGGAACAATGTCAAGCTGTGACCACTCTTCGTAGTGGGAGAGTCGTTGATTCATCACCTCCCCCACATAATGCAACCAAAGACAAGGTGATTTTGCCCGACACGAAAGTGGCCGAAGATGTCCCCTTGAAGGAGAGTGATAAAGAGGACAATAGTGAGCCCGAGGTAGTAGTGAAACCACCCACCGCGGCACCATTTCCTCAACGGTTGGTTCCTTCTAGGGCTGTGTTTTTTTTTCGAACTTTTCGATTTCCGATCCTATTTTTTCCGAATTTGGAATGAAATTTTAGTTTGCCGATTTTCGATTTTTTAATTTTCGATTTTTCTGGAAAAAAATCGGATTGGAAATCGAAAATAATTCTGAATTTCCGATTTTCCGATTTTTCCGATCCGATTTTTCCGAAACTATGCCGATCCGATTTTTTTGATTTTTTTTCGAATTATTTTTCGATTTCCGATTTTTTCGATTTCTTTTCCGATTTTTTGAAAGTTTTCTATATCCCACATCGGTTGGGAGAGAGATAGGGCTCCAAAATATGCTCTATAAAAGGAGAGTATCCTCCTAACTTCTACACAAATGAAAAATGAGCAAAATCCTCATGTGTTTACATGTTGGGTTAAGCCATTTTCATTGTTTCTTTAAAATGAGAATTTTGAGTAATCGAAAATCCATAATTTATTTTTTTGAAATTTTGGAATTCCCGAAATTTCTGGATTTTTAATATATTTTGTGAATTTTCGATTTTTGCCGATTTTCCGTTTTTTCCGAATTCGGAATTTTTTTTTAATTTTTCGAAAAAATCGGATCGAAAATCGGAATAGTTATTTTATTTCCGAAAAAATCAGAATTTTTTCCGAATAGGCATTTTTCGATCCGATCCGGCCGAAACACAGCCCTAGTTCCTTCCCACAAAGGAAACCCCCGTGATGAAGTGCTAGACGTGCTAAAGCAAGTGAAGCTGAATTTACCTTTCCTCGATGCTATTAAGAAAATTCCAGCCTATGCAAAAGTCATCAAAGACTTGTTGACGGTGAAAAGGAGGATGAAGGTAAAGAAAAATGTCTTTCTAGCACAGAACGTGAGCTCCATCCTACTCAATGATCTCCCACCCAAATTCAAAGATCCTAGTGCACCCACCATTTCCTGCATCATTAGAGAAAATAAAATTGAGAAAGCCTTACTTGATTTGGGAGCAAGTGTCAATATTCTCCCTTACGCCATCTATAGGCAACTTGATTTGGGCGACCTCAAGACCATAAAGGTCACTCTCCAATTAGCTGATCGAACCGTGAAGATTCCAAGAGGCATAGTTGAGTATGTGATCGTCCAAGTTGATACTTTTTACTTCCCGGTAGACTTTGTCATTTTGGACACGGAGCCCTCCTTCACCTCAAGCAACCATGTTCACATCATTCTTGGGCGCCCTTTCTTAGCTACGGCTAACACAATCATCAATATTCGAAATAGGCGAATGCAACTCACTTTTGGGAACATGACTTTAGAGACTAACATCTTTCATATCGCCCAACGGACGGGGGAAGAAGATGATCTTCACGCGGTGAGCTTAATAGACGAGATCGTAGAGGATTATTTCGAGGAAACTTATTGTGGAGACGCCTTAGAGTCCTGTTTAGTGTCAAGCCATGGGAGTGAGGGGATGTACACCGTATTCGAGAGGGAAGTTGAGGATTTGAGAGAGTTATTTGATGAGAGAGCGTCGAATAAAGACGTGCGAGATGTAAATTGGGTTTCTAGATTTGAGGAATTACCACCGAGGGATACACGCATGGTTCCCTCCAACGAAATATTTTCAACCCTCGAATTGAAGAAACTCCCCTCCCATATTAAATATGCATACCTAGGAGAGGGTGAGACATTTCCTGTTGTTGTCTCCTCTAGCCTAGACAAAGAGCAGGAGGGTAAATTGCTAAAGATTATAAGGAAGCACCAAGAAGCTTTTGGTTGGTGCATTGCTGATTTGAAAGGGATAAGTCCTTTGATTTGCACCCACAAGATCCATCTCGAAGAGGATATCAAGCCCTCAAGATAAATGCAAAGAAGGCTAAACCCTAATATGAAAGAAGTGGTGAGGACCAAAATAATTAAGCTATTGGATGCCGGGATTATCTACCCAATCTTGGATAGCAAGTGGGTGATCCCTATTCAAGTTGTCCCGAAGAAGTCGAGTATGACAGTGATTGGGAATGCTAAAGGATAGCTAGTCCCCCAACGTACCACCACCGGGTGGCGCATGTGCATTGATTACCGAAAACTTAATGCGGGAACTAGGAAAGACCATTTCCCCTTGCCATTTATTGATCAGATGCTTGAGAGAGTAGCGGGCCACCCTTACTATTGCTTCCTTGATGGTTATTCCGGATATAACCAAATTGAGGTAGATGTACTTAACCAAGAGAAAGCAACCTTCACTTTCCCTTTTGGTAGGTTTGCCTACAAACGTATGCCATTTGGCTTGTGTAATGCACCCGCGACTTTTTAAAGGTGCATGTTGAGCCTATTTAGCGACATGTTCGAGAGAGAACTTGAAGTGTTCATGGACGATTTCAGCGTTTTTGGAACCTCTTTCGATTTTTGTCTTGAAAAACTGGAAAAGTACTTGCCCGGTGTGTGGAAAAGAACTTAGTGCTGAATTGGGATAAATGACACTTCTTGGTCACCGAGGAAATAGTTCTTAGCCACATAGTTTCATCCAAGGGAATAGAAGTTGATAGAGCCAAGATAGATGTCATAGACGATCTACCCCCACCAAAATCGCTCAAGTACGTGCGCTCCTTCTTGGGCCACGCAGGGTTTTATCGAAGGTTCATTAAGGACTTTAGCGCCATCCTTAGACCCTTAAGTAACCTACTTATGAAGGACAACCCATTTGAGTGGACGGAAGCATGCCAAAGCGCTTTTGAAAAAATGAAAACCACGCTTGTGTCCGCTCCCATCATGCAAGTTTCGGATTGGTCTTTAACATTTGAACTTATGTGTGATGCTAGCGATTATGCGATAGGGGCTGTTTTGGGCCAAAGGAAAGACAAACAGGCTCACGTCATCTACTACGCTAGCCGAACTCTTACCGGACCCCAACTCAATTACTCCACTACCGAGAAGGAATTGCTAGCGGTAGTCTTTGCTCTTGACAAATTTTGTCATACCTTATCGGTTCTCCCATTACTTTCTTCATCGACCACGCGACATTGAAATACCTACTTGCAAAGAAAGATGCAAAGTCGCGCCTCATAAGGTGGATCCTACCCCTACAAGAGTTTAATCTCTCCCGTGGAATTAGAGCACAAGGTGTATTTTGAAATTAAGGAGTTAAATTATGCCATGGATAAGGCCGGTGAAGCTCGCAAGCTTTAATTAAATGAGTTAGAGGAGATACGCAATAATGCGTATGAGAACTCAAAAAATTCCAAAGAAAGGATGAAACTCGCTCACGATAACATCATTCGCCGCAAAGAGTTTCTTTCCGGACAAAAAGAGCTTCTCTATAACTCTCGGCTTCATCTCTTTTCGAGCAAGTTACGGTTACGATGGTCTGGCCCGTTCGTTTTAAGGAATGTTTTCCCTCATGGAGCTTTTGAATTAGAGGATTTGAAAGGGCGAAATACGTTCAAGGTAAATGGACAACACCTAAAACCATATCTAGAGGCGTGTGTGGAAGAAGTCGACATCGTTTGGTTATCGGACCCAGTTTACGGGGTAGAGTAAGCTGCTACAATGAGGTCGTCGCACCCCCAATGCATATGGGGTGAATTCTTGTGTATAGTAGATGAGAGTCGTGTGAGTAGTGAGAATCCATAGGATTAGGGTACAATAAGGTGAGAGCATTCACGTGTTTCGGTAAATTGAGTCAAGTTACGTTGAACATGAACATTGAGAGGATTTTTTAGTCCAAACTGATAGGGAACATGATGAGAAGTGAAAAAGTTCGGAGAAGAGCGATCGGAATTAATTTAAGGGGAAACCGAGCTCAAGGCCAGAAGGCGGATCGGTTCCTTTATTTTTGGGTCGGACCGATCCGCCCCGGATCGGTTCCTTTATTTAAGGGCCGAATTAATTCGACAGCTAAAGAACTTAAAAATTAAAGGACTGGTTCGGTCTCCAATCAGATCGGTCCGCTGTCAAGGAAATTTTTTCCTACTCCCTAGGTGCACCCCCCTTCTCCCCAATCCCTTCCCTTCCCTCCCATTCGTTTCCCCATAACCAACCCTTCAATTTCCCTCCTAAATACACTCCCTCTTTCCCTCCAAACCCATTCCCTCCAATTTCCAAACCCTACCCGCCCCTCACCTATAAATACCAACCCATAGCCTTCACTTTTCTTCACACCTTCAACCACAATCACTCCTCTCTTCTCCCTCCATAATTTTCTAGGAACCTCTCCCTGTTATCATGGCCCAACGACCTTCCCCCACCAAATGCGACTCCACCTAGATCCTCCCCTTCGGCCATGGTGAATTCCGTTCACGCCAAGAGGAGCGATGGTGCAATCGGTTCTTTGGAACGGACTGCAAACTCCACATAGAGCGCACTGTCCAATGTCAGGTCTGCCCAATTCTGTCACCACCCTCTTCATGCATAGGGGTTGGGGTTGGTGTCGATTCCTTAATCAACCGTATGAGGTGCTTTAGGCAGCCGAGGTTCGATCTTTCTATGGCTCACTTGTTCAGACGGGCCAATTCGAATCTCAAGCATATGTTGATGGCACCGTCATCCCTTTTTTGTTGGCCCTTCTTACGATTAAGTTGGCCGAATACGACGTTCCCGATGTTTAAGATTTCACCTACCCAAGGAACGTCGCCCCGATCGCCAAAGAACTCATTATGGAGTGCATTGCCCTCGATGTTCCATGGAGGAGGCAAACTGTCGTCGTTGTCCATCTTAGAGAGAATGCACGCCTCACCTTCCAAATAGTGTGTGTCAACATTTTGCAAACGTCCAACGATTCAGCGATCCGTCCCCGTCAGGTCACATTAACTTTCAACCTCTTCGATCCCAACACTTCCATCAACTTGGCCCGCACCCTCTACGCCGACATCATCATCGCGACCATGGATGAGAAAGGTGCAGCACCACTTATTTATGCATGTTTGATCACCTCCATCCTCAAGGACACTGGCATTAAGGCACCGCTTGATCGTACTCGCCTCCCCGGTCCTTTTGGACAGGGAACCCGCGCGCAAAGCGCCAAACAGCTAGCCATCCTCCGAGCGAGGCAAGGAAGTGATGACGAGGACGATGCTACCTCGAGTGAGGACGAGGAAGAGGAAGACGAAGAAGCAGGTGCTGATGTGGAAATGGGTGACGTAGGTGCGGATGAAGAGTCGGCCGAAGAAGACGACGACCGTAATTTTGAATGGGCGGGTAGCGACCTCACTAACTGTATGTCGGTCCTTGAGACAAGATTCAGCAACTTTTTGACCGACTACCTCTGCGATACAAGCATGATGTTTCATTTCCAAGCGGACATGTATCGACGCCAAGAGGATCCCAACGAGCGATTTCCATTCTACTTCTATGGCCCCTACGCGGCCAGCTCTTCCCAATCCCCGCCCCAGTGAAGCCTTGGTTGTTTGTGACAGTTTTTAATTGTTTCCCTTGTCCACATGTTGTGCTCTTTGCTATTTTTGTACCACAGTTCAGTTTTATAAAAATCTGCATTTTCTCCATTTGTTTGTTTTATTTATCACACTTCTTATTTTGCCTTGTTCAGATTTTAGTCCTTTTTGCTCGAGGACAATGGAAAAGTCTAAGTTAGGGGGGGTCACAAGTGGGTATTTTTAAAACTTCACAAATTTTCAAAAACGCTCAAAAATCTCAAAAAAATCATAAAATTTTGAAAAATCCAAAAATATTTTTGTTCAAAATAAATAAAAATTGGAATTCAAATTTTTCAAAAATATCATTAAAAGTCAGATTGAAGTCTCAAGTTGTAAAAATTCAACATACACAAAGCCGAAATTGATCAAAGATGGAAATTGAGCGAAAATTGACGACTTAACGAATAAGTGTGGAGATTAACAAATCCGGTGAGATTCGAGCCTTTCATCTTTGTGAAAATTACAAATCAATCCGAGTTAATTGTTAACTCAAAGTTCTTTTAGCGTTTAAAAAGTCATCGAGGATCTCAACCCTTTCATTTTGATCGGTTTTGATAAATGTGTGTGGTATTGCCATAAAAAGCGCGCTACAAATCTCTAGCTTAATTAATCTCGAGACGCATATGGTAATGCAATTAGTATTTTGGACAATGAAGTAGGCCCTCGTTTGTCACCCAAAAATATTGGCCATAAAAAGTAGCGAAAAATTATCCCTTTTTGTAACCCAATTTGAGCCGAATAATTTTTCCTTTCATTTGTCACCCCGAAAAACCCAAGTAGCCTGGAATTGCGAAAAGGGAATATTCAATAAAGTCCGAAAAGTGCATAAAAAGGGGCAAGAAAAAAAATAGATATGCTCAACAAAAATAGCAAGAAAAGAAAAGAAGTGAAAAACATAAAAAAAAATAGAGAAAAAGAAATTAAAAAATGAGCAATAGCCCGAAAAAAGCACAAATGGACATCATAAATGACTTTTCCAATTCCAACCTTCCCAACCATTTTCATTTTGCCCAATATATCGTAAAGCCCGAAAAAGTCCTAACCGAGTCCAAATTGCGAAATTGGGTACGCGTAGAGAGCTAAGATACCAAAAGATAATAAAAGAGATAATGCGATAATAAGAGGCAATGTTCCCGTTTTTAAAACCGTAATCCGTTGATGAGATTTTATCACTATAAAATTTTCGTCTTTCAACTTGTGTGCGTGACTTTGCGTCCATTATATTTACTCTTTATATCACGCATACCGAGAGAATAGCCAAATTCTGAGTGATTCGTTTGAGAGAGCATCCCGTGAGAATTTAAAATCAAAGCGAATTTTTGGATAAGTAACGTAATGATCAATCGGTGGAAATTCGCGGTTACATTTCTGGCTTCGCACACATGCACTATGATTTGAGACTATTAAACATAACTTGAAGATGACTATTTTCTGAGAAAGTTTGAATTATACAATTTTTGCGTATTTTGAAATTTCTTTGAGTCGAATTTTGTGGGTATATTTACTGCAAACCCTCACGAGACACAACTCGTCCCACTAGGGCAACCTAGGGGCTTAAAGGCTTATTGCATACGCTAAATGCAATCGCTTGCCCGCAAAAAAGGTATTCTATCCCAATAAAATGATTTTCAAGAGTTAAGCCTTGCTACGATTCTTTCACATTGCTCGGGACGCGCAAAGTTCTAAGTTAGGTGGTTTGATTAGGCATAAATTCTTCCAAATTTATCCCTTTAATTTAGTTACTTTTAGCACCTCGAACAGCGTAATTGATTTGACTTTATCTCATAATCTTGCTACTGACTTATCCTAACGAGTACACCGAGTTTCTGGTATTTTGTATTGATTTTATAGGTATTTGAAAAAGACCGGAAGAATCGAGAAAGAAAAGAAGGAAAGTCCAAAGGGCAAAAATTGTAATTCACACCAGGAATTCGGGTGAGGCACCTAAAGAGAAGTTGAATATATCAAGTTCATGAGCACATAGGAAGAAACGACGCCTCATTCGGAGTCCCGGTGTGAAAGTTATGAACAGTCAAAGTCTGAAGGAAAAAAGTCAAAGGAATCCCGGACCGATTCGGTCCGAACCGGTCCTCAATGCCACTTTCCAGAGAACCCCGGACCGAAGATGAACCGAAGCTTCAAGAAAATAAAAGAACTAATCCTCCCCGAATCGGTCCACCCAAGAATTAAAAGAACCAATCCGGATTCCAGCCAGACCGAACCACAGGAGGGCCGGTTCGATCCAACTGTCGAGTTTTAATTCTTTATCCTTCTCTAATGGAGAGTCCTAGTGCAGTTAAAACTCCTGAGTTTTGTAGGGTATAAAAACCCATTTTATTATCATTCTTAGCACGAAGAATTTAGTTAATTTTCCTTTCTTTCTAGGAAAACCCTAGTTTGGAGATAGCTTAGTATTTTAATGTCAAGATTGAAGATTGTCCAGATTTCAGTGATTACCAGTAATTGTAGTTAATGCTTTGTGTGATTTGGTAAGATTAGTGAGTAATTTCCTCTGTCCAATTTATCGTTTACATCATTCTTCAATTTTCCTTAGTTTAATCACGATTTCCTGCAATTCCAAAATTGTTTTCATTAAGTTCATCATGGTAGGCTAGACTTTTAAAGGTCGGGATGCATGAACCCAACCTGATGTGGTAGTTGTATGTACATAAAATTAATCCTCTAAATTTAATGGTTTGATTATGACTGTATTGCGTAGAAACACAATAATTGTGGATCTTTAGATCTCGTTTGCTTCAGGATAACCGGGATGCTTTAGAATACAATTCGAGTGTAACTATTAAAATACCGATTTACTCGTCCTCTGATTAAGTATGATGTGGGCTTGAACCTCATATACGTAATGCTTGGGAGTACTAAATTCTGGGTCTAATTAATCATTTAAATTTATGATTAGTTTTATATCATCAATACACTAGGGTTGGGGGATTAAATTCCCGTCCTGTTTTTCTCATCATATAGTTTAAAGTTTTAAATCATTCTTCATCAGCATTTTAGGTAATTTAGAACAATTGCATTTTTTAATAATTTCATAATTTCATCTAATGTAGTTATTCCCAAAACCAATCATCTTTTCCTTTTCTTTAGAGTCAAAGTTAGGTTTTCTTCGTTTGTCCAACGTCGTCACAACTCTGTTGTCCTATTTCCCTGTGGATACGATCCCGACTTACCGGGTTTATTACTAACGCGATAGGCTTGCACTTGAGCCTAGAGAGAACGCACTTCTGAGAAACTTTCTTAGTTGCGTCACTTACCCTCTATGATTGACATGCCCGAATGAATAACAATAGCCCCTTTCCTTGTCCAAAAATAAGCTAAACCAACCCACTGCTACCACATTAAGCTCATCACATAAGAAGATCTTGATATAGCTGACTGCTAGTACTATGATATTTGGCGCCTCCTCAAGCATGGTAAGTATCCCCGAGGTTCTGACAGGAAAGATCGAGCAACCCTCCGCCAACTGGTTGGCCAGTATATTGTCTGCGATAAAGCACTGTTTAAGAGGAACTTCAATGGAACCCATTTTCACTACATTGCAAGGGCTGACATTGAAAAGATGATGCAGAAGATCCACAAAGAGGAGTGTGGACCCCACATAAATGGCCATATGCTCGCCAAGAAAATCATCCGACAGGGTTACTATTGGACTACCATGGTTCAAGATTGCACAACTTACATTTGAAGATGCCTCAAATGCCAGCAGTTTTCCAACCTACAACACTTTCCCCCCGGGGAATTTTACAACATGACTTCTCCCTGGTCGTTCTCCACATGGGGATTTGACAACATAGGGAAGGTTACACCCAAAGCGTCCAATGGGCATGATTTCATCCTATTTTCCATTGATTACTTCACTAAATGGGTCGAAGCCGAGTCATACGTAGTTCTGAATGCCAAGAAAGTGGACAAGTTCATTAAGAAAAACATCATCTTCCGATATGGGGTCTCGTATGAGCTAGTATCAGACAACGAGTTACATTTCAAGGCAGAAGTTACAGAGGTGATTGACGAGTATGGGATTCAGAGACACAAATCTTCTCCCTATCGACCTCAAACCAATAGATCAGTAGAAGTCACCAATAAGAACCTCAAAGCTATTATCAACAAGATGACCAAGAATTGTCGAGATTGGGCCGGCCGGATCCCCAACGCCCTCTAGGGCTACCGCACTTCAGTTTGAACCTCTACTAGGGCTACCCATTACTCTCTGGTATACGGCATGGAAGTAATACTACCCGTAGAGCTGGAAATCTATTCATTGGGCATCATGCTAGAAAGAAAATTCAGCAAGAAAGACTGGCATCAAAGCCCTCTCGATGAACTGTCACTCTTGGACAAAAGAGGCTGAAAGCTCTATATCACATACAAGGGTACCATCACCATATAGCGCGATCATTCAATAAGTGAGTCAAGGACCGCGGTGTCCAAGAAGGAGACTTATCCATCAAAGAGATAGTAGAGCCCATATGGTAACCCATAGGGAAATTAAGCCCAATTGGAGCGACCCCTACATTGTGAAAAATATCCTGTCAGGCGGCGCCGCTATGCTCATCGACTATAATGGAGAATAGATGGAACGTCCAGTCAACCTGGACCGTCTCAATAAATTCTACCCCTAGTCCGAAATCTCGACGCGTTATGACTCTTCTCATCTCCCCCTAACAAAAATCTCCATTTCCCTCTACGTGGGGCCTGATCCTCTAAAAAAATCTTTTTAAAAATGAATTTAAGAAAATTTTCAAAACCCTCAGAGGTACGTAGGCAGCTCATCCGCTTTACGTGAGCACGACCCTTTCTTTTTCACAAAATGCTATTTTTTTCTTACCCCGAGAACGACAGTTCATTTTAGCATATACATGAACAAAAGGACAATGTATTCCTTAGCGGTTGGTATAGATAATTAAAATGCAAAAACTCAACAAGAGGCACAACTAGATGATAATTGTTTTTTTAATTTTAATATTCAAAATTTCGGTACGATTACATTAGCATAGGGAGTCAAATAACTTTCCTTGTCAACACACACCTACTTTCCTAAAAACCAAATAAAAACAATCCCTACTAATCCTGAAGAAACCCTCAAATTATTCCCAAACACGGAACCAAACACCTATTACAAAGGCTTCACAAAATAAATTCCTAGGGGTCCTACCTGCAACTTCTAGAGGAACTATCCCCATTATCAGTCGTATCTTGGGGTCCCCAAACTTCCCCTGTCTAAAGAGTGTGTCGCTGATGCTCCATTGAATGATAAGCCCGGACCAGCCTGGGAAAACCACAACACGTCCCTCCATGGTGTCAAAAATGGTAAACCACCTTTGCCCAGTCTCCACAGCTAGTATCTTAGCAACTAATCTCCTCCATAACCATTTCATGTAATCCCCTGAAATATTCCAGACTCTACCAACAGATTGAGAAAGACAAGCCTAAGGTCAGCGATTCCCCCACAAAGATACAAGTCGCATGCGCATACGCTCAGTCAGATCCTCCACAAGAAAGAAGTCCAGTGTCCGCGATGACATAATTTTTTCCTAACCACATTAGCGCAGAAGCTGCCAGGGAAAGTAGAAAGAGGTTTAACTGAGGCGCACCAATCAAACGTACTGGTATTCTCCAAGTTCCAAAATAGGCAACAGCTCCCCCCACCAAGGCACTGGCCAACGCAAGCCTCGAGCCTCGTGCCCTATGAACTAGTTTTCCCATCTCTCAATGTCCAGGCCTACGTTGATGAAATAACGTGAGAAGAATTTTGGCACCGTCGGCAAAGGAAGCTCAGGTGGAACCTCCATATAGAATCTCTCCGACAACCACATGAACAGTATTACAAGGCTACCCCTCAAAAATTCAGAACGGCCTTCCCGCCAGGCATCCAGACCATTCAAAGTCTCCACCAATATCACCGCCACAGGATTACAACCGTACGACATCCAGGAAATAATAGCTGCGAGTTGGGGGTCCACTAGAAATTCCTAAGTCACCAACAATAATTTTGAAGTTAAACCCAGAGCGAGAGCTCCACCATCAATACAGTCTCTTCAATACAAAAAATTAAGAGCAATCCAGTGAAGGCGACAAGCTCCACTTTTTAACTAGTCATTCTATCTCCTCTTCCATATACCAATTAAGTTTCCAAGGCCTTCCTTCACTCAAACTCATCTGCCCAATAACCCTCTCTCCTAGGTACCAGACATACCCAAGCTCACGCGCCATCAACCGTCACAGCTGCACATTCCCCCCGATCAACCCCGTATGTTGGATAATCATCCCCTAGGGATAGAAGGTCACCTGCAAATTACCCAGCGGAGAATCAATATCTGAAAAATATCATCAAGGAGAAATGGTCTCAAGGAAAGAAGAATTTACCCTGCTACCCACAATCGGCACTCTCCCTCCACCTGCTCGAGGTACCCCAAAAGACCGTGTCACTGTCGTTTGGCACCTTTCCAATTATGCCGGTCGACACCCTCTCTAAAATTTCATACAAAAATTCCCCAAAAATACCAGAAAATTCTAAAAAATCCTCAAAAAATTCCCAAAATTACCAAATTGATTTTAGAAACTTTTTCACCAAGAAAAGCATTTTTACCACCCTTATTTCCCCGGTGAAACTCTTGCCTCCCCGGTGGAATTCCCAAAATCAATTGCGTATCTCCCTATCAATGTCTCCAAAAGACACCACAAAAACCAAAAAAAATCCCCAGCCGAGAATCACATCCGACCCTCAGATCATTCCCTCTTCCCCAGGGGAACCTAAAATCACATCCAACCCACAATCCCCAGCGGAACTGTAAGATACATATCCCCCATGGAGTCTCCAAATTTCCCAAAGGAAGTTACGATCTCAGCCCTCAGAATTGGCTCTGATCCTCATAATTGATCCCCCTCTTTTAGGTCAGAATTGACCTCGACACTCAATCGCCACCTCTTTTAGGTTATAATTGACCTCGACTCCGGGTCTTCACCTCTTTTAGGTCAGAATTGACCTCATCCCTTGGTCTTCACCTCTTTTAGATCAGAATTGACCTCAGCCCCGGGTTGTCACCTCTTTTAGGTCAGAATTGACCTCGGCCCTTGGTCGTCACCTCTTTTAGGTCAGAATTGACCTTGGCCCTCGATCATCACCTCTTTTAGTTCAGATTTGACCTCGACCTCGGTTCGTCACCTCTTTTAGGTCATAATTAACCTCAGCCCTTGGTCGTCACCTCTTTTCGGTCACAATTAACCTCGGCCCCGGGTCGTCACCTTTTTTAGGTCAGAATTGACCTCCGCCTTTAATCGTCACCTCTTTTAGGTCAGAATTGACCTCGGCCTTGGGTTGTCACTTCCTTTAGGTTAGAATTGACCTCATCCCTAGGTCGTCACCTCTTTTAGGTCAAAATTAACATCGACCGTCACCTCTTTTAGGTTAGAATTGACCTCAACCCTCACTCGTCACCTCTTTTAGGTTAAAATTGACCTCGCCCTAGGGCCGTTACCTCCTTTAGGTCAGAATTGACCTCGGCCCCGAGTTGTCACCTCTTTTAGGTCAGAATTGACCTCAGCCCTTAGTCGTCACCTCTTTTAGGTTAAAATTGACCTTAGCCCTCGGTCATCACCTCTTTTAGGTCAGAATTGACCTCGGCTCTCGGTCGTCACCTCTTTTAGGTCAGAATTGACCTCGACCCTCGGTCGTCACCTCATCTAGGTCAGAATGGACCTTGTCTCACAAAATTAGCTATTCTCAACATTCCTTTTAGGCTCTCAGAATCGACCTCGACCTTTTGAACCGGTCATCCTCGTCCTTTAGTTCTGCAAAATCGACATCTTCCCAAAACATCATGTGGTGTCTATTCGATAGTTTTCGCTTGTTCCAAGCTCACCCATCGAGGGGCTCTGTAGACACCACATTTTATGCCCCCATAAGTCTCTCCTTAAGTCCTTAGTACCTCCCCATTTAACTAAAAATCCTAGATCACACTCCGAGTACTGATCTAGAGGCCATCGGGCTCTCTCAGGCCCCATCTGACTCAATCGTCAGAGCAAAAGCTCATTGAATCTTCAAAGGCCTCTCGATACCCTTTCTAATGGTCCACCTCGTGCATGAATCGACATAATGGTTCAGATGAACGGACCATTTTACTACTAAAAATCATTTCGTAGGCCACCAGGCACTCTTAGGCCCCGATTTGACCTCAATAAACTCTATCATCAGAGTATAATCTCTTTGAATCTTTGAAGGGTACAAAAACCTCTTTCCAACGATCTGCCCCATGCACAAAAGGGCATAGCCATTCCGACGAACGATCCATTTTCCCTCGAAAATTCATCTTGAGGCCACCGGGCGCTCACGAGCTCCGTTTCACCAAAGTTAACTATTCAGCTCGAATGATACTGAATGATACTCTGAAAGGAACTGAATACCCTTTCCAACGATCTACCCCATGCGTAATTTTGACTTACGGTTTGGACGAACGATCCGTTTTACTTCCAGAGGTCATCGAACGCTTCTGAGCCCTAATTGAAAAAGGTTAACTTTACTAACCGAGCAAAACTCTTTGGAATGTCGAAATACATATCTTAAACTTTCCAACGGTCTGACCCGTGTTCGATTTTGTCTTACCATGCAGATGAACGATTCGTTTTCGTTCGACGATCTCCCGTCCAAAGGACCAACATGCACTTCCGAGCCATATTTGACTCAAAGTCAATCCCCGAACTCGAGAGCGGTCCAAAGGACTCTTGAAGGTATCTGAATTACCTTTCTAATGGTATGCCCTATGTATGATGTGGATCAACGAATTACATTCTATGACTATTTTTTTAGAAAATCTGTACGAGATTGCCAATTGGTAGGTCCAATTTCCTGCCTATCGGTAGTGTGTTTAAGGTCACCTGATGATAGGCAAGACTAGGACAATGCCAATCTACACCGCTCCTCACCCTATAAATAGAGGGCCTAACCTCACTCCCAAGGTACACCAGAGATTCATCAGCATCACTGATCTCAACAACATTTTCTCGAAATCAGCGAAGTTCCTCCATGTGAAGTTCCATTCAAGCTTATATTCCCATCATTTTCATACTCAATTTATCAAAATCTCATTCTCTCTCATTCAACATTCATCTCACATGCAAAGGAGTTCATCCAAGATAAAAAAAATCAAGCTTCAAAGAAGGTCCAATTCCTTCCCACTTTTTCTAAATTCCTTATTTTTGCATAGATTACATTAGATTCATAATCTAGTTCTTACTTTAGTTCAGACACATTAATATCTAAATTTTTATTAGTATATTGCACATAGTTTATTTTCTATAAAAAAAAATAGGGTTACGCCCATAAATTTCGAATGGGATTATTCATCACACTTTTTCAAAACTAAAAACACATTTTCTACACACTCACATATAACAAAATACCATTCGAATCCATGGGGTAAAATCCACCCCCATGTCGCATTCGAACTACGTGGACTTTGATGCCTTTATAGGCTACGTAGGCGTTTCGGATTAAAACTCGAGACTCAAATTTAATTTTTCAATTTTCCATTTTTCCCATTTTCTATCAATTTCTCTAAATCCTCCCATTATCCTATGTCCTTCATCTTCACATTCTTGCATTAGTATAAATATTATGTATGTTAGCCTTTCATCCAACACATATTATCGTTTCATCATAACGATCATTATCGCGATAAACGCATAAATCATATTTTCTATATGTTATCTGGGAACATTACTATGGATGACCTCACTCTATCTTTCCCATGGTATGATTTTGGCGATTCCAATCTCTATTATATATACACGTACACTCATTTTATAGAGAAATAAAGGAAAATAATAACACTAGCCCATGAGAGATCGAAAGGGCGGGATGGGTGCCTAACACCTTCCCATTTCGTAACTTAGCCCTAGAACCTCCGAACTATTGGTTTCATATGCATTAGTTTGTATTTGATGTCTCTCTCTCAAGGCGGCAATTATTCTTTTACCTGTTTTGTGCAAAATAGGCTGGCGATTCCATCTCTCTACATTTACCTCACACAGACGACGAACAAAGAGTTCCCAATTAGGGCGTGAGATCTTTCGACCCCCCTTCCATCTCCATTTTCCAAATCCCCCTCCTTTTTGGGGGGGAGGTAAAGATAAGTGGGAGGAGAGGAAGATGGTGCGCGATCTCGATCGGGATGGATACACCAGCTAATCTGCAGGTAACCCTAGGCACACTGCCGATAGGCAGGTAAATGAACCTGCTAATTGACAGTCTCGTGCAGATTATTCCATAAAAATGATTGTAGAACGCAATTCGTTGATCCAAATTGCGCACGGGGCAAACCTTTAGAAAGATAATTCAGATACATTCAAGATTCCTTTGGTCCGCTCCCGAGTTCGGTAGTTGATTTTGGGTGAAACGTGGCTTATAAGCGCTCAACGGTCCCTTAGACGGGATATCATCAGACGAAAATGAATCGTTCGTCTGAACGAAAAGTCAGAATCGCCCACGGGGTAGGCCATTGGAAAGGTTATACAATATACTTTGAATTCCAAAGAGCTTCGCTAGGTTTAGAAAGTTGATATTGGCCAACTGGGGCCGAAAGCGCCCGATGATCTTTCAGAGTATAATCAATCATTCGTCCGTACCGTAAGATTGATTTGTGCATGGGGTGGACCGTTGGAAAGGGTATTCACCATCATTCGAATATTCATTCAGTCTCATTCAAGCTAAAGAGTTGACCTTGGTCAAACAGAGCCTGGTTGGGCCCCAATGCCTCCGAATCACTTTTCGGGGGAAAACGGTCGTTCGTTCGAACGATTATGTTATTTGATGCACGGGGAGGACCGTTGGAAAGGGGTTTCAGTTCCCTTCGAAGATTCAATGAGGTTTTGCACTAAAAAATGAAGTTGACTAATGATGATGCCTGAATCAGCACCACTAGATAAGGTGTTTCCAAGCTCAATATAAGTATAACAATGGCAGCACAGTTATATAAAGAGATAAGAGAATGAGGTGAGGAGAAGGGGAGAGTACACCGGTATATAAGTGGTTCAGCCAATCTGGCCTACGTCCACTGTGAGTGTGTGTGAGTAATATCACTGGATTTTGCACTAATGGCCATGGATACAATCTCTCAAGCTTTCTCTCTCTACTGCGTGACTAGACAAAGTTTCAGTTAGGGTTGAATATCTGGGGATCCTTTTGCAAGGTAGGGGATGATCCCTATATATAGTACCTAGGGGGTGTAATGTACCCCCATGCATGTAATGAGCATGTGTGTGGTAGCCTCACCAATGTGGGAGTGCCATCTGTTACTGTCACATGTAAGGAATGATGACGAAATATTCTCCCCACGTGCGGAGAATAATCTTGTTACAACTGATTTGTGCCCACGTGTCCTTATCCGAATGTCAACAGATGCTCGGCCGCCATATTGGTGCATGACCTCGGCCTGGTCTCGGCCGAGACATTATGCTGGGGTCGGCCCCAGCCGAGGTTGGACCGATTCCATATTGAAGATTACCAAGGCTTCTTGTCACCTCGGCCTACACTCGGCCGAGGTTGCCATACCCAGGTATATGAGAATGTTGTTGATGCCTATGAGGTCCCTTGGAGAGGCCCATGGTAGTGTCGGCCTGGGCCGACCCTGGTCTAGCCGAGGGATGATATCGCGTGTCTAAGACATGCCCAATGTCGGCCGATATCGGCCGAGGTTGGTGTCTTTAGGCCGAGGTTACACTTGGGGCATATCAATCACCCCCCAGCCCTTAGTCATGTGCGAGAGCGTGGCTAGGGGATTACTCCTCCTCTGAGGCCTGTCTGTTCCAAGCTAATACATGCATGACACCTGTCCACGCTAGAACGTGCTTCCTTGGTAGGCGTGTGCTGTCAGCCGTCCTTTGGGGCTCCCAATGCAATGATGGGCCTTGGGAAACGTGCTCATGTATTTAAGGGTTTGAACCCTTCTTTTTCTCTTTTTTCTCCATTTCTTCTCTCCAGTGCACGATTTCTTCCTGCAACTTCTCTCTCTAAAGCGCTTTGAATCTCGGCTCCTCTGTAGAGGCACTGTTGGTGGTTTTTTCGCGAATCTTCTTTATTTTCCCTCATCGTTTCATTTACAGGTACTTTCTCTCTTTCATTTCCTCTGTTTTTCGCTTTTGGTTTGCATTTTCCGGCGAGTTTCATCCTTTTCCGGCGAGCACCATAGTTTCAGGCGAACAGGAAAACCTTTCAACTTCTAAGTTTGATCTTTAGATTTCTTTACTTTACAAGCCAATCTTGTTTGTTATTTTAGGAGTTATTCCTAAGTTTAGGGTCGTCCTCTGATGCTCAGACCTTTATACCAGCTTCTTGAGGATTTCCCCTCTCTTAGAGAGAAGATCTTAGAAAAGATTAGGTAAATAGAGAGAGCCCAGGAGGAAGCTCGTAGGTCACAAGGGTTTCCCATTAGATACTTATTTCCACCACCTCTGAGAGTGATATATCCTGACCCCCCGGAAAACTTCTATCAGACAGGGGTTCCCACTGATCCAACACCTATGTCTGAGTCTGAATCTTCTACCTCAGACCCCATGTATGTGGACTCTTTTCAGGAAGCCATGGATTTCACACCTCAGCCTGGTCAGGTCCCTGATCAGGCCGAGGTCTCCAGCCGAGCTTCATCCCATAATGGTTCAAGCACTTCAGCCTCTTCTTCAGAGGTTGAAATTGTTGAGCCGAGTGTGGTTGTGCCACCCATTCTTGACGCCATCCCTCTGTCGGCCGTCACAGGGGCAGAGTTCGCTCAGAGATTCCCTAGTAACCCATCTACATATGCTCCAGCCAACGTTGAGCTTGATGATGAGGAAGATGCTGAAAGCGATGTCGACATCTCTGAGGCAGCCGAGTTCGAGAGCACTATAACTGAAGTGGATCTTCTGTGCTTCAGATATTTATACTCCATTAGTCCTTCAATAAAATTAAGGAGACCTCTGAGGGAAGAGAGGGCCTATCACGGTCGAGATGGAGAAATTTGCCTGTACGAGCAGATGTTTAAGTTAGGGTTTCGCCTATCCATTCATCCCATAATCAAATACATTCTCTCTTATATCAACTTGGCCCCCTCACAGCTATCCCCCAATGCCTGCAGAGTCATCATAGGGGCCATTATCCTGTGGAGGGCAGTCCACCACTCTGACCTTCCTGTTTAGGTCTTCGTTGGTTGTTATGTCCCAACCTCGGCCAAAAACCATCCGAGCTACTATCATTTTGTGGCTCGGAGGCCTGAGAAGAAAATGCTCTAGGTGACTCAGACCTCAAACCATAATTGGAAGCCCCGCTATTTTTTCGCCTCTGGACCATGGGAATTTGGCCCATGCGTTCCCTCTTCCACACTTGAGCCGAGGATACCCCTCAAATGGGGTAAGGTCTCCATGTCTGCCAGGGCCGACCCTGGTCTAAGTCTTCAGAATATGCAGAAGGTGAAAGCCCTGCAAGACCAAGGGGCACATGGTTTTTTTGTTAAGTTCGAACATTTGCTGACCCCCCAGTATCTCTCGGGGACGGCCCTAGGTGGAAGTCCCCTTGTTGACTTTGGTAAGGATTTTTATTTAAAGTTTAACCTATGAATCTATTCATATCTGATCTCTAACCCATATCTTTTAAGTTTTGCAGAGCGACCACCAGGTATTACAGACGAACTGTGGGAGATGGCTGCACCGAGCTTAGCGAGACTTGCCAAAAAAGCCGGTCTGAACGCTCCTCCCCCAGCTCCCTCTACATCCAAATCTCAGGCCTCAAAGAAGAGGGCCCCAGAAGCCCATGCCTCTGAGGATCAGAGGCCGACCTTGAGGTAAAAGAATGCCTCTGATGCTGCAATTCCAATCTCCTCGACCGACATCCTGACTGCTCGTCTGGATCAACTGAAGTTGACCGACAGTGTGGTCGGCCACAGCACGCAAGCCATGGATGCCATCGGCTTTGTAATGACCGAGGCCGACAAGCGCTTCTACAGGGCTATGGACACCTCCCTGCTGATTGAGTTCGGCCTTCACAGAGCCGTCCAGGTATGATTTGTTCCCTCGTCAAAATTTTATAAGTGCAACATCTGACTTTTCTCCATCTTAACCTCTTCATTAAATGTGCAGGGAGTGACTGCTATGTATCAACTATCGAACTGGACTCTGAGGAAATTGCTCCTCATACAGAAGGGGCAAGAGGCCGAGAAGGTTGAGAGTGCCCTAAATGTTGAGGTCGATCGTCTGAAATCAGAGCTGCAGAACTCTGAAAATAAGGTTAAGGGGTTGGAAAAGGACATCTCTCTGCTCGTCAAAGATCATGCCAAAGCCCTGAAGGACAAAGATGACGTTCTGCAGCAGAAGGTCAACTCGACTGTCAAAGCTGCCCTTAAAGATGCCTCGCCCAAAATAATTTATGACTACAAAGCCTCGGACGAGTTCATGGGTTTTGGTTTTGAATATCTAGAAAGAGGTATCAAGGCTACTACCAAATGGGCCGAAGTCAGAGAGAGGGAGGTCGGTACTCTAAAGGCCTCTGACTTTGTGGGTCTCGGCTTTGCTGACCCTCAGTTTTCTCAGGCGCTTCAAGAGGTGGAGGACGAGGCTGCTGCTCCTGCTGAGACTGTAACTCTGGGGGGGACCGAGGTCGAAGGGGCAGACCATACTGATGAAGTGGCCGAGGTTACTAATGCTGATCAAGCCAACCCGGCCGAGACTGTTAATGTCCCCCCCAAACCTTTAGGACATATAACTTTTAACTTGTAACACCATAACTTTTTTGTAATTGCTAAATATTTGTTACTTATGTATTTCAACCTCTGAATTCTATATGATCTCTTCCCTTTATTGAATGCCATGTGGTCTCTTATATTATTTTGTTGTAGTGATGTATTGTTTATATTCAGTCAATAATTCTGACCTCAGACCTCTTCACCACTGAATTGTTATTGGGCTCTGAGGTCATTACCTAAGATGTCATTCTCATAACCAACTTCACCAAATTAATGATGTTAAGGGTCTGAGGTCATCTGCTAAGATGTCTGAGCTCAGACCTCTTCACCACCAAGTGATGTTATGAGGGTCTGAGGTCATCACCTAAGATGTTAGCCTCACAATAAATCTCACCAAATTAATGATGTTAAGGGTCTGAGGTCATCTGCTAAGGTGTCTGAGCTCAGACCTCTTCACCATCGAGTGATGTTATGAGGGTCTGAGGTCATCACCTAAGATGTTAGCCTCATAATAAATCTCACCAAATAAATGATGTTAAGGGTCTGAGGTCATCTGCTAAGGTGTCTGAGCTCAGACCTCTTCACCACCGAGTGATGTTATGAGGGTCTGAGGTCATCACCTAAGATGTTAGCCTCATAATAAATCTCACCAAATTAATGATGTTAAGGGTCTGAGGTCATCTGCTAAGATGTCTGAGCTCAGACCTCTTCACCACCGAGTGATGTTATGAGGGTCTGAGGTCATCACCTAAGATGTTAGCCTCATAATAAATCTCACCAAATTAATGATGTTAAGGGTCTGAGGTCATCTGGTAAGGTGTCTGAGCTCAGATCTCGTCACCACCGAGTGATGTTATAAGGGTCTGAGGTCATCACCTAAGATGTTAGCCTCACAATAAATCTCACCAAATTAATGATGTTAAGGGTCTGAGGTCATCTGCTAAGGTGTCTGAGCTCAGACCTCGTCACCACCGAGTGATGTTATGAAGGTCTGAGGTCATCACCTAAGATGTTATCCCCATGATATATTTCACCAAATAAATGATGTTAAGGGTCTGAGGTCATTTGCTAAGGTGTCTGAGCTCAGACCTCTTCACCACCGAGTGATGTTATGAGGGTCTGAGGTCATTACCTAAGATGTTAGCCTCATAATAAATCTCACCAAATTAATGATGTTAAGGGTCTGAGGTCATCTGCTAAGATGTCTGAGCTCAGACCTCTTCACCACCGAGTGATGTTATGAGGGTCTGAGGTCATCACCTAAGATGTTAGCCTCACAATAAATCTCACCAAATTAATGATGTTAAGGGTCTTAGGTCATCTACTAAGGTGTCTGAGCTCAGACCTCGTCACCACCGAGTGATGTTATGAGGGTCTGAGGTCATCACCTAAGATGTTATCCCCGTGATATATTTCTGATCTAAGAATGAAGCAAGAACTGTCGTGGAAACTGATCTTTATTAATAACCTCTTCTCAATAAGATGGTACATTTACATTAAATTCTACGCAACATCATATGTAATATCTCTTTAGGTGGTCAGCATTCCATGGGTTAGTGAAAGGTTCTCCTTCTAGGTTTTCTAGCCTGTAAGTGCCAGGTACAACCTCTTCCGTTACTTTGTAGGGGCCATGCCAGTTTGGGTGTAGCTTGTTTGCCTTCTGTAGGGTCTTCTTTAGCACTAGGTCTCCCACTGCAATGGGTCTTGACTTCACCCTTTGGTTGTAGAATTTCGCTGCCCTCTGCTGGTAGGCTGCTTTTCTGACCTCTGCGTCTTCTCTTCTTTCTTCGATGAGATCCAAGTCTAGCCTCCTCGTTTCCCCATTGCTGTCAGGGTCGTAGGTCTGAATCTGATGAGTTGGTATTCCTACTTCCGTTGGTATGACGGCCTCTGAGCCATGTGCCAGCATGAATGGGGTTTCTCCTGTTGGTGTCCTTGTCGTGGTTCTGTATGCCCATAACACAGCGTAGACCTCTTCTGTCCATCTCCCCTTCGCATATTCTAACCTCTTCTTGATTCCGTCCAAGATAGTTCTGTTAGTGACCTCGGTCTGGCCATTTGCCTGAGGTCGACCAGGAGATGAGAAGAACTGTTTAATCCCCACCCTTAGGCAATACTTTTCTAAGGAGGAGTTCTTGAACTGGGTCCCATTATTCGAGATGAGAGTGTTTGGGAGGCCATATTCTGCATATGATGTTCTTCCAAATGAACTGCAAGGTCTTCTGCTCTGTAATTGTTATCATCGGTTCTGCCTCCACCCACTTTGAAAAGTAGTCAATGGCAACTATCAAGAATCTATAGTTGTTGACAGCTCTTGGAAAAGGTCCTACCAAGTCAATTCCCCACACTGCAAATGGCCATGGAGAAGAGATTGACGTCATATAGGCTAATGGGGTTGATGAGGGATAGTGGCGAACCTTTGGCATTTGTCGCACCTCTTCACATAGTCTGCAGCGTCCTTAGACAAGGTAGGCCACCAGTATCCCTGAGTGATGATCCTCTTGGCTAAGGGCCTTCCCCCTATGTGGCTAGAGCAAGAACCCTCATGAACCTCTTGTAAGACCCGGGGTACTTCCATGGGATGCACACATCTGAGGAGAGGCAATAGAAACCCCTTTTTGTGCAAGACGTCTCCTACCATTGAGAACTTGGCAGCCCTGTATCTCAACTTTCTCCTTTCCAGCTTGGACTCAGGTAGCTCTCCCTCTCTGAGGTATCTGACGAGCGGGTCGATCCATGAGTCTCCTAGGTTCACATTGTGACAAGGGCTACATACCTCGTCCTCCTCGATCGTTGACTTCCCTAAGACCTCGATTGGGATGGTCCTTTCCAAATCTGTCTTCATTGTCGAGGCCAGCCTTGCCAATGCATCAGCGTGATTGTTGCTCAGCCGAGGCACTCTCTTCAGTTTTTCTTCTTCAAAATATTCTAACAACCCTCTTACCTTCTTTAATTACTTGGCCATCCTTTCGTCTTTGGCCTCGTATATCCCCAATACTTGATTGACAACCAACCTTGAGTCGCTATGGAGTAGGAGTCGCTTTACTCGAAGAGTTGTTACCAATAAGAGACCTGCTATCATGGCCTCATACTCGGACTCGTTGTTTGAGGCCTGGAAGTTGAATCTCAAAGCGTATTCAATGTTGGCGCCATCTAGAGCCGAGATTATTAGCCCCGCGCCGCTTCCACTATCACAGGAAGAGCCATCAACGAAGAGGCTCCAAACGTCTGCATCTGATGAGAAGACCCCTTCTCTCATAACTCCCTTCTTGAAGAGGTATCGATCCTCTTCATTCTCTTCTATTCTACTTCGGGTTTTGCCTGAGATGACCTCTTCTCGACCTCGAAAGACGTTTGGGGCCGTCTCTTCCGAATTTCAGAAGACACTACGGTTCGTCTCTTCGCCGTCATCTAAGCCTTTCTCTGTCTCGGCCTCTTCCAAACTTCTACCGGCCTCTTCCCAGGTGAACTCTGCGACAAAGTCTGCGAGGGCCTGCCCCTTGATGGCTATCCTAGGCTGGTAGGTAAGATCATATTCTCCTATTTCGATGGCCCGAGTCATCAATCTTCCAGACTTCTCAGGTTTGTGCAGAACCTGTCTTAGTGGGGAGTCAGTAAGGACTACCATGGAGTGAGCTTGGAAGTAAGGCTTCATTTTCCTTGAGGCATGTATTAGGGCATAAGCCAACTTCTCCATTCGGGGATAGTTTTGCTCAGACCCTTGAAGGGCCTTACTGTTGAAGTACACAGGCCTCTGGACCCCATCCTCTTCCCGTATGATAGCCGCGCTGATGGCTGACTCAGAGACTGCCAGATACACAAATAACTTTTCCCCCGTGATGGGCCGAGACAGCAATAAGGGAGACCCTAAGTAGGACTTGAGTTGATCGAAGGCTTTTTCACACTCTTCGTCCCATTGGAAGTCCTTTCTTAGAACTTTAAAGAATGGAAGACACTTGTCTGTTGCCCTTGAAACAAACCTATTAAGGGCATCCACTCTTCCTGTGAGTCTCTGGACGTCCTTGATACTCCTAGGAGTCTTCATGTCGAGTAATGCCTTAATTTTCTCAGGGTTCGCTTCAATCCCCCTCTGATTAACGATGAATCCCAGGAACTTCCCGGCTCCTACTCCGAAGACACACTTTGCTGGGTTGAGTTTAATTCTGTACGAGTCCATAACATCGAAGGTCTTCTCAAGGTTCGCTACGTGAGTACAGGCTTTCAAGCTCTTCGTTAGCATATCGTCCACATACACCTCTATGGTCTTACCTATTTTCTCCTCAAACATCTTATTGACAAGACGTTGATACGTTGCCCCCGCATTTTTCAGACCGAAGGGCATCACCTTGTAGCAGTACGTCCCTTTATCAGTAATGAAGGTTGTCTTCTCAGAGTCTTCAGCATCCATGAAGATTTGGTTATAGCCTGAATAAGCGTCCATGAAGCTCATAAGCTCGTGCCCTGCTGTTGCGTCCACCATCTGGTCTATCCTAGGTAAGGGATAGCTGTCTTTCGGGCAAGACCTGTTCAGGTCAGTGAAACCTACACACATTCGCCACTTCCCATTGGCCTTAGGCACGATGACTGCATTTGAGAGCCACTCCGGATAGGTAACCTCTATTATGAACTCGGCCTCTTCCAACTTTTTTACCTCTTCCCGGATGACGTCGTACTTCTCCCTAGAGTAGAATCTTTGTCTCTGCTTGATTGGCTTGGCATCTCTGTCCACGTTGAGCTTGTGGCTCATGACCTCAGGGTCGATGCCAGGCTTGTCTGCGTGACTCCATGCGAAGACACTCTGTCTTCTCCTAAGGAAGTTTATCAGCTCTTCCTTGATCCCTGGCTCTAGGGCCTTACCGACATGGACGGTTTTTTCCGGCTCGCCCTCATTGAGGACGATGGATTCTACCTCTTCCGCGGCCTCACCCTTCTTTAATTTTGTTTCGTCTCTTGGGTCAAGAGTGTAAATGCTGTAAGTGGTGGTTGCTCTCCTATGGGCTTCTCTCTCTTCGTCCAAGTTGAAGTAACACTCTCGCGCCGCGGTCTGGTCCCCTTGCACTTCCCCTACTCCATAAGGAGTTGGGAATTTTAGCATCTGATGGACTGTCGAAGGTACGGCTTCAAATTCTTTGAGAGCCACCCTTCCTATGATGAGGTTGTAGGCAGAGAAAATGTTTTCGTCCATAACGAAAAAGTTTATCTTCTTGGTCAGCCTCTTAGGCCACTCATCCCCCATCCGTACATCCATTTCATACATGCCTAAGGGGTGCACCTTTTCACCACTGAAGCCTATCAATGGGTGATGGTAGGGCACCAGCCTTGCCCTGCTAAGACCCAGGCTCTTGAAGCAAGGCCAGAACATCACGTCTGCTGAGCTTCCCCCGTCTATGAGGATCCTCCGTACCTCGCACCCATGCACCCTTGTTGTTATGACCAAAGGGTCATCATGAGGGGCTAAGATACCCTTGAAGTCGAGTCTGGAGAACCCCACTACGAGGGTGTCCATGTCTACCTTCTTCCTCTTCTGCACTGCATCGGAAGACGTAAGATTCACAACCTCAGGCTTGGCCACTGACCTGGCCTCTGCGACATGAGCCTTCCTATCGGCTACCTCAGAGCCACCTCCTGCAAATCCCCCACATATGGTGCTAACACCAAAGGAGATCATACCGACCCTCTTCACCGGGGTGTTGTCATCCTTTGGCGGAAGATCCGGGTCGTCTTCATCATCTCCTTCTAAATCATCGTCCCTTCTGGCCGGGACATTGTCACGGCATCTGTCATTTCTTCTTTTCTTAGGGTCATCTCTTCCACCCTTCGGAGCCTTACCATCCACATACTTCCTCAGCTTTCCAGATTTTAGCATCTTCTCAATCTCATCCTTTAAAGCAAAGCATCTATCTGTGACATGGCCATGATCCTGATGGAACTCACACCATAGGTTTTTGTTCCTCTTATGTGGTGGGGCCTTCAGTTTCTCTGGCCACCTCAGAGTCCGGTCAGTCTTAATCTCATTGAGGATGTGCTCACAGCTCACAGTCAGAGGAGTGTAATGAGCGAATTTGTCATCTCCTGACCTCTTTTTCCCCTCTTTCTTGCCCTGGGATCTCCCAGTGCCACCGCGGTTCTCATCCTCATACTTGGCGGCCATTGCCTCTTCCGCATTCATCACTTTCCCTGCAGTTGACAGCAGCTCCGCCATAGACCTAGGGGTCTTCCGCCAGTTTCCACAATAGTTTCCCCTTCTGGAGGCCTCCTATAAGGGCGGTCATGGCTATGCTCTCTTCATAATCTTCCACCTCCAATTTCTCTTTGTTGAATCTTGCTATATAGTCTCTTAGGCTTTCACCCTTGGCCTGTTTGACATACAGCAGGTGGGTAGTCTTCTTTTGAGGTCTTACCCCAAAGCAGAAGTTGTGGATGAACTGCTCAGCCAAACCTTTGAAGTTCTCAATTGAGTTCTTCGAAATGGAGGTGAACCAACTGTACGTTGCCCCTGTCAAGGTCCCTGAGAAGGCCCTACACTTCATCTCATCGGGTATCGAGTAAATGTCTGCCGCCGACTGGTACATCTCGATATGGTGCACAGGGTTAGTGCTGCCATCATACTTGGGAGTCACTGTAGGAGGCTTGAACTTAGCTGGGGTTGGGAACCCCACTATCCTAGCCACAAACGGGGAACCCTCTGAGTAACCCCTTTGTAATGGGTCCCTGCTTTTAATGAGGTCTCCTATCTTCTCCTCAAGGCGTTGGATAGAATCATTCCAGGGTCTTCTGTCATCCACCTGGCCGAGGTTATCCCCTGCCACCTCCCTGCGATGGACAGAGGGTTCCCCAGCCACGACACGTTGGTTGTTGACCTCTTCCTGTTCCCTGGCTCTTCTTTCACAGGGTCGGCCTTGGTCTGGCCGAGCCTACCTATTCCCTCTCTGAGAGCCTGCTGCGCTCCTTGACCTCGATAGCCTCTGTCTTAGGTCATTCACCAGGCCCAGTCTCTCGAAGGCCGACCCTCTACTCAACCTATCAAAGGCCGACCCTCTTTGTTGGGCCTCTTCACCTCTTCGGCCGATACATCCTTGACTCTGCCTAAGAGGTCGTACAGTATTATCTGACACCTCATACGGCTCCCAGCAGTCTTCTGGGGCCTCTTTAGCTTCTAGGTCATCATACCTGTCCTCTGGGCAAGGGTTTCCCTGCCTCCCCAGGCGCAAGCGCCTAGGGTCAGCAACGTCCCTTCTCCGCTGGGGTGCAAGCTAGTCCTTTATTGGCGCCTGGGGTGGTCTCCTGGCGTCAGGATGAGGCTGAACTGCCGCCGAAGTGATCATGTCCGATGAAACTCCAGGTGGCCTCATCATAGTTTGACTGAGCTGAGCAAATTTCTCCTGCATGGCTCGTTGTGTTGCAGCTAAAGATTTCAAGGCCGCTGCCACCTCCGCCATTTCGGACTGGGGGGGCGCCTGACTGGAGCTAGGTCCTCCACCCCCGGGCGGCGGAAGAGGCAGTGGTAAGTCTGGTGCCATATGTTAACACTATAGAGCTTGAGTAGCAAATGAGCTTAGCACCTCACAGGACCTCTTTCAATGGTGAAACAGCTCCACGCTAGGGGGAAGCCTGGTTCACCACCAGAGTCTCCGGTGAGGTTAAGCAGAATAAAGAGGAAGAGATAGTTTCTCGTTTCCCACAGACGGCGCCAAAATGATGATGCCTAAATCAGCACCACTAGATAAGGTGTTTCCAAGCTCAATATAAGTATAACAATGGCAGCACAGTTATATAAAGAGATAAGAGAATGAGGTGAGGAGAAGGGGATAGTACACCGGTATATAAGTGGTTCATCCAATCTGGCCTACGTCCACTGTGAGTGTGTATGAGTAATATCACTGGATGAAGGCACTAATGGCCATGGATACAATATCTCAAGCTTTATCTCTCTACTGTGTTACTAGATAGAGTTTCAGCTAGGGTTGACTATCTGGGGATCCTTTTGCAAGGTAGGGGATGATCCCTATATATAGTACCTAGGGGGTGTAATGTACCCCCCATGCATGTAATGAGCATGTGTGTGGTAGCCTCACCAATGTGGGAGTGCCATCTGTCACTGTCACATGTAAGGAATGATGACGAAATATTCTCCCCACGTGTGGAGAATAATCTTGTTACAACTGATTTGTGCCCACGTGTCCTTATCCGAATGTCAACAGATGCTCGTCCGCCATATTGGTGCATGACCTCGGCCTGGGAGAGGCCGAGCTGTAAAGGCTTGATATTCGTTCAATCCGAGATGCGCCTTAGGGTGTCTCGGCCTGGTCTCGGTCGAGACATTATGCTGGGGTCGGCCCCAGCCGAGGTTGGACCGATTCCATGTTGAAGATTTCCAAGGCTTCTTGTCACCTCGGCCTACACTCGGCCGAGGTTGCCATACCCAGGTATATGAGAATGCTGTTGATGCCTATGAGGTCCCTTCCTGGTCTGGCCGAGGGATGATATCGCGTGTCTAAGACATGCCCAATGTCGACCGATATCGGTCGAGGTTGGTGTCTCTAGGCCGAGGCTGGTGTCTCTAGGCCGAGGTTACACTTGGGGCATATCAACTAGGGTCAAATCGGGGCCCGTGAGTGCCTGATGGCCTCCCGATCGATTTTCAGTGGTAAAATAGTTCGTTCGTCCGAACGTTATGTCGATTCATGCTCGGGGAAAATCGTTGGAAAGGGGATTGATATCCCTTCAAAGATTTATTAATATTTTGCTCTGACGATATAGAAGATTGGAGTCAAATGAGGCTCGGGAGCGCCTGATGGCCTCTAGATCGATACTCGGAGTATGACCTAGGGTTTGTAGGACCTAAGGAGAGACTTGGGGGTCCTAGAATGTGGTGCCTAAACATTTAAAAGTGGATCTCTTAAATTTCATTATTTTTTATTTAAAGAATGGTGAACTACATAGTATTTAGACTATAAACCTTAAAAACGGGTTTTCAAAAATAGAGTTTGAAACATGATTACAAAGAATACAATAATTATATCATATACCCCATATACCGATCAAACGTTGAACCAAAATCTTGTAGGTCAAGAGAATCCAATAATCCAGGTATAGTCTTGTAGATGGAGTTACTGAAAGGCCTAAAATCTAACATCGATGTAAAAGTTATTCCACGACCAGTATTTACCAAATATACATTTATATAATCAGAAGGTGGGATGTGAATAATCTCTAACCACGTGTCAAAATTTATATCATTTGTTTTCACCTTGTCCCAAAAGTTAAATTTGAAGGACAAATCAAATTCTGGAATTCGACCCTTATTGTCATAGCTTCCATATATAAACCTAGCCCTTATAAAATAGGTGTTGCCTTTGCCTCTTCTAGTTTTTTGGTTGAAACAATTTTTGGTCCCTTGAGGAAATGTTCTGATTGTAAATAACGAGCGGGAAAATGGTTCTCTATATTCTGGAGAGATATTCTTGATTTAGTTAATGTTAATAAAACCATCGTTTAAGATATAATGGATCCCCGTCTTCTCATCGAAATAGTTAAAACCTTCAGGTATTCTACAATCTAAACTTATAAACCCTAGAAGAAATATATGCTTGATGAGATATCAAAAAATAATGTGACATGACTACACAACACGAAATGGATAAAAAAATTATCACTTAATGGGCCATCCTTAATAGGCTATACATCATAATAGGTACTTCAATGAGATACCAACACGAATGGGTAATAAGGACACATACATACATGATACAAACTCATTTTATTTAACAAATACATGATTTAAACATTGCATGAACTTGATACTAATAATGAGTTGAATAATTTTTTACATTGACTTAGATATGACATAAATCGAACACATTACAACACAACCCCTTGCCATATGGATTCACCGATGCAATAGTGGACTTAGGACAACTTAATTAGAGTAAAATTAAATTTCATATTGATTTTTTTCTTTTCCAGTTTCACCACCGGGGGGTAGGGACGAATCCAACAATTGAACCTTAGGGGGCCGAAAGCGTGCGTGAATGATAACTAATTTTTTTAGTTAACGATTAATTTTTTAATACGAAAAATAAAAATTTACTAATAAAATGTATAGATAGATATTATTTGTACATATATACATCTAATTATTGTAAATTCTACCATAAATAATAATTATATATTGAGTTTTTATTATATATTTACATAGATATGTCAAGTAATTCTTCATTTTTATTGGGGTGGCAACTCCCAGTATTTTTTAAAAAAACTTGAGGGGTCAAAATCCTATAATTTTAGAAAAATCTTAAGAAAATGTATGTATAATAAGGAAGTTTTCAACCCCCCCCCCCCCCCCCCTGAACTATCACTGATGGGTGTGTAGAGGGGTTATGAAACTAAACATCGAAGTAATATTTAAAGGTTTTTTTTATTTTAATACATTATTAATTTTCAATATTAGACTTAATTACAATTTTAATTAAAAACAAGACCTTGCCCGTAATCATTAAAAAAATTTGTTAACTTTATTTACCATGTGGTATGTTTGATTAAAATTTAAATTTTTTTTTAAAAAACTAATAAAAGATGAATTTTGAATTAAAATAAATTATAAAACCCTTGAAACTTTAAAATAGAATAAATAAACTAAGAGTAAATTACCTTTTTTAGTCCCTCAACTATTGCTAAAGTTTTTAAATGGTCCTTTATCTTATGTTTGACTGAAGTTAGTCCCTCAACCATGTCACTTATTTCAAAAATAGGATTCCATCAATAGGGACATTATAATTTGACAACAAAACGTCATGTGCTTCTCACATGTCACTTTTCTAAGGGTAAAATAATATTATCCTTTCATTTCAAACGGTTGGTACTTTTGATCATTTTACATGGCAAAAACCCTAACTCTACTGCTCATCCCAACATTTAAATCAATCTTGGATGAAATGGAGTGGAAGTTGCATCGTGTTGTTGCTGAAGATTTGGTAATCGACCCTAATACGTTATATGATATGTGAAATTTCCATTTGTTTAGCTTGGAGTTAAGTTTAGTTGCATTTATTTTCTTGTTCAACTTGACATTGATGTTGGTTGTTACCTTATAAAATAAAAATCCTAATTTTATTGTACTTTTGTACCTACGAAATCTATTATCTGCACATTATTATTGGTCATTAAGGTATTCAACAATAATCCCTATTCTCTCATGTTCAGTATGTTTCATGCCTCATATAATTGCATTTTTTTTACCATTTTTCCATTATGCATGTGTTATTACAGATGAAAGTGAACCTTATTCACTGTAGAGTTGCACCATGGCAGTTGTTTTGAAGATAAACTAGAGAAATCATATGTAGGTGGACTTGTAAACCATTTTAATTTTTGTGATCCAGGTATATTGTCCCTCAAAAACTTATTAAAAATGCTTAGAGAATTAGGATGTCATAATCTTAACCAATTGTGGTACAAAGAACTCACTGGATACGAATCATTGGCATGCTATTAAGCTCTAGGGAATACACACCTCTACCTGGGCAACTGGGTGGGAATCCTACCATCGAATCCAAAACATAAATGTAAACTAGAAGCAATCATAATCATAGTTTCTGATTCCCTCTCTCTCTCTCTCTCTCTCTCTCTCTCTCTCTCTCTGTCTCTCTCTATTTATATATCTATCTATCTCTCTCATAAAGAAACCCTATTAGGAGTTGCACGACGGCTCAAAATAATGCAGTCACTATCATACCTAAACTACATGATGTTTGGTCATACTCATTTGCATCTGTAGTGGCCAACAAGACGTTGAAAGATATTTAACTCAAGACTCCTTATCGTTTTAAAGGAGAACCGACTATTATTTTTTCTCATGAGGACATTGAAGCATTGGTAGAACCTTTTAAGCATCAATTATTGGTAAGTTTTTGCATGGCAGACCTAGTATGGAGGATATCAGAAAGAAGGTATTAATGTATTATTTGAAATAAGATTGCTCGGTGGGTTTGATTGATAATAAGCATGTATTGTTTAGACTGAATTATGATGAAGGCATTGTTAGAATGTGGACTAAAGATATTTGGCACATACGCAGATACCCAATGAGGACATTTAAGTGGACTCCTCAATGGAATGTTAAAGAAGAAAGTTCAGTAGATCCTTCGTGGATTAATTTTCCTCATTTACCTATTCATCTATTTGCCAAATCATATTTATTCTCCATTGCTCAGTTAATACGTAAACCTTAAAAATTGGATGCATCAACCGTACCTCAAACGAGACAAAGTCAAGTAAGGGTATGTATAGAAAATGATCGGATTCAAGAGAGGACAAGAAGAGTTTGGATTGGAATTGGTGATTTAGGATTTTGGCAAGAAGTTATATATAAAAATTTCCTAGATTATTACAAGCACTGCATGAAAAAGGCCATCAAGAGGAGTCTTGTATTTTCTTGAATCAAAGCAAAGGAGAAATTGTCCTGCCAATAAAATAAACCAAATTTTTCCCCAAAACCAAAATCAAACCAATCATCTAAAGAATACCAATAAACCTCAACAAATCCAAACAACCAAAAGTCCACAAACCATTAAACTTAAAGACCCTCAAACATCATCCAAAGACCTTGTAACCACAACTTCTTCCACACTTATTCAACCTCAAAAAGATACAGCAAACCTAAACCAAAAAATATTATCCTAAAACCCAAACCACTAAAACCATGAAAAAAACTTATTCCACACTCATTCATCTCCTAACCTTTTATCAAACAGCAGTAAAGACCAGTCCTCCCCGTCACCACAAAGAAATCCAATTTCATATCAAGTCATATTCAGGAGATCCAACACTGTGAGATTTCCTCTCAAGAAGCATATGTTGTTGACTAGTTGAACCTATCCCCAAAGGCTACAGAGTTACCTGATTATAATGTTCATCCAGAAAAATTAAAGGATTATTCCTCAGACTCGGATGGTAAGAAGATTGTAAACTCAGTGATGCTAGAGGAACTTTAAACTTTTTTAACATGGTTTGAAATAAAATGGCAAAACATTAAGGCATTTAAATAATGGCAAATGAGTAATAAGTTCAAGATGTATCATGAAAATAACAGCCAACACCACAATAGGAATGAAGAGGAGAAGAGTAAGAAGCTTCCAAAAGACCCATTATTTCGAATAATTACCAGAGCTCGGGTGAAAGGCATCAAACGATCTCTCCCTCAGTTATCTCAATGAATAATTTGATTAGTTATAAGGCTAGACGAGTGGATAATAAGATAACTAACAGAAGAATCAAAAGACTCGTGAAGCTTTATAATCTGCCAGAATTATCTATTTAGAGCATAAAGTCTCAAACTCTAAAATAGATAAATACTTATTGAAGTGGAATTTTGATGAAGCAGTAGCTAATAAAACCAATAAGATTTGGTTTTTATGGAGGATGGGGTTAAATGTGCAAGTCATTTATAATGAGGACCTCTCTCATTAAAGTTGTCTCATGAGAATCTGAAAGTTGCAGTTCTTTTGACTTTAGTGTATGCAAAGAATACTAAAGAAGAAATGATATCTTTGTGGAGGGATTTAGAGTTCATTAGCAATAGTCATGGGGATGAAGCTCAATTGTTTATTGGAGATTTTAATGTGGTGATAGGTCAAGCTGAAAAAGTAGGTGGTATGAAATTGATTTTCAATCAGTGGAGGATCTTAATGACTGTATCAATATTTCTGGTCTCTCTCACATGGGATACCAAGGGACCGGATTTACTTGGTCTAACTATAGAGTGGAGGAAGATTCTATATGTGCTAGGATAGATAGATCCATATGTAACCTCACGTGGTCTTCAAAATTTCATAACTGTTCAATTACACATCTGTCAAAACAGTGATCATTGTCCTTTACTTCATTCTATCAAGAATCAGTTGGATTCATCTCCAAAGCCTTTTATATTCCAAAAAATGTGGACATCTCATAACCTTTTTCTTAGCACTGTGAGTAATTCTTTGTCCTCTCACACTGGAGTAGGGAATATGATAAACTTTTCTATAAAACTAAAAAGCTTGAAAGAAGATTTAAAAGTGTGGAATATAAACACTTTTAAGAGTGTGTTTCAGAACATTAATGACATTGAAGATGAGGTTCTAATAGTGGAGAATAAATTTGAAGCTCAACCTTCCCTAGAGAATAGATTGAAGATGTAGTTGGTCAAGAATAAGTTGAATGAATCATTGAAACGGGAGGAGGTCTTTTGGAGGACAAAATCATAGGTCAAATGGCTTAGTGAGGGTGATAATAATACAAAAAAATCCATGTAGGAATTAAAGCTAGTAAGAGTAGACTGTCCATTTTCAAAATCCAAGATGATGATAATGTTTGGAAGGAAAATCCAGAAGATGTTGAAAAAACTTTGGTGGATCTTTTTATTGATAGATGGTCAGCTGAATCTTTGATCATCGATGAAAGATGATTGGAGGTTATTCCAAGCTTGGTTACCGATGATCTGAACTCTATGTTATCCAATGTTCTTAATGAAGAATAGGTATTTCATGCCATAAGGAATTTGAGTGAGGATAGCAGCCCCTGACCCTGATGGTTTCACTGGTGCATTCTACATTAAATGTTGGGAGTTGATTAAATAAGACATGGTGAAAGCCATTCAATCTTTATTTTCTTGGCGAGTCCATTCCAAGAAGTTGGACAACAACTAATGTTGTCTTGATTCCTAAATTTAAGTTACCTTCTAATGCCTCCAATTTCACACCTATTAGCTTGGCTAATTTCTCTCAAAAAATTATCTTCAAGATTCTTAATACAAGGTTAGGCCTTGTTTTACCTCTTATCATTTCTAAAAACGAAAGTGGTTTCGTCAAAGATAGAAATACCCACGACAACATACTTTTGGCCCATTAAATGAAAAATTTGCTCAATAGAAGAACTCATGGAATGTAATTATAAAATTGGATATAGAGAAAGCCTATGACAAAGTTTCCTAGTTTTTTCTTATTAAAGTCATTAGAAAATTTGGGTTTAATGAAACTTTTATTGATCAAATATGGAGGATTCTTTCTAATAATTGGTTTTCCATCTTAATCAATAGAAAATCATTAGGGTTTTTTAAATCTTCAAGAGGCTTAAAGCAAGGAGACCCTCAATCCCCTTATCTTTTTGTGATTCTAGCTGAAGTGTTAAGCATGGGATTAGACCAATTGGCTTATAATAGGAAGATCACTCCATTCTCTCATCCTCCATGTTGTTATTTGATCACCCACTTGAGCTTTGCAGGTGATATTATTATTTGTGTTAATGGGAAGAAAAAAATCTTATTAAATCTAATGGAGTTTCTGGAGAAATATAAGAAGTCATAAGGTCAGCTTATTAATAGAGGTAAAAGCTCATTTACAGTAGATGATAATGTGGCAGTAGCAATGAGATATGCAATAGCTGAGCATCTGGTGAATTTCAAAAAGTTGCCTATCACTTACTTAGATTGTCCTCTGTTTAGGGGGAGAAACAAGTTCATTTACTATTCTCATTTGATTGAGAATATTACATCCAAATTGTGGGGTGGAAAACCAAATATCTGTCAGCTGGAGGTAAGTTAACTTTTATTAACCATGTTCTGTCCTCAATCCCTATCTTCACTTTAGCTGCTTTGAACCCCCCCCCCCCCCCCCCCCCCCCCAAAAAAAAATTATTATCAATAGAATCCATTCTATTTTTAGTAAATTCTTTTGGGGATCAAATGGGATCAGGGGGAAAGGACATTCGGTCAGTTTGGATCCAACATGTTATCCAACAAAAGAAGGGGGTTTAGGTATTAGGGATCTTAATGATGTCAACAAAGCTTTCTCTTTCAAGCTTACCTGGAGAATGCATAACTCTACTGGTGTGTGGAGTGCTTTTATGAGGAAGAAATACAAGAATTCTCTATCAAGGGGTATAAATGGTTCTCATTTGATCAGAAGAATTAGACAAGTTACAGATCAGGTGGTTGAGCATACTTGTAAGGTTGGGGATGATTAAATATGGAAGCCTTTAGAAGATGGTTCATTCTATATAAAGTCAGCTTATCATCTGTGCAGAAAGACTAGTTTGAGAAAGTCTTCCCACGGAATGTTATGGTCTAAAAATATTCCTATACAAGTTTCTATTTTTATATGGAAATTCGTGCACTCAGAATTTTCATCCGAGACACTTTATAAAAATTTCCCATTTCAACCTCAAAATGCGACACATGTGAAAAAAATTGAAATAGTCCGAATTAATTTAAATTTCTACATCCCCAAATATAAATGAAAGTTATAAATCTCCAATTTAAATAATTTCTCCAATTTAAATAAATTAAATCACCAAATTAAATAAATTAAATCACCAAATTAAATAAATTTTAATTCACTAATTTAATTAATTTATATATCATCAAAAATACGGGGTATTACAGTAACCTTAAGAATAAAGCGGACAGGGAGTGACCTCAAAATTTTCTTAACAACTCTCGTCTCAAGAATCTTCTCACCCAAATTAAAATAAGAATTAACTATGTCCGACAAACGCGCGTAAAATTCATCAAAAGACTCGGACTCTAGCATGGTAATAGTGTCAATTGGGTGGTCAAATTTTGTAGCTCAGATGCCTTTACAGCGTTGGTACCTCGTGTGTTAGATGGAAGGTGTCCCGAGCTTCTTTAAATGTGGTGCACTTCATAATGTGAAAAACTCATCAGGAGTGACAACTCTAAAAATATCACTTAAGCCGCGAGAGTTAAAATTACTCCACTTAAAAGCATCCTCTGTCCATTGAGAGACGGGTTTAAGGCAAATGATATTATCTGCAGTCACTGTGGGTGGAGTCCACCCACTTTCACAAACTAACCAAACACGTTCAGCAATGATTTTATGGCAAACCTCATCTAAGCTTTCCAGTAAGCATAGTTGTAACCATCGAATATGGGCATTCGATTATACATTTTCCATTAAAATTCGGTTTTTTAAACATCAATAATTTTTCAAAAAAATTGATATAAAAAAAATCGAAAAAAGACCACAGTATTTTTGTATAACCGGCTCTGATACCAATTTGAGAGTGCGCAAAAAATAATGATTCAATTTATTTAATTAAATTTCACAAACACACAATTTAATTTTTAACCAAATTTTAATGTTTAATTAAATATAGTGCGTATATGATCAATGTTCCAATCACAGAGAATTCTACGCAGGCAATCGACCACAAAATATAAGGGAAAACCCCTTCTCAAGGCAACTCCAATATTTAGAACTTTAGAATGTTTTTCAAGATAGTCAACTTATAAATCACTTAAAACAATTAAGTATGATACACAGTCTCCAAAACTTCTAAAGAAAAGAGCTCATTCTAGAGTCGTCCACAGGCGGCGATCCACCATCGGTATCCATCGATCAACCTTTCTTCTTCCTTTTTTAGCTATGATCCCTCGGGTCACAATTTCAGTCATAGAGAATCCTCTCTACAAAGTGTATGGAAGATACATAAACTTTCTAGTGTTTTAAAAGGATTCACAAAATTTATGGGGATGTAAAGTTTGTAAATCAAAAATGTCTTAATAACACAAAATATGGAAAACATTGGTTTTTATTTTCTGTTCACGTTTTTTCATAGTCCCATAAAAAAAAGGTTCAAAATAGGTATTTATAAGCCTGACACAATCGTTCGAATGAAAACAAAGGTCGTTCGAATGATAACGCAAGTTCGTTCGAACGAGAATAGAAGTTCGTTCGAACGACACATAAAGCTCATTCGATGTCCATATCTAACAAGATTCTAATGAGAAGTCCCTATAAAGCAGTGCAACCTTATTATATGTTCATTCTAAGATCTAATTACCTTCAAATGAAATGGAAATTTCATTCAAACGAGATTCCATCTCGATTGAACGAGGCAAAAAAAATTATTTTAAATCTAAAAAAATCAGCCTCGTTTTTTTCTAAAACACATTCCAAATATAAATATGAATAATTAAGAACTCCTAAAAGTTGTATACCTTCATGAGATCTAGAGAAGTCTTGAACTTAGAGATGTTGGAGTTTGATTTGACGAGTTAATGTGTATCGATTTGTAACGGGAAACGTCAAATGCGCCAAAATGTAAACACAAGCCTAAGTTATGAGAAACTTTAGAATATTTGCACTTACAACACTCTTTCCAACGATCCATATCGTGCATAAATCATCCTTATGGTTCGCGCATGCTTGCCTTTTTACTAAAAACCCTAACCTAAAGGCCATTGGGTTCTTCCGAGCTCTGTTTGACTTTGGTCAACTCTAGGAATTGAGATTAGCTCAATCCACTTTCGTAGGGCTTTGAATTACCTTTCCAATGGTCGATACCATGCACTAATCATCCTTACAATTTGCACGTACTTACCTTTTTATTCCAAAATCCCTAACCTAGAGGCCATTGGGCGCTTCTAAGATCCATTTAATCTTCGTCATCTCTCGGACCCGGAGGTTACCCCGTTCACTTTATTAGGGCTTTGAATATCCTTTCTATTGGTCCCATCCCTTCATGATTTGAACTTACTATTTATATTTTATGCCAATTTTTCTTAAAAAGTTCATTTGGATTGCCTATAGGCACCCCAAGGCCTCTACCTATCGACATAAGGGTACTTTGTTTAACCCGTAAGACAGGGGATATGTCGATAGGTAGGCATGGGCCTTTACTGATCGCTAGACCACCTAACCCTAAAATTTTACTATTCAAGGAGACATGTCATCATTTCTAAGGACCTCCTTTCTCAAAATCTGAAGAGCCCATGCCTCAAAATCAGTGTGTCTCTTTCCAAAAATATCATTTTTCAAATATTCTCTCCCATTTCCTTACATCATTTTCACCCGAGCTTTGCCATCCATTTCACCTCCACTTCACCATCACTTCATCACCATAAAAAAATCAGCCCGCTTCACTCTATAAATCAGTAGTAAAGCTTTATATAAGGTCTACTTCTATCATTTTCTGGTTTATTTAATTAGTGTCATTTATCACACTTTTTAAATCTTAGCATATATTTTGATTTATTTGTACTTTCTTAACCTAAATAGTCCTTTTTTATTATTTATATACACAAAAATATAGTTTCATAAATCTCATAAAGTCAAAAGAGGGTTTTCCTACACTTTCTACAATTGTGCACCATTTTTCAAAAAATTAAAGGAAATTCTAGTTTTAGGTTCATGGGTTAAATCCTACCCATGCATTATTGAACCATGTGGATTTTGTTGTCGTTTCTATCTACGTAAGCATCTTGAGTCTTCCTCGATATTTGAATGCTCTCTTATTTTTCATTCGATTCATTCTCACTTTTATTACTATCATATGTACATATATATACTAGTTTATATGTTCTTAGTAACCCCTTCATGTATGGATATTCACTTGCTCATAATGAATCATGATCCGATGCATTTCCCATATTACGATATATTTTCATATTTTTTATTGTCTTTTAATTTCCATATCCAGTCAGACCTGCATAGCCAATTTCTTATAGTGGATTATGATTCGGTGTACTGCACATAGCGTAGCATTTTCTCTTTATTATATTTTTAATGGTCCCGTCAGACATGTATATTTAAATTCGTCACAATGGATTGTGATCCGGTGTGTTATTCACATTTTGGCTACCGTTTAAATATTTTCTTTCTTTTTATACTCCTCAGAAAGACCCATCTCTATCTTTTCAGCGACGTGATTATGAAGATTTATTTTCTCACTTATGTCACTTCGCGCACATTATACACACAAATTATAGTTTAGAGAAAAATAAGAATGTTATTATATCCCAAGAGAGATCGAAAGGGAGAAATGTGTGCCTAACACCTTCCCATTCCGTAACTTAATCCTCAACCTATGATGTAGTTGGTTCCGTATGCATCTGTTTGGGTTTGATGCCGTTTCTTCAATGTTGGCTACATCTTTAGCCTTTCTGAGAAAAATATGTTGGAAACTCCATTTTTCTATATTTTTACCCCATTGATAACAACCAATTTATATCAGTTGGAAACCTCGAAGATCACGCAAGTGGCAGAAAGAGAATTTTCTTCCTTGATCTCGCACGTGAAACTTTCTCTTTCGAGGCGAACCGGTGTCGAAATCTCGGATGGCCATAAATAGTACATGGTTATTTAATTTATGGTCAAACATGCTTTCATATTCCATTCAAAGATAGAATTTAAAGTTATTTAATATCTATGACACTCCATGAATGAACACACTTTAAAAACATTATTCACTCCTCTTTCCTAACGCCCTTATACCACTCAAAAAAAAATGAACCTTTCTTAAATGAAATCATCTCAAAAATTAAGAAAGGAATCCAAAGAAATTCAAAAAAATGTAAAATTTTGGATTCCTCATTGGAATCGATTCCGCACGAAGGCATTTTAGGGATAATCACAATGTTTTAAATAAAATAATTTATTTTTACATGGACACCATCAGTAAAAAAGATGGACACTCTAGAAAATTAGTTTAACGAACATGCACATCGTCTGTAAAAGAATTAGGTGGAAGATTTTTGTGAAATGTATGAACATTCAACAAACATCCAAAATGTCCGAAATACCAGAAATCTCTACGCATAATAATGTACTACATGATCCACTCAAAATAAAGCCTCGTCCAATTCCACCTATTGGAACACTTGTAACATCCTTCAAATATGGAATCATCAACTGTACCTTACCCGAACGCGCTAATATAATATGTGTATCCAAGACACTACCAAAGTTGAGGAGCATCCGAATGAGGAAAGGCTTCCAATCCCTACTCGATAACCTACCCCAATTATCCATACTACCATTGAAACTCCAAGTTAACACCCATCTCCCAGAACAGTGTATGGTTGTGTCCTTATTTAATGAATGGTGAATATTTTTTTAATGTCAATAGAATTCTAATGTATTGATTATCGCAATGTTTTGGCCTAACTACATACATATTCATAATAAAGCCATGCATACGATTTATCCATTCTCATATATATTGTACTAAATATATTTTCAAAATGTATGCCTTTGCACACAACAACTACCCATGATGTCTTTAAAATTCACTTTCCCATGATAATGACAAAAGGGGAGAAAAGACGATGGTTAAAAAAAAGAAAAGTTAAAATCAATAGGGGAATCAAATATAGTCACAAGAAATAGTTTAAAACGACAGGACAGTCCTATCAAAACCATTTTATCAAACCATATCAATTGTATTGTCATCATAAAAGAGGGGATATTTAAAAACCTAAAGTATTTCAATGTAAAGGATTTTGTATGATAAAACACAATTGATAAATGATCATACTTCACTATCTTCTGTCTAATGCATCCGAGATAAAAAGAAGCATTCAATACATCTTTAGATACAGTCAAGGATCATATCATCCGTTAAACTAAGACATCAAGATCACAAGCATTACAAATGAAGATACAAACCATGAATCCAAAATAATAAAGAACTTTTATCCAGCATCAAGACATGAAAATCCAAGCCATATTCATATAACTCACCAAATAATGAAGCCAAGCAAGCAAGATCTTCTCATCTCAAGCCAGACGTGTTCAATAAATCCAATATGATAACATGATCTCATAAACCAAGCAAAGAAAAAATATGATGATAAAGAACAATAAACCATTCCAATTCATGAAAGAACAAGCAAAGAGTTCCTAGATCCTAAGAAGAAATTCAACAAAGAAACAATACAATACTTAAACCAAATAAAGATCAATTCTCATTTCAAGAAGCAGCACTCCAACTCAAATGATCAAAAGAACTAAGAAAAATTCTTCCCAAGATTCAACGTTTTAGTTTAGTTTGTAAACAAGTTAATAATCTCACAAAAGCAAGTAAAACATCAATCCAACTTAGATTCGACTCCATAAGAGATGGAGTCGACTCAGTGAGAGATAAAGTTGACCCCATAGCCATGTATTTTATGCAAAAAAAGAATAACTTTTTCCCTTATACCAAAAATTAAAAGAAAATGTTTACAAATTATATTTCCTACCCATAGAGTCAACTCTATACACATATAATCTACTCCAACTGTATTTTTGTTAATGTTTTCAAAACTCTTTTTTGAAATTAAAATTCCCAATGCCTCTAAAATTACCAAACTACCCTCCAATGGCAAGTTCTTTAAAAGGCTTATAAAAGACCCATTTAGTTTACATTACAAACACAAAATATATTAAAACACCATTCAAATATTTAAAGTTCCATTGGTAAGCTTGTTTCATCCTGTTTTAAACAGAGAACCCAATTCACAAACCTATTTAGGAGTTAAAATTCCAAAAACGCCATTAAAGCCAAAGCTTTAAGAAAATCCACTTGATCTAAGTTTTAATCCCAGTACCTTTTATCAAAGATAAAATCGCTTACCCACTTTTGCTAAAGATCAAAATGACTAATCCTTGAAACATTGAACTTGTAATTATTTGAGATTCTAATTTTTAGGAGAGAGGAAGTAAAAACCTATTTTTCCATTATTGCTTATTGAAGCAAATTTTGTTTTACAGTTTGGTTACATGTAAGAGAAAATATTTATAATTTCTCATAGCTTAGGCTTTCTTTTGTTTTTGGTGAATTCCGTTACAAAACGAATCGTACTCTAACATCTCTAAGATCGAAGACACCCCTTTAAGTCTAAAGGTATAAAACTGGGTGTTCATAAATTTTATAAATCATATGTTGGGATGTTATTTGTTTAAAAAATCGAGGCTTTTGAAAAAAGGTTTAAAAATAAATATTTATTTTTTTGGTCCCGTTCAAATGAGAGTAAGCCTCGTTTGAATGAGAACAAACATCTCATTAGAACGGACATCTAACAACCTTCAAACGAGGTTTGTTTCTAAGGTAGAGAAATCTTGTTCTAAGTACATTAGATGACCGTTAAAATGAAATCGTGATGTCATTAGAAGAGCAATGATATCATTCAAACAAAACTGTAGTTTTCATTCGAATGAAGTCCAGTTTCATTTGAACGATATGCGTCTCCTCGAAATTCATGAAAACCTTATAAATACTTGTTTTGAGTAGTTTTTTCAAGAAACTTTGGCAAAGATGATTTTTGCATTCTATTCCAAAGGTTTTCCTTTTTGATTTCACAGAATAAATTTTAATTTCATAAATCTTTCATCCACCTATATGATTTCTGAAATTTGTGAAACCCTAGTTTCAAATACCTTACATACACTTTGTGGAGATCATTCTCTACAGTTGACTTGTGAATCGGGGGTTCATTGTTGAAGAATAAGAAGGTTGAGCGGTGAATAGTGAGGGTAGATCACTATTCGTGGATGACTCTGGTTCGAGTTGTATTCTTTAAAATGTTTTGAAGAATCTGCGCATCTTACTTAGTTTGTCTAAGTCATTTATAAGTCGATTGTCAGTAAAATTATTTTAAATTGTTGAATATAGGTTTTTCCCTATTTAGGGATTTTTTTTCTCATCTCTGCTTGACTGCTTACATGCTTGGTTTGGTAATTTGATATTGGAACAACATCTCGTATGCACACCTAATTTATCTAAGATAAAAAATTTATTTTTGTGTGGAAACCAAGTACAAATCAATCCATTGAATCCCTTGCATTCTTAAATTGGTATCAGAGCGAGATAAACTAAAATAATGTGTGATCCTTTTACAAAAAAAGTTTGATATCATTATTTTTAAAATTATTTATCTTTAAAATTTTGAATTTAATGGATAATCTGTATAATAGGATGCCTATCTTTGATGGTTCAAACTATGCTTACTGGAAAGCTAGAATAAGGTCCACTTTAAAATCCATAGATGAATATGTATGGTTGGTTTGTGAAAGAGGGTGGATGCCACCCACTGTGACTATGGATAATGTCATACGTCAAAAACTTGTCTCTGCATGGACAAAGGACAATTTTAAGTGGAGAAATTCTAACTCGTGCGGTCTGAGTGCCATCTCAGGAGTCGTCACTTCTGACGAGTTCCGCCACATTATGATGTGCATCACATCTAAAGAAACTTGGCATATCCTACAACTCACTCACGAGGGTATCAATGCTATGAAATTTTCCAAGATGCAAAATCTCACTACGCAATTTGAAACAATCATTATGCTTGAATCTGAATCTTTTGATGAGTTTTACGCCCATCTGTTTGATATAGTAAACTCGAGTTTCAACTTAGGTGAGAAAATTTATGTGACATGAGTAATTAAGAAAATTTTGAGATTGCTCTGTGCCCATTTCATTCCTAAGGTTACCATGCTAAATTCATTAGGGATACTAGATACTCTTAGATTAGAAGAACTCGTAGGAGACCTTCAAACGTATGAGATATATATGTTTCCTAAAATAGTTAAATCTAACGAAAAGGGAATTGAGTTAAAAGCTCAATATAAAAAGAAAGAGTAAGTGTCATCTAATTCTGAGTATGATTTGGCTTGGATGATTTTGCCATGATTGCAAAAAAAACTGAAAAATTCTCAAACTTCAAAATCAAAATATTTCCAAAGAAATGAATAGTTTTGAGAAAAATAAAAATAATAAATCGGACAAAAAAATATTGAAATATAATGGAAGTATTTCTAAAATAAAGACGATGAGAGATGTTATAAGTGTGATGGTAAGGGTCACGAAGCTCACGAGTGTCCGATGAGGTTAAAGAGACAAGACAAAGGCAAATCTTCCTTAAATGCCACGGTTAGCGATAGCAAGGTCAAGTCGGTGGATTTCGAGGATGAATCATTGCATGGACGTAACTTCACCAATTTTATGGCTAGTTATGTTAGTACGTATAGTGCACCTCACGCCGATGGGGAAGTTACTAAAGATGAAGACCTCGACTGCGAGTCCAATTATTTTGAAAAAGATTGAGGGAGAGGACATTTTAAGTGAGCAAGAGAGTGACCTTCAATGTACCCATGCCGATCTTTATGATGATTCTTTTAAAATAAAGAAACAAAACAAAGGTTTAATGATTAGAGTTTTAGCTTTAGAAAAGGAGTTGAGAGGAGCTTTTGGAGAGAGGGTTATTTTAATTAACAATAAAAATGGTGACTTGACCAATAAGGTAGGTAGTCTTACGAGAGATCTCCAAGCATCCATGGAGACTCGTGAAAAACTTGAAGTCCTTGTATCCCAACTCTAAAAAGATCTTGAACGTTCTCGGGAGGTCAAGGTTACCATAGAGTATACATTGAAGAAGGTTAGAAAGATGCTCCTCAGTCCCACTTTATGTTTTGTTGAGAGGCGAGCAATAGGTTATGACAGTGCATGCACTTCCCATGCCGTACCGAAATCGGTTCATAAATTACTGTTAATCCTTATGTACCTCGACCTAAACCACAAAAGGGAGTTCAACCTAAGAAGGCGAACCAATGTAGACCCAAACAAGTCTGTGGTTACACTTTTTGTAAAAGAAGAGGTCAACTTAGGGAGTTTTGAATCAAGTTAGGTAGAACTAAGAGTACACATACTCCCATGCACCTCTCTAGTGAGTTTTATATTCTTAGAGAACAAGTTGAGTATCTATTCGCTACTTTGTAAAGCTTGATGGAAGAATTTCAATGGATGTCCTTTCCATTTGATAATGCTTCCAACACTCTGATTAGGGCCAACAACGATAAGGGAAAACAAAAAGTTACTTCCATTGTGGTACCTAAGCAAGATGACAAAGCCCTTGTTATTCATATTGCTCTCAAGGCTCAAAATACTTCCCAATGGTATTTTGATAGTAGGATCTCTAGGCACATGGTTGGTGACATTTCATTTTTTGCCCACCTTGAGGATTACAAGGAAGGTAAAGTCACTTTTAGAGATGGGAGTAGGTCTACTATTTAAGAGTGAGGTTGTGTTGAGATACCCGGATTAGCTAAACTAGACAATGTGTTGCACGTGAAAGGGTCGAAGAAAAATTGATTAACATAAGCCAACTGTACGATGCAAACTTTGTGGTAAAGTTTGACTGGTCCGAATGTAACGTTTATGAACAATCCGACGAAATTTTACTACAAGGTGTGAGGATCGAAGATAATTTATATGAGATTGTTCACAAGTCTTCCTTTGTGTGCAATAGTCCCACGGTCTCCTCTATGGACCTTTGGCCTCAATGACTAGGTCATGTGAACTTTAGATATCATTAGAGATTAGTGAAAAAGGACATAGTTCATGGCTTACCGTCACTTGGAAATAAACTTCCTACGTTTATGACCTCACAAATAAGGTAAATAAATTCGATTGTCCCCATTAAAAGTTGAATACAAAACATGTAGAAAGGGATAGAAATTATATAGTTCTTAAAAAAGAAGACTTCATGAAAAATATAAGAACTACATCATAATGAATTGTAACCCACGGATTTAGTGCAAAGGCCTGGGAGCGTTGGGATCACGAGTGTAGGGGTTGTAGAAATAGGTTGAAAATTGCGCATCAAGACCCATTTTCAAGCGGTACATGTCCGCATGGAGTCGTATTATTAGGCCCATGTCTCGTTTGTAGTCGCGCTTATCAACCTCTCGCTCGGTCCTAAACTCGGTGATGAACCTGTCGTTACGAGTTTCTAAATCATTAATTCGGTGATTGATAATCGTCGATTGAAATGTGATTTCATCAAAATTGGGCTCATAATCCGAGTCCCCCTCCTCTTCTTCCACTCCATCCTTAACTTTATTGTTCTCCCCTCTCGCCTCTTCTTCCTCGTCCTTGCCAATTTCCACATCCTCAAAAATTGGAGAGGGAGGTTAAACCAGCCATTTTTGTCATGTGCTCCTATTAATGGAAGAGCGATTGATAGGTTTGGGGATGCGGATGTAAGTGCCACCCCCGTGTACACGTGTATCTGAGAAAAGGTTCGAAATTAACCGCGCGTATGGTAAGGATAACTCGCCCTTTTTGTCGAAAGCGACGACAGTTATCTCTTGGTAGTAAATATGAGCGAGGCTAATTTGGCTTTGTTCGTCTAGCAAATGGCATAAGAAACTTCCATGTCGGAGGCAAATGGTCGAGTTGTTGGTGGTTGGAAGGATTGTGCTACATGTGATGATGTGGGAGTATCGAATATTCTTGGGAAGTCATTCCACGGGAAAGGTTTATGTGGCTCACTCCTATCTGGGTGCCCAACCAGTGCCACACTCTTCTTTTGAAATGGGCGGGGTAGGATTCCGGTACATATGGTGTTAAGGAATAACCACCCATTTCGACGTCATCTTCCTTTGAATGATGGAGATGGAGAATGGAAATCTCTTTCCTCCGATATAGGCCTCATATTAGCCTTCGAATTTGTACACGAGTGTGCCATAGAAGAGGCGCACTACTAGATCGTGGACAGAATCGGTGATTAGAGCCAACCATTGGCATCACCCGCGTCTTTGGAAAAGTGCAGTGACTTCTTCGGGGAGGTCATCCCATTAGACCTTCCTTTCAACAAATACAAACCAGGTGGTCCCGAAATGAACCTCGACCTATTTCCCCTCATGACAAGAGCGGAACCCATCATTCTCGCCTTCATTAATAATTTCAACGAAGTCGTATTTTTTGTAGCGAGACATGGTGGAAATTTGGTGAACGGGATTTTGTAGGGGAGTTTTAGAGTAGAATTTGGTATGGGGGAAATGAGTGGAATAAAGGGGGTATTTATAGGTGGGAAGGGTTAGCAAATAGTGGGAAATGAAAAGGTGGGAGGGGAATGGATGGAGGGAGATGAATTTAGGATTTGGGTGGGGTTAGATGTAATACCCCGCATTTTTATCGATATTTATTTATGGGATTAATTAAATTAAATGTGAATTAATTGAGAATTAATCCGGATAAAATACTAACGAGATGTGAGTTGGTATTTGATTATAATGTGTATATTTGGCAATATATGAATATTGAAATTGTCGCGAGACTGAAATACGGCAATTTGGGAAATTTTATTGAGACACGCATGACAGTCGCGTCAGGAGGGTAATTATTTAAATTAAAAAGTGAAATTTATTTTTATCAATCGTATGGTCATTTTGAATGCGCCAACCCGTCCGGAAGGGTTGAAATAGTCAGAAAACACTAGCCGGAGGTTTAGTTTGGGTCCCGGGGCATTTTTAGGCCATACCGGCAACCCAAAAGGGTAGTTTGGTAATTTCGGAATTTTGGGAATTAAAACCCACGAAAATTAGAGTTAAAAATCTTATTTAGTCTTAACCCACTAACCCATTTTCAACCCCAATCTAAGTAGTGGGCTACGGGAGAAGTTAAGAAAATATTTTAACTTGCCAAAAACCAACCCCCACCTCCATTGTCATCTTGTGAGAAGAACTTGTAGAAAGAGAGAGAGAGGAGAATTCTGCAGAGAGAGAGAGAGGATTTCAACCATCTCCAACCAACAACAAATCTGAAGAACATAAGGCAAGTGATTTAGTTACAATTGATTCAATGAATGTGTTCTTCCATGTTTAGTGTAATTATCGAATTTTGTCTTGGAAGATTGATATAAACCCATGAATTTGAGGATTAAAACTATGAACCATGATAGGAATTGCATGTAGACATATTCTGGACGAATTATGAATTCAAAATATAACCCTTGATGATAAAAAAAATGGATTTAAGAAGAGATTTTATATTGTTCTTGAAAGAAATAGAAAACTAGGTTTCTTGATGAAGTTTTGATCCAAATAAATCCCTTGGTTGATGATTGATTGGTTTTAGAACGTTAACAATGTTGTAGGATGGTTGTATGATGATATTATAACGTTAGATTAGATTTTCATGCATTATAAAGGAGTTTTGGGACGATTTGAGGACTGCAAAACGAAGCAGTCCGTAGCCTATCTGGTGCAATCGATCGATCGACATTCATCAGTCGATCGATCGACCACCGTCGATCGATCGAAGTTAAAGGTCAATCGATCGACCTTCCCAGAATGAGTAAAATTTTCCCTAGTTAAATTTTAATGATGTTAACCCTTAGAAAATTATTATTGGAGACTTTATGAATATCCTTAGACTTAAGGAAGACCAGTAGGTATGGTTATAAAATTTGGACCTTAATTAGAATTCATTTGAGGAATTATTCTAAAACCTAATGAAATTCGATGAGTGAGATAATATTAGGGTTAAAAGAGTAAATTTGAATAATTTGATGAAATGAGGTTTGGGGCAAAAGTAAGGACCTTAAGAATAATGATGTTATATGTGGGAATAATAGGAAACTTAATAATCCCTTTGAGATAGGTTCTAAGTATAAGAAATTATGACGTGAGATGTGTCGACAGTCTACATTATATATTATCGGAGGACTTAAAATGTATAAAATTGGAATAATGGTATAAGGATGTAGAATATACCTTTATTATATTGAGACATCTAATATGTGTGCATGCTTAGTATATGTATATGATTTTATGTGTATGACATACCTACCATACTTGCTATCACGGGAGGTTTACGTCTGCTTAGGGCCATCTAATCTTTGTGTGCCCGGATTTAGATTGGTACCTCGAGGACATAGTTCAAGGGAATGACTTATTTGCGAGTTAATAAGTCAGCTGACTATAGAGCGTAGGTATGTACGTGACCCATGGATATGTTGAATTATGTTCGCCTCCATTTTTGTGTGTTGTGCTTATTCTAACAATTCCCGAGAGATTCGGAATTTGTAATCCTTATGTACGTGATGTACCGGGATGGATAGCAGAGTATGTGTGCACCGCAGCTTAGCCTCGGGGTGCTTGTATTGTATATTTATGTTGAGAATAATATGCGGTAAATTGAAAAGAATTATCATGTTTAATTGTGAGTATGGTTATTGTAACATAAAAAGGGGACATATACCAATAAATGGTTTTGTTAATATTTGGGAATCCGAAAATTAAAGTAGAGCTCTCTATTTAATTGTTAAGGTTGGAATTAAAACGTGAACCGAGTAGATATGTTAGAAACTCTTTTGAACTAGATAGATATGAGAAACACATGAATGGGTACGGGAACGTTAGGAGTGCACAGTTAGACGAGAGGTGAGTATTTCATGTGAGAGCACATCCTAACATGTATTTTGCATTCATTGTTTTAAATGTTATTAAAGCACTTGCTGTTTTTAAAATACTCTCCACTTTCGGGCTCTGACCCGTTTACTTTCAAATCTACTTTTTGTAAAAACCTTTTTAGGTGCCTAGCCACAAGGACACCATGTATAGGATTTCCATTCAGGTGACGAGCTAGAGCTGTTTGTGGAAGTTACAGGGCCTTACTAGTAGACGCTTCTTTTGTCTTGACTCTATTCAGTTTTCATCATTTGTAGGGCATGTCGCCCATTTCTATTAGAGACATTTCATATTTCAGTTATTCAGACTTTGGTTTGTAATTAATTCAGGATACAGACTTGTTTTATTATTTCATTTATTGTATGTTAATCAGATTTAATTTAAAATTTGACAACTTACTTTTTAAATACTAGGTGGTTAGTAATCATTAAATGTTTTCGACACTGATGCTATTAACTGAACCAACTTGGCATTTTGAATTAATTTAATAAAGGAGTAGCTACCCGGTATTTAATTAGTCGGGGTGTCACATTAGAGGAGTGAAAAGGTGGAAATTTTGGAGTGGAGGGAAATGAAAGGGTGGGAGGGAAATGGGGGATGAATGTGGTGGGAAAAAAGAAGAGGAAGAGGCAATTTTTGAATAAGGTCTGGAAAATCGGTTCGGACCTAGGGCGAATCAAATGTTTGGGTGCTATTCATTTTTCCTAGGCCAAGTGGTGGAGGTGTTATTTTTCCTCCAAAATACTCCTAAAACCATCCTTTCAACTTTGGGCACTAGGTTACCTCAAAATCTCTCTGTTGCATGACTTTTGCTCACTCGGGAATGGTAAGTGATATGCCAAAAGGGTACCCTCGTACTTGGGGTCACTAACCTCAGTCTGACTCACGGCCGAGTTGAAAGGAAGCTCACAACATCCATCTGGAAGGTCGTCTTCTGCAAGGTCGGCTCTTCTTTGACCAACCTCGGCTGGCCAGCAAATGAGGCCAACAGCATCTTATAAGATCAGTCTATTTCCAACATCATACTCTGCCTCAGCCGACATTATAGCTTACCACATGCCTAACCTCAGCCAGTCTCCCAGGCCGAGGTCATACTGATGATTAATAGGATAAAGAAACTATCAGACTTCCCCAACCTCGTACTCGACCGGGTCGAGGTTATGACAGATAATATCTCAAGTCCGAGCACACGCAAGCACATAGAAGACTTGGAGCATGTGAGCAAATTAGTTATAACCAAATCATTCCCCTCACGTGAGGGAATATTTGGTCATCATTCCATACATATGGCACACTCAGGTGTCCACCTATGATTAGTGTATTCAACTCACACATGCTCATGGCATGCTTGGGGGGTACACTACACCCCCCAAGCCTTATAAATAATTATTTTCTCCTATCTTGGAAGGGGATCGATAATTGTAACCCTAGCTGAAACTCTATTGGTATACACAGTAGAGAGAGAAAGTGAGAGATTGTATCATAGGCCATTAGTGCCCTCATTATAGTGAAATTACTCACACACTCATAGTGGACGTAGGACAGATTGGTTGAACCACTTATATGCTAGTGTTTTTTCTCTTCTCTTGACCTCCCTCTACTAGATACTTACTCTTGTGCTACCATTTTTATTGTTAGCTTGAGCTTAACAACACCTCACCTAGTGGTGTTGTTTACAGCATCATCATTTTGGTGCCGTCTGTGGGAACGAGAGGATTCATCTCTTCCTCCTTTGCTGCTTGACCTCACCGGAGACTCTACTGGTGAACCAGACCTCCTCTTTCGCGTGGAGCTATCTCACCATTGAAAGGGATCCTTAAAGGAATCAAGATTTTCTAGTGTTTTCATTTACAAGCACTCTAGTCTTTTTCCATGGCACCAGAGTTACCACGTCCATCATCTGGTGTTGGAGGACCCAGTTCCATCCAGGCACCACCCCAATCCGAGATGGCTGAGGTGGCAGCAGTCGTAAAATCCTTAGCTACAACTCAGCAAGCGATGTTGGAGAAATTTGCCCAGCTAAGACAGAACATAATAATGAGGCCACCTAGAGTCTCGTCGGAGATGATTACTCTGGAAGCTGCTCAGCCATAGCATCAGGCCAGAGGACCACCCCAGGCATCGAGAAAAGATCAACCTACTCCTCAACGGAGGATGGATGTTGCTAACCCTAGGCATTTACGCCTACAGAGGCAAGGAAACCCTTGCCCTGAGGATAGGTACGATGACATTGAGGCAGAGGATGCTCCGACAGACTGTTAGGAGCCGTATGGGGTCTCAAACAACACTGTACATCCTATACAGTAGAGCCGAGGTCAGTGTGAAAAACGAGATGGTGACGCATGACAAAGAGGGTCAGCTTTTGATCGCTTAAGTAGAGGGTCGACCTTTGAAAAGCTCGACCCAGTTAATGATCTGAGGGAGAGGTTGTCCAGGTTAAGAAGCATAGCTGGCTCACAAAGAGAAGGTGGTGATCATCGGCCTCATCATTTCCGACCCCCGCATGGCTGAGACTGTGGTCAGGGGGAGGTCAACAGTCGACGTTGTCGGTAGCTGGGGAACCCTCAGTCCACCCTTTGGAGGTGGTAGGGAACAACCTCGGCTAGGCCGATGTTGTTAAGCCCTGTAATGACTCTAGCTGAAAGAGAAGATAAGGGATCTCATAAAAAGTCGAGACTCGTTACAGAGGGGGTACTCAGAGGGTTCACCATTTGTGGCAAGGATTGTTAATTTTCCAACCCCAGCCAAATTTAAACCTCCAGTGGTGTCTCCCAAGTGAGATGGAAGTACCAACCCAATCCATCATATTAAAATGTATCAATCTGCAGCAGACATTTATTCAATCTCTGATGATATGAGGTGCCGAGCTTTCTCAAGCACGCTAACTGGGGCAGCACATATCTGGTTCACTTCTATTCCTAAAAATTCAGTTGAGAGTTTTAAAGGTTTGGCCGAGCAGTTTATTCACAACTTATGTTTTAGGGTAAGACCTCAGAAGAAGATGACTCACTTGATTTATATAAAGTAAGGGAAGAATGAAAGCCTCAGAGACTACATCGCGAGGTTCAACAAGGAAAAGCTGGAGGTAGAAGATTATGAAAAGAGTATATCCATGACAGCCTTTATTGGAGGACTTCAAAAGGGAAAGCTACTCTAGAAGCTTGCTGAAGACCCTCCTAAGTCTATGGTCGAGTTGTTAGCAATAGTTGGAAAGGTCATGAACGCGAGGAAGCAATGGCTGCGAAGTAAAAAGATGAGAATAGAAGTAGTAGTGGGAAATTTTAGAAGAAAAGGGATGTAAAGAAGAAGACTGCAGATGACAAGTTTGTAAACTACACTTCTTTAACTATGAGCTGCGAACACATCCTTAACGAAATAAAGAATGATAGATCCCTGAGATGGCCGTAAAAGATGAAGGCTCTCCATATAGGAGAAAAAAGAATCTATAGTGCGAGTTCCACCAAGAACAAGGCCATCGAACTGACAAGTGTTTCACCCTCAAGGACGAGATTGAGAAAATGTTGAAGTCTAGAAATCTCATAAATTATGTGGATGGTAGAGCTTATAAGGGGGGAGAGACGACCCTAAAAAGAAAAGAAATGATAAATGCTGGGAAGATGCCCCTTCCAGAAGAACTGATGACTCAGATGATGGTGACGATGACCCTGACCTCCCACCAAAAGACACTAATATCCCAGTGAAGAGGGTCGGTATGATCTCTTTCGGTGTAAACACTATCTGTGGACGACTAGCAGGGGGTGGCTCAGAGGTAGCTAATCGTAAGTCTCATGTGGCAGAGTTAAAGCCGAGGTTGTTAACTTTGCTTCTACAAAGGTTAAACATGAAAAAAGAAAGAAGGTAGATATGGACACCCTCGTAGTCGGCTTCTTACGACTTAATTTCAAGGGTATCTTAGCTCCCCAAGATGACCCTTTAGTCATCACCACAAGGGTGCATGGGTGTGAAGTTCAGAGGATCCTTATTTATGGGGGCAGTTCTGCAGATCTTATGTTTTCGCCCTATTTCAAGAGCTTGGGCCTCACCAGAGCTAGGCTCATTCCCTATCATCATCCCTTGATTGGCTTCAGCGGTGAAAAAGTTCATCCATTGGGCATGTATGAAATGGATGTAAGAATGGGAGATGAATGGCCTAAGATGTTGACCACAAAAGTCAATTTCTTAGTGATGGATGAAAATGTCTTCTCAGCCGACAACCTCATCATGGGACGAGTAGCCCTCAAGGAATTTGAGGTCGTGCCTTCAACGATCCATCAAATGCTAAACGTCCCGACTCCATATGGAGTAGGGGAAGTGCAAGGTGACCAAACATCGGCACGTGAATGCTACTTCAACTCTGCAGAAGAGAGAGAGGCTCATAAGAGGGCATCTACCTCGTACAAGATCGACACACTTGATCCTAGAGATGAAACAAAACTCAAAAAGGGAGAGGCCATAAAAGAGGTAGAATCCATCATCCTCAATGAGGACGATTCGAAAAAAACCATCCAAGTCGGAAAATCCATAAGGCCTGAGATCAAGTAGGAACTAGTGAAGCTGTTAAAGAAGAGACAAAGTATCTTTGCCTGGAGCCATGCAGACATGCCAAGTATTGATCCTGAGATTATGTGCCATAAACTCAATATTGTAGAGGATGACAAGCCCATCAAGTAGAGAAGAAGAACATACTTAAGAGAGAAGTACGAAGTCATCAGAGATGAGGTTCGAAAGCTTGAAGAGGCTGAGTTTATTATAGAAGTCATATACCCTGAGTGGTTGTCCAATGCTGTCATAGTGCCTAAATCTAATGGGAAATGGAGGATGTGTGTAGACTTCATTGATTTAAATAAGTATTGCCCTATCCTTACCTCGTATAGATCAGATGGTGGATGCCACGGTAGGACATGAGCTCATGAGCTTCATGGATGCATATTTCGGGTATAATCAGATCTTTATGGACTCGACAGACTCGGAGAAGACTGCCTTCATTACAGATAAAGGGACATATTGCTATAAGGTCATGCCCTTCGGGCTGAAAAATGCTGGGGATACTTACCAATGTCTTGTAAATAAGATGTTCAAAGATAAGATAGGCAAGTCCATGGAAATTTATGTGGACGACATGCTGACGAATAGTCTTAAGGCTGACACTCATATGGCCGACCTTGAAAACACTTTTGACACCATGGACAAATACAGAATGAAGCTCAACCCGACATAATGTGTCTTTGGGATAGGATCAGGAAAGTTTTTGGGCTTCATCTTCAATCAAAGGGGAATAGAGGCTAACCCTGAGAAGAACAAGGCTTTGTTAGAAATGAAAACACCCAAAACCATCAAAGACATTCAGAGGTTGACCGAAAGAGTGGTTGCACTTAACAGGTTCATAGCTAGAGCTATAGATAAATGTCTTCCTTTTTTAAAAGTTCTTAAAAAGGCCTTCGAATGGAATGAGGAATGGGACAAAGCTTTTAAATATCTCAAGTCCTACCTCGGATCCCCTCTACTCTTGTCTCGGTCGATTCAGGGTGAGAAGCTATATGTATATTTAGCTGTCTCAGAGTCAGCAATCAGTGCTGCAATAGTAAGAGAAGAGGGTGGAGTGCAGAGACCAGTGTACTTCAATAGCAAAGCACTCCAAGGTTCTCAGCAGAAGTACCCTCGGATTGAAAATCTAGCCTATTCTTCGATACATGCTTCTATAAAAATAAATTCATACTTCCAGGCGCATTCTATGGACATCCTCACTCATTCCCCACTCAGGCAAGTCCTCCATAAGCCTAAGAAGTCAGGAAGGTTAATGATCTGGGCAAATGAGTTGGGGAATTACGACATTATTTATCAACCCAGGGTTTCCATCAAGGGACAAGCACTCACAGATTTTGTGGCTGAGTTTACCTGGGATGAGGTTGAGGTTGAGAATAATCAAGCGGCTGTAGATGAGCCAAAAGAGAGAAACGTCGGCCAAACTTCGAACGAGGTCGAGACAAGTACTGTCAGACAAAGAACAGTTGAGAATGAGTAAGAGAGATACCTCTTCAAGCACGGAACCCTTTCAGAGGGAAGCTTCTCTTCAAATGAAACCATTTAGAACCTCTTCATTGATGGGTCGTCCTGTAAAAGTAGAAGTGGAGCAGGGCTGATAGTGTCGGCACCAGATGGTACAGATATTGAATATGCGCTGAGGTTCAACTTTAAAGCTTCTAATAATGAGTCAAAGTATGAGGCATTAATAGCAGGTCTCTCTTTGGCAAAAGCCCTGAGTGTTGGCTAACTCCTAGTCCACAGTGACTCTAGATTAGTCGTGAACCAAATCCTGGGGATATATGAATCCAAAGATGAAAGAATGGCCAGATACCTGAAGAGGGTGAGATCGATGCTAGAAAGATTCAATTAATTGAAGATGAAGAGGATATCTTGACTAGACAACAGCCGAGCTGATGCACTCGCAAGGTTGGCCTTAGCAATAAGGACAGACATAAAAAGAACAGTACGAGTTGAGATTCTGCTCAAGCCGACTATAGAAGAGGAAGTTGTTGCTAGACCTTGCCTATATCTGAGTATGGGAGCCTCATGGATGGATCCTCTTATCAGATACATCAGAGAGGGAGAGCTTCCAAAGTCGAAGTTAAATAGGAGAAAGCTGAGGTTCAGAGCTGCTAAATTTTTAATTGTAAGGGGCGTCTTGTATAAAAAAGGATTCATGCTCCCTCTCCTCAGATGTGTCCACTCTTTAGAGGTTCCACACGTCTTGCACAATGTGCATGAAGGCTCTTGTTCAAGCTATATAGGAGGGAGGCCGTTGGCTAAGAGGATAATCACTCAGAGGTACTGGTGGTCGACCTTGGCCAAAGAAGCAGCTGCGTATATGAAGAAATGTGATAAGTGTCAGAGGTTCTCCACTATCCCTCATTATCCTCACCAACTTCTGACTTCAATCAGCTCCCCTTGGCTGTTTGCAGTATGGAGCATTGACTTGGTAGGACCCTTGCCAAGAGCTGTAAATAACTATCGATTCTTAATAGTGGCAATTGATTATTTCTCCAAATGGGTAGAGGCCGAGCCCATGGTCACAATCACTAAGCAGAAGACTTTCTTGTTCATCTGGAAGAACATAATATGCAGGTATGTCCCTCCAAATACCCTCATCTCAGAAAATGGAACCCAGTTCAAGAATGTTTCCTTAGAAAAGTATTGCAAAAGAGTAGGGATCAAGCGGTTTTTCTCTTCTCCTAGACGACCCCAGGCAAATGGTCAATCCGAGGTCATAAATCGAACAATCCTTGATGGGATAAAAAAAAGGTTGGAAAAGGCCAAAGGAAGATGGATAGAGGAAGTATATGTTGTGCTTTGGACCTGCAGGACGACAGTGAGGACACCTACAGGAGAAACTCCATTTATGTTAGCCCATGGGCTCAGAGGCTGTCATACTAACAAAGATATAACTTCCCACTCATAGAGTTCACACATATGACCCTCGGAGAAATAGGGAAGAGAGACGACTTGATCTTGATTGAATTGAAGAAAGAAGAGAGGATGCAGAGGTAAGACAAGGAGCCTATCAACAGAGAACTGCGAGATTCTACAATCAGAGGGTAAAGTCAAGACCAATAACTGTGGGAGACCTAGTCCTCAAGAAGACGTGGCAAAAAACCAATAAGCTCCATCCCGACTGGCATGGTCCCTACAGGGTAATTGATGAGGTTGTACCTGGTACCTACTGGCTAGAAAAACTTGAAGGGGAACCTTTCTCCAACCCTTGGAATGCTGATCACTTAAAGAAATATTACTTATGATGTTGCAATTATTCTTATCTTTTTATAATACATGTATCAGTTTATACATATGATGTTAATAAAAAGATAGCAATGTTGTGCAGATACTTTTGTTTTAATATATATGTTTTAAACATCATTAATTTGGTAAATTATGAGGTGAAACATCATTAACTTGGTGACCTCGGACCTTAAACATCATTAATTTGGTGAATTATGAAGTGAAACATCATTGACTTGGTGACATCAGACCCTTATTAATTTGGTGATTTATGAGCTGAAACATCATTAACTTGGTGACCTCCGACCTTAAACATCATTAATTTGGTGAATTATGAGGTGAAACATCATTAACTCGGTGACCTCATACCCTTATTAATTTGGTGAATTGTGAGGTGAAACATCATTAACTTGGTGACCCGAGACCTTAAACATCATTAATTTGGTGAATTATGAGGTGAAACATCATTAACTTGGTGACCTCAGACCCTTATTGATTTGGTGAATTATGAAGTGAAACATCATTAACTTGGTGACATCAGACCCTTATTAATTTGGTGAATTATGAGGTGAAACATCATTAACTTGGTGACCTCCGACCTTAAACATCATTAATTTGGTGAATTATGAGGTGAAACATCAGTAACTTGGTGACCTCGGACCCTTATTAATTTGGTAAATTATAAGGTGAAACATTAGTAACTTGGTGATCTCAGACCTTAAACATCATTAATTTGGTGAATTATGAGGTGAAACATCATTTAACTTGGTGACCTCAGACCTTAAACATCATTAATTTGGTGAATTATGAGGTGAAACATCATTAATTTGGTGTCCTCATACCCTTATTAATTTGGTAAATTATGAGGTGAAACATCATTAACGTGGTGACCTCATACCTTAAACATCATTAATTTGGTGAATTATGAGGGGAAACATCATCAACTTGGTGACCTCAGACCCTTATTAATTCGGTAAATTATGAGGTGAAACATCATTAACTTGGTGACCTCAGACCTTTAACATCATTTAGTTGGTGAATAATGAGGTGAAACAACATTAACTTGGTGACCTCAGACCTTTAACATCATTAATTTGGTGAATTATGAGGTGAAACATCATTAACTTGGTGACCTCAGACCCTTATTAATTTAGTAAATTATGATGTGAAACATCATTAACTTGGTGACCTCAGACCTTTAACATTATTTAATTGGTGAATAATGAGGTGAAACATCATTAACTTGGTGACCTCAGACCTTTTACATCATTAATTTTGTGAATTATGAGGTGAAACACCATAATTTTGTGACCTTAGACCCTTAACATCATTAATTTGGTGAATTATATATCTGATTGTTACTTGCTTTGATTCCCATTATTCAAATTTTGTGATATGGTGGACGAATGAAACATCATAGACATAAAACAGCAAAGCAACAAGTAAAGGAAAGCAACAAATGAAGGAAATGGAATTGCATTCATTCAAACCAAAAAGTGTTACATCATTCTAAGAGAAGAGGTTACAGTTCATTAAATAAAAAGGGTTATACAAAAGCTTCACATAAATGCACGCATGCAGAAGAGACGCTCAGACACTCAGGATTCAGTTGACCCACAAGCAGCAGGGTTGTTTGGCTCTGGGACTTAATTGGTAACCTCAACCTCGTCATCCTGATGCCCAACATCCTCGGTCTCAGTAACCTCAAGATGGATCGTCTTCGCTGGGCCACCCTCTCCAACCTCTTGCAGGCCCTTAACGAGATGGGTATTTCAAAAGCCGAGGTTAATAAAGTCCTCCACCGATAGACTGCCAGAACTTTCTTGAATTATTGCATCCCATCGACTGATTGACTTTATGCCCTTCTCTAGATATTCGAGGCTGAAGCTGACAAACTCATTAGAGGTTTGGTACTCCTTGATAATTATCTCTGAAGCATCTTCCAAGGTGGCCTTAACTGCAACATCAACTTTAGACTGAAGGCTATCATCCTTTACCTTTAGGGCACTGGCATGATCAATTTTTATGCATGAGATCTCACTATCTCTCTCCTTTAGAGCCTTCTTCAAATTAGCAATCTCCCTCAACCCTCTCAGCATCCTTTCCCTTCTGGATCAGAGGTAGCCTCTTCAGAGTATAGTTAGCCAGACAATGAAGAGAGAGAGCACTCTGTAAAAAGAAGAATCAGACACATCAGCAACAACGAATAGCTAAGATCAGAGATAAAACATGAGAAAAGTTACAAATAAATACCTGAAACACTCTATGGACTGCAAACTCTGCCAGAAGAGGGATATCCATCGAATGAAGAAAGTGTTTATCATCCTCGGTCATTGTGTGTTCGAGGGCATCAGAAGCTCGGGCACTATTACCAATAAGGCTGTCACTAATTTTTTACTGAGAAAGTCGATCCGATAAATCATCGTCTGAGGCGATTGGTATACCACGCTCAGTATTTTGAACCTTACCAGGCTTCGTACGGGAAGGGTTTGTGGTGCCTTCCTCATCTTAGATGTGCCAGCAGGGGCTTCCCCCTTCTTTGTGTGGGCAAGGGGTGGTACAGTCTTACCACCACGCTTCTCTAGCAGTTTTGTGATACTGGGAGCAGACATATTCCAAAGGTTTTCAGAAACTCCTTCTGGTTTCTCTGTTTACAGAAAGCATTGGAGTTAGAAGACCAGACACATGAAATCTATGAGACTAGACTTGGTGTAAAATTATTTATTCTATAATACTTACGAAGCTCGTCCAGAGGGCACCCCCAAGACCCATTTAAGATAAATAGTAAGGGGTCATCATATGCTCGTATTTGACGAGGTGACCATCGTCGCTCTGACTACGAAGATCCTCAACATTCTTATGGTTATCTTGGCTCAATCCAGGGTCAGTTTTGGCCGATAAAGAGACCTTGGCCCACCTCAGAGGTGTACTTAGAACATATGTTCCACAATCCTCATTAGGACCAAACTCCCAAGCCCTAGAGGCTAAGAAGAACCGAGGCTTACAATTGTGGTTAGAGGTCTGAGTCACCAGCAACATCTTCTTCTCAGACTTCCTGGCTATAAAGTGATAGTAGCCAGGGTGATTTTTAGTGAATGAGGGTATGTAACAAGCTAAGAATACCCTAACTAGAAGGTTGGTATGATGAACCACCTTTCAGAGAACGATTGCCCCAACTAAGACCCTCCTGGCATTGGGGTAAAGCTGAGAAGGAGCGAGGTTGATATAAGAAAGAATGGCTCGGATAGTAGGGTGAATTGGGAGATAAAATTCAAGTTTGAACATCTGCTCATAGACACATAGCTCTCCCTCTCGTCCATAGAAGACCCTCTCATCCCTCAGGGTTTTCCTTAAGGTAACAGATGAAGGAATGGCATACATCTGAAGACGAGAAGGTCGTATGGAGTGACAGAAGACTCAGGACCATCAACCTTGGAAGTGTCAAGTTCACACCCTTCATCATTATTATTATCATCAACTGTCTGAGGCTAAGCCTGAGAGGGGGCACCACCAGGAAACCTCTTTGCAAACTTAACATCGATAGCAACCGATAAAGGAATGGCGTCAATAGGAGGGGGAATTTCCACACTAGGCCCTAGGATTCCAATAGAATAAGACCTACGTGAAAAAGCTGTTGGTTCCCAATTAAAAAATAATAATTTCCTTTTTAAGTAAACTTAATCAATGCGGAAGCGTACAAAGGGAGATGGTTCAACTTTAACACAACAGATTTTAATTTCTTAAACAAATTAAAATTAAACCCAAGTGAAGTCAAATTAAACAATTAATATATTCACTTAAACCAATAAATTAATCCAAGTCCTAGAATTTGCCTAAGTCATATTTATCAATATTCCAAAGTTAGGCGAAACCAAATTTTAGCAAATGACTTGAATTAAACAACTTTACCCAATATTCAATTTAAGTCCAAATTAAATTGAGTGTGATAAATTAAACCGAATTTTATCTTGAGTTATTCTAGACATGCGTTCTACGTTATGTAAGCAAGATAAAATAAACCAATCACACTACGTCGCGATGTACGAGGAAAAACCCAAGACGGGAAACAACCTCGGACGGCCCTAGCCACAAATCCACTAGATACGGAATTACAAGTACAAGACAGATAGACTTACAACGCACGACTCGATCCCTCTCAAGCCTCGACGCTTCTTCTTGTAGACACCTCTTCCTAGCGAATAACCTTGGAACACCACCGCTGTCTCGGAATCCACCGATAGGACTTTATATGGTCACCGTCACCCGAACATGGAGCCTTTCTCCGTGTGGGTAAATCAACATAAGAAACACTTCTTCTTTCTTCGTGGGAGGTAGAAGCAAAACCCAAAACTTCTCTTTAATTCGGTGTAGAGAAAACCAGTGCCAAACTCCAAGCAATTGATATGTATATAAGAACTTGGATAAACAAACTTGGGTGTACAAACTAGAGTGGTAAGTGAATTTCTTATTGAAAATTAGCACTCAAAACATGAACATTTTCCTTAAACAAATTTGCTCTCAAACTCTCTCTAAGAGATGAAAATGGAATGGAAAAGTTAAGTTGGAAAATGTGATTCCCGCACATAATAAAGTCTGAAAAAGTTAGTTAAAAACCAAGTGGGGAAGTGGGTGAAAAACTGCCAAAAACTGTCAATAACTGTTCCCGCCTGGTCAACTCGTTCGAATGACATTTCGTTCGAACGAGACTTCTAACGACGCTCCAGTATGGACTCGTTAGAAATCTCGTTAGATACCTCGTTCGAACAGTAAGTTCGTTCAAATGACATATCGAACGACGGACCAGTATACTTAGTGGGAACTCGTTGGCAAAACTCGTTCGAACGAAACCTGGTTCGAACGAAAGACTCGTTCGAACGACATTTCGAACGACTTCCAGAATTTTTTATAAAATTCGATTTTGGCCCAGAAACTTTATATACTTTAATTTAAAGTTCTAATTAAATTTTTCTGAAAGTAAAACACAGTTTTTATTAAACCTAACACCCAATAAACTTTGTTCCAAGCTCCTATATATAATATTGCATTCATACCTTGGGAGCATGAAACCATAGTTGATGACGTAGAAACGAGGCACGCAAACCGGCATATTTGATAAGGCTTATACTCTTTGCCGCAACGTCTTCAACAAACACTTCATAGGCTTGGGAATATTACAATTACATACTATCCTATGAATAAATGTTTTTGTTCGGAATTGAGCCAAAACTATATATGGACTCAATTGGAAATTTGTGTCCTTACAAATCTCCCCCTTTGGCTATTCCGGGACAAAAACCAACCAAAAATCCTAAAGGGCCGTCAAGCTCACTAGACTCAAAAACATAACCCACCCAAACTTGACTCAACCCAAGGATCAAACGCTTTGCCATTAAATAATGCCGCTTTAGAAGAAATTCTGCACACTTAAGCAAACTCATCAAATGCATAGGGAATATCAATGTAGCAATTGAAATATATACTCCCAAAACATAATTCTCCCCTTTATCAAACACATGACCACATGACCTACTTAGAAAGACGTCTCCCCCTAAGATAAATCTCCCCCAAACTAAGAAATCATAATAATAGGATTAGATACCATTTCTCCCCCTATCATTTTTCTCCCCCTTTTTATTCAGGAATAGGCAAAGGATAAAGAACTAATAAACAACATGGTGAAGCTCAAAGTGATAAGACATGAAAGCATATGGGCAATTAAAGCAAGGCAAAGACAAACAAATATCATATATATATAAACTAGAAATATACCAATGATTCACTTGCAGATATATATATAGATATAAACACACACATGACACAAAATACAATAAGTTTGCACACTCGTATGGCAAAAATGTGTCATATGGAAACGGAAGTGTAGGGGTGTGAACTAGCAACAATTAAATTTAGACCCAAACACTTAATAAACGTTCACGAAGTTATCATTGATTGCAAACTTCATCACATTTAAACATAACCTCGTGTGACAATATAGATTGAACTCAATGAACAAACATACACAATGCATACAAGCCTAGCATGATGATGATTCTACAAACCAAATAGAGTCATGACATTAAAGACAACTAGGATAAATGGACATTGTGCAAACCGTTGATATACCATCCAATTCTCCCTCAATATGCATATATATTCTTTTGCTTGTGAATGAATATATCAAACAAACATAGGCCTTGGCAATTGTTTTCTTTTTAATGCCAAATATTTTGTTTTTAGGCCTTTGGATCACGTATTTCTTTTAGATCCAATCAACGGTGGCTTACTATCGCAAAGGATTTAATTCATCCTTTCGGAGCCCTTCCCCGTGCACATATTTATTTATCATGTTTTCATTTTTCACACAAATCTCACATGCAACGAATTTTGACATGCACTAGTCCTCCTAGGTCATAGATATGTAGATGACTAGATTGATAGGAGAACGCCTCAAAAAGCTCAAATATAACACGTGACATTAAGATTTCAAAAGAGCTCGTGCATGTGTGAAAAGAGGCATATAAAAATAGAATCCATTTAAACAATACAAAATCCAACTACTCCATATAAAACATGGTAAAGAACATTTTAAGGATTGAAAATCTAAACCAAAAGTTTTAGCCACGTGGGAGCGTAAAAGATGGGATTCAAACACAAATATATGCCACATAAAGTGTGTCAAACAAAAGTACACACAAAACAAAATCTTTTTGAGTTTTTAACATTTTTAATCAAAAATAAAGATGTATACTCAAAAGAATAAACAAAAATCATTTGTATTTTTCATTAAGCTTAAATGAAATAAATAAAACACAAATGATAAACAAAAATCTTTTTATATTTTTCAATTAATTCAAACACAACATATAATACAAAAAGATAAACAAGTCATGATTTCTAGCATGTGATATGAAATAAGGCAATGGCTAGAAAATGACTAAATAAGCATATGAATATAGCATGAAGTACAAACACTAAAGTATGCAAAACACTAACACATTCATCCTTTAGATTTAGCAAGGGAGGAAGCATGTGAAAGTAAATGAGAATCATAAACCCTATTTTGCAAGGCAACCAAGTCTGATTTCCTAACCCAAATTAATGAAGAATGACTATCATGGGGTGTTGGAACTTTAACTACCGTGGTTACTTTACTATGGGATTCTCTAGGAATTCGTTTAAGATCAAAACAAAATTTCCTAAGATGACCTTTTCGACCACAATGTGTACAAGTAAGAACATGTCGAAAAGATTTTCTTAAGGAGTGATCTCTAAAATCTTTCCTAGACGATTCTTCTAAAACATTGGTTTTGGCATTATGAGTAAATTCATTACAAGTATTGAAGCCTAAACCACAAGTGTCATTTTTAATTTGGACTGTTCCTAACATTTTATCTAGTTTTTCCGAACGACACTCCAAATCAAATTTGACATTACTAGAGTCTTTTAATTTATCTTGTAATTCTAAAATGTTAGACTCTAATAAAGCATTTCGCTCTTCAAAAGCAAGAAGCTCCTTTTTCAAGGATTCCATTAAACCCCTAAGGCTATCTCTCTCGCCTTCTACATATTCAAGCTTCTCTTGAAGAGTCCTCTCATGTCTTCTAAGGTCTTCTATTAAAGCATTTTCATCAACGACCTTGACACTCTCTCTTAAACTAGCTTTTAACCTCAAATTAGCTCTTTTCAATTTAATAGATTCTGTATAAAGTTCTTGAAAAGCATTTTGAAGTTCACTCATATTAACCTCATCTTCATTTTCACTCTCTCTTTCTTCTCCACTCTCACTATCATAAAAAATAAGAGAATCGTGTACAATGACCTTGGAAGTGGCATGTGCTATCGTTTCATCAATCGATGAGTTCTCACTATCACTCACATGACTAGCCATAAACGCCACAAAATTTTTCTTAGTGGGGGAATCGGGCTTCTCTTCTTTATCACTATCACTAAGGGTCGCATTATATGCAGTGGGTCGTTTACCCTCTTTTCTTAGTTTAGTGGGGCACTCGAAAGCCCTATGGCCATAACCTTCACAACCAAAACACTTATTAGACTCGTCCCTATCTAAATTGTCATTACTAGTTTTAGGAAACTTCTCGGCTTTAGAAATCTTCTCTCTTTTATCATGTTTAGACGTATCAAATTTCTTAAAATCATTTTTAAATTTATTTTTGTTAATTTTAAGAAATTTTCTAAATTTATGAGCAAAGAAAGCCATGTCTTCCGAGTCACTATCACTCTCGCTCTCTACTACTTGTTTGACCTCTTTTCGGGCTTTTAAAGCAACGCCCTTTTCAATTTTCTTTTCAGTTTTAGAGGGAAACATATCTAGTTCATAGGTTTGTAAATCACCTACAAGCTCTTCTAATTTCGTAGAGGCTAAAGTGGGTAAAGAATTTAAAACAGTCACCTTTGGAATAAATCTATCGGGTAGGGACCTTAAAATTTCCTTTACAACACGGTCGTCAGGTATTTTCTCTCCCAAGTTAAAAGATGAATTAACAATATCAGAAAGTCTAGCATAAAATTCATCAAAAGTTTCTCTTTCATTCATTTTGATAGTTTCAAATTGAGTGGTGAGGTTTTGGAGTTTTGAAGCTTTAACGACACTAGTTCCTTCATGAGTTAATTGTAAAATATCCCAAGCTTCTTTAGCGGCTTCACACGTCATAATACGTCGGAATTCATCCGGTGTGACAGTGCTAAACAAGGCATTTAAACCACGGGAATTAAAATTAGCAAGTTTAAACTCATTTTCAGTCCATCTATCGGCGGGTTTGATAACACGTTCATTTTCAACTAAATAAGTTAGTGGGGAGTACCTGTTAACAATAGACATCCAAACTCTCTCGTCGATAGACTTTAGTGTCGATCTCATACGCGCTTTCCAATACGCGTAGTTTGAACCATCAAAAATAGGAAATTTTGAAAATGGGGAAAAATCCATTTTAGCTAAAAATTATTTAAAAGATCGTTAACGAAATAATTTATCGCTTTGGCTCTGATACCAATTTGAAAAGGCTGTTGGTTCCCAATTAAAAATAATAATTTCCTTTTTAAGTAAACTTAATCAATGCGGAAGCGTACAAAGGGAGATGGTTCAACTTTAACACAACAGATTTTAATTTCTTAAACAAATTAAAATTAAACCCAAGTGAAGTCAAATTAAACAATTAATATATTCACTTAAACCAATAAATTAATCCAAGTCCTAGAATTTGCCTAAGTCATATTTATCAATATTCCAAAGTTAGGCGAAACCAAATTTTAGCAAATGACTTGAATTAAACAACTTTACCCAATATTCAATTTAAGTCCAAATTAAATTGGGTGTGATAAATTAAACCGAATTTTATCTTGAGTTATTCTAGACATGCGTTCTACGTTATGTAAGCAAGATAAAATAAACCAATCACACTACGCTGCGATGTACGAGGAAAATCCCAAGACAGGAAACAACCACGGACGGCCCTAGCCACAAATCCACTAGATACGGAATTACAAGTACAAGACAGATAGACTTACAACGCACGACTCGATCCCTCTCAAGCCTCGACGCTTCTTCTTGTAGACACCTCTTCCTAGCGGATAACCTTGGAACACCACCGCGGTCTCGGAATCCACCGATAGGACTTTATATGGTCACCGTCACCCGAACATGGAGCCTTTCTCCGTGTGGGTAAATCAACATAAGAAACACTTCTTCTTTCTTCATGGGAGGTAGAAGCAAAACCCAAAACTTCTCTTTAATTCGGTGTAGAGAAAATCGGTGCCAAACTCCAAGCAATTAATATGTATATAAGAACTTGGATAAATAAACTTGGGTGTACAAACTAGAGTGGTAAGTGAATTTCTTATTGAAAATTAGCACTCAAAACATGAACATTTTCCTTAAACAAATTTTCTCTCAAACTCTCTCTAAGAGATGAAAATGGAATGGAAAAGTTAAGTTGGAAAATGTGATTCCCGCACATAATAAAGTCTGAAAAAGTTGGTTAAAAACCAAGTGGGGAAGTGGGTGAAAAACTGCCAAAAACTGCCAATAACTGTTCCCGCCTGGTCAACTCGTTCGAACGACATTTCGTTCGAACGAAGTCTTGTTCGAACGAGACTTCTAACGACGCTCCAGTATGGACTCGTTAGAAATCTTGTTAGATACCTCGTTCGAACAGTAAGTTCGTTCGAACGACATATCGAACGACGGACCAGTATACTTAGTGGGAACTCGTTGGCAAAACTCGTTCGAACGAAACCTGGTTCGAACGAAAAACTCGTTCGAACGACTTCCAGAATTTTTTATAAAATTCGATTTTGGCCCAGAAACTTTATATACTTTAATTTAAAGTTCTAATTAAATTTTTCTGATAGTAAAACACAGTTTTTATTAAACCTAACACCCAATAAACTTTGTTCCAAGCTCCTATATATAATATTGCATTCATACCTTGGGAGCATGGAACCATAGTTGATGACGTAGAAATGAGGCACGCAAATCGACATATTTGATGAGGCTTTATACTCTTTGCCGCAACGTCTTCAACAAACACTTCATAGGCTTGAGAATATTACAATTACATACTATCCTATGAATAAATGTTTTTGTCCGGAATTGAGCCAAAACTATATATGGACTCAATTGGAAATTTGTGTCCTTACACTACGAGAGGTGCTAGCCTCTTGATGGGATGATGAATGGTCAATACCCTTAGCTTTCGTAGAGGCTACACTTCCCTTGGGGGAGTAATCCATAGCCTCTTGAAAATAGTCTATGGACTCAGCAACCTCGGAGGTAGACATAGGGTCTGAAGAAGCTGACTCAGACATTGGCTCAGGAACCTCAGCAGGCTCAGGGTATATGACTGTAACACCCCGCCTAATTAAATATCGGGTGGCCAGTCGCATACCAAATTAAAACAGAATATACAGTTGGCTCATTCTTAGCATCACTGTCGAAAATATTTACAACTCACCCAATACACAATTAAGCTGGTGTCAAAAACTTTCAAAATTTTAATTCCACAAAATCCATTTCCAGTTTAAGAATAACACAACACATTTTATTCTACGACATTGATAACCAATTAGATAACACCAAATAATTTGAATGCAATTGGAATAAACATTCCCAAATAATATTAATCCATTACAGTAATCCCAACAATATCAAATGTATTTAAATGACACGAATACCATAGTATTTGACCCCGATAGAAGAAGATAACTGAATCCTTTGGGCGACATGCCCTACTAAGAGAATACTGTGAATCAAATGATGATAGGCGTCTAAGCAAAACTCCATAAATCCATAGCCTGTCATAATCCGCTAAGGTTGGCGTCCCTGTTGCTGGACACCTGATATAGAAGATACAATAGAAAAGAAAATATGCAAGGAAATGGGTCAGAGCCCGAATGTGTAAATGATTTTTAAAACAGCAAGTATTTAACAAGTGCAATAAATCTTTTATTATGTACATGTTAGACCCAACTCTCACTTGCCATTCTCACCTCTCAACTAGAGTGTACACTTAACGTTTCCTATTAACCTCCTAGTTAATGGTTCGTCTTTTCTAGTCTCCATATTATAATTCCATTCCCATATCATAATCCCCGTATGTCCCATACCATACGTCACATTATTATGCATTTACATTTCTCATTTATATGATTAGTTTCTCATTAACATGAATCATTTCTCATTAATATGAATTAAGTTTTTCAATTCTTTAAGAATAAACATTCATTAACGTAATTCCATTTTCTTTCTCTATTCACCGTTATCTACAATTATCACCATAGATAGATTTAACCACAATAAATTCAATCAGTCATTTAATCCATTATATATATATTCATATATAATACGGCACCCCGAGTCACAGCTGTGGTGCAATGCATTACTCTGCTATCATGTCCCAATATCGTTGGTCGCCGAATAGGAGACAAAAGGTTCGGTGAGGATACCTCGAACCATAAACAACAACACAATCATTGGAGGCGAACATAGTTCTCATACCCATGGGTCATGCACATACCTACATACCCACAGTCAGCGGACTTATCAACTCCCCGATAAGTCTTTCATAGACCTATGTTCTCGAGCGACAAATCAAAGATCCCATGGATTCATCAGGATATGACTGCCCTCACGCGCAAACCTCCCACCGATAGCAAGTAAGCTAGGTATGTCATACACATAAATCATCAATCAATCAAATAGGCATTATCATACATATAATATAATATCAATAAGGTAATATCACTACCCTAAGATAATTCCCATACGTAGCATTATATCTCTTTTAAATTCCACGTATTAAAATATCATATCTTTACTTCATAATTTAATTATCCTCGCATCCTATAACATCTCTCCACTCCCGACGTCGTTAAGGTTCATGCGCGGAGCGTCTCGCAAAGCGAAATCCAAACAAGGAACCCCTCCAATACACTACTACTTAACTTTTTTGATCGAGGAGGTTCGACGACTTCAACTATGCGATCGGGATAACCTCATACCCTCTTTCAACCAAATGTGTTCTAAACTCTCATCTCTATCCAGGAGACATACCACTACACTCTTGTATTACACTCCGTCCTTGCGAAATCAATAATGAGCTTAAACTCAGTCCTTGATGTTCAAATTGTAACCCTAAGGCTACCCTCACTCAATACACAAGATTGAAATAGGTTTTTCCTCAACATATATTCAGTAAGAAGTCAGAAATATCCTACTGGTCCATAACATCATTTCTCCCGAATTACTACGAGTTTAGTTCTCCTTTTAATTAAGGTTAAAACCGATAGTTCCAAATCTCTTATAAACACACCTTCTTTCACTTAGGATTAAACCCTCTTGTAAACTTAAGGATACCCAGGTGTTATATTAAATCACCCCTACTGGTCCTATCTCTAATCCTCATACATCCCCATTTGGAATTTAACAAATGAATCTAGCAACCGAAATTCCATTCATTATAATTTTCATTATTTTAATCACTTGAATCCAAATCAAATTAATTCAAATCTTATCAAGGGTTTACTGATATTTTCTAAGTCCCATAATATCCAAATAATAATCACCAAAGATCCACAAAAAGTTTGGGATAAGAATCAACATTTAAGAAACAACATCATGAATTCTCATATTTTAAATACTCAGAAAAATCAAATCCAAAAATTATTCAAATCATCAATCCAACTTCAGATTTGGATTCTACATGAAAAATTGAGTCAGGTATGTGTTTTGAGTTTTTCTTAAATCTCATCCAAATGCACTCAAAAAGAAGATCTAAACATTCCAAATTGGCTCTTCTCATTCCACTCATTTTTGCCTCTTTTTCCAGAAAATTATCAACATATTATCTTCAAGAACACTAAATTATTTTCAGAATTTCTTCCACAGATTGATGAATATTTATTGGATTACTAACTACCTACAACATGAGTTTAATTCCAAAAATCCATTAACAACTATATCCTTTCATCTTCCAAGCATGAAAATCATCTCTTTTTATAACTATCCTAACATGGACAATATACGAACTTAAATTGCAAATATCAAACACTTGCCTCTAATGAAGATCTGATCCTTTGGAGTTGAATAACACATGTGGTGATGGTGGTGGTGACCTTTGACCTTTGGTTCTCCTCCTTCCCAACCAAACTTCTTTTTCTTTCCAAGCAACCTTCCACTCTCTCTAGGAAGATGACTTCTCTAATTTGTGAAGAGGAGATGTATAACCCATGTACACTTAATCTACCAATACTTATAATGAGACAAAACCCGAAATCACTATTCATCCCCCTTGTAAAAATTACCAAAATGCCCTTTTGGGTTATCTTTTCATTTCCAAATGACCCGAGACTCAAAATTAACATCCAAATAGACTTTTCTGACTATTTCGAACCTTCCGGACGCAACGACGCAATCGAAATGACTATAAGGTCGATAGAAAATAAATTTCCTTTTTAATTTAATAAATTAGTCCCGACACGTCCCATACCGCGTCTGACTAAAAATTCAAATTACCGAATTTATATCATACCGTCATATCAATGACATCACATTCATATATTACCTAAATATTTTTAAGTAATATTCAGAATCATCCATTTTAATATCCACAATTCGGATACAACCCAAATGAATTAATTTATAATAAGATCCAATTAATCCATTAAGTTAAAATATAACCCATTTTAAAAGTCATTAAAATTACGGGGTATTACAATGACCTTCAAGGGTGGAGGAAAAATATGTCTGAGGGGAAAGGCCTCAGCCCTATGAGCCTCCTCTTAAGCTAACTCTATCTACCTAATCTTTTCAAAGGTCTTCTCGGGCAGAGACGGGAATTCTTTAATTAGCTTCTACAAAGGTCTGAGCATATGGTAGACGACACTACACTTATGGGAAAAACTCAAACTGTAAATAGGCAAATGACTTGTGCTACTCAAACTAAGATCAAAACAGAGAATCCAAAGAGTTTCAAACAAGAACACCAAGAACTCCCAAAGATAGGTCACTAAAGAAGATGACCGGAGGGTCGTCGGGAAGTCAAAAAGGAAGTGTTTTTGGCTGAAACAACCCCTAGACGACCTAGTGTGGCCCCAAAGTCACTCAAGTGTTATAAAACTAACCCTATAGACACTCAACAGCGGCAGAAAGCCTCACCAAAAAAGGAAAAGATCACCGAAAAACTGAAACTATAAAAATTTGCGAGTAATGAAAAAAGAAAGGTCAAATAGCAATACCTGACTGTTCGCGAGTGAGGGGGGAAGAGATTAAGAAGCAAGGAAAACCTTGAATCGCAGAAAAACAATGGACGGCTTGAGAGAAAATTGCATTTGCAGAAAAGCTATAGGCGAGAAAGATAAGGAATAAGAAAGAGAAAATAAGGAAAGAGAATGGATTTTAAACCTTCTCAATGATAGGGCACGATTCCCAATACCCTCATCATTACCCTAGGAAACCCAAAAGGTGCCTCCTAAAACTGTCATATCTTGGGAAAAATCCTAGCCACTTCAGTAAATGACATGTGTCAAAGGCACCACTCCAAACCCCAAGATAACAAAATATTATATCATTAGCCTGACTCTTACACCCCTCAGTCACCCACTCACATAGGAGACTAAGGGCTAGGGGTGATTGATATGCCCAAAGTGTACCCTCGTACTAAGGGTCACTAACCTCAGCCTGACTCACGGCCGAGTTGACAAGAAGCTCACAATAACCACCGGGAAGGTCGTCTTTTGTAAGGTCGGATCTTCTTTGACCAACCTCGGCCGGCCAGCAAACGAGTCCAATAATATCTTATAAGATCAGTCTATTACCAACATCATACTCTGCCTCAATCGTCATTACAGCTTACCTCATGCCTAACCTCGGCCAATCTCCCAGGCCGAGGTCGTACTAATGATTGACAGGACAAAGCAGCTATCAGACTTCCCCCAACCTCGTACTCGGCCAGGCCGAGGTTACGACATATAATATCTCAAGTTCGAGCACACATAAGCACATAGAAGACTTGGAGTACGTGAGCAAATCAGTTATAACCAAATCATTCCCCTCATGTGAGGGAATATTTGGTCATCATTCTATACATATGGCACAGCCAGGTGTCCACCTATGATTAGCGTATTCAACTCACACATGCCCATAGCATGCTTGGGGGTACACTACAGCCCCCAAGCACAATAAATACATGTCTTCTCCTACCTTGGAGGGGGACCGATAATTGTAACCCTAGCTGGAATTTTGTTGGTTTACGTAGTACAGAGAGAAAGTGAGAGGTTGTATCATAGGCCATTAATGCCCTCATTATAGTGAAATTACTCATACACTCATAGTGGACGTAGGCCAGATTGGCTGAACCACTTATACTCTAGTGTTTCTCCTCTTCTCCTCACCTCCATCTACTAGATACTTACTCTTGTGCTACCATTATTATTGCTAGCTTGAGCTTATCAACATCTCACCTGGTGGTGTTGTTTACAGCATCATTATTAGGGGTGGGGAGAAAAATATCAGCAACCTTGTGACTTCGGCATCCATTTTTTAACAGGGCTACTTCACCAGTAAAAGCATTCCACAAACAATGGATGCCGGAGGTAATTTCACACCTTTAATTGTCTTGATATATGTTTTCACGGCCTCTTATTCTAACTTTGTTTTGATATAGGTGAGGTGATTGACCGCACATTTCTGGCTGCTCAACTTGAAGAAATGGACGAGGATGCTACCGTCCTCAATAATGCTGCCAAAAAAAGGAGAAAGAGGAAAAGAACCCAAAAGGATAAACAGGTTGCGACGGAGAAAATTATTGCGCCTACAGGTGGTCCAGCTGCGGCCAATGAAGAGGCTCGTACAGATGATGTAGCTCAAACTAGTGTGCAGGTTGATGAAAGGCCAGAGGTCCTATTTGATGATGATATTGGCGATCATTTGGATGTAGCTGGCTTGTTACCATCTGAGTCTGAAATCCAAGTTGGACGCAAGACCTCCTCTGCCTCGGCACTTGAGGCTGCAAAGCAAGATTTGGAGGCTGCAAACCAAGAAAGAAATAAGGCCGAACAGAATTCTTCACACGCTGTGGAGGATTTGCGAAATGCCAAGGCCCAAGCTATAGAGGCTACGAACCAGGCCACAATTCTTCAAAGTAAGTTAACTACGGTTGGGAATCAAACAAAGAAGATGAAATTTGATCACTCTGCGGCTTCAAGTGTCTTTGAGGTCCAACATACTAAGGTCATTAGACTGAAGGATCAGGAGCATATCGCAGCCTTGAAGCAAGCTATGGACGACGTTGTTGCTGCCTTCAAGAAGTCAATGGACTTTTTCCTCACCAATAATAAAGCTTATCTCAGCCACTACCAGGAGCTGAGACACAGAGTCGTCAAAAAATTACCTGAATTCAAGGATCAAATTGTGTCCTGGAAGTTGGGAGATGCTGATCATGAAGCATGCATTGAGGAGATAAGAGCTATGGGTGAGATAAGGATAAAGTAGCAGATGAATGAGGCCGCAGCAGGGGATGATGAAACTAAGACGGCTGCAGAGGGTGAAGAAGGAGATGAAGATGATGATGTAACCTCCTAGCCTTGTTATTTTTGTTTGTTTGTAATGTTTGATATAATGTATACAAGGCTGCGGCCTTCTGAAACTTAAACATCATAGTATAGGCTGCGTCCTCTTTTGCAAAACTTGTGATAATGAATATCTATTTTTTGTCTGCATGCTTCTTTTACCTTCGAATCTTGAATACTTGGATACTTGAATGGATGCTTTCCTTTACTTCATCTATATATATTTTCACTGCTTGAGTGCACAACTATTCTTAAAAAATGAATGGATTTACTACTGGGTCGTGGCTACCTACTAAACAAGGTCTTGACCAAGACTGCAACTATTTCTCAAAAAGAATTTCTTAAATAGGACTACGGCCATTTGTTTTTCCCTTTGCCTATCGTGATTTTTCATTTCACACTTATGCACTTATGAGACCCTAAGTTGCGGTGCCAAAGGGAAATGACTTTGGGGTCGGGGCTGAATTCTTTTGCCCTGTTTCTAAATTTTCTCACTTGAGTTCCCAAGTTTTGGTGCCAATAATAACTTTGGGGTTGCGACTAAGTTGTATTCCTGTCGCAGTATCTGAGATGACATTTAATTGGACTTTATGATGGGCTGCAGCCACCTATTCTTTGTAGCTTTAACATGGTTGATGATGACATTACCACAGCATCCCTTAGTCGCTTTAACTGCATGGGACTTCTTTCACGACTTCTTTTAGTCTCTTTAATTGGGTCATTATCAGGCCTTCCATGCTAGGTATTATGAAGCTTCCCCAAGCTATATATATATATATATATATATATATATATATATATATATATATATATATATAAAGCCTTCACGGGTTGGGTATTATGGGGCTTCCCCAAGCCAAAATTATATATAAAGCCTTCCCATGCTAGGTATTATTGGGCTTCCCCAAGCCAAAAGTAGATATATATATATAAAGCCTTCCCAGGCGGGGTATTATGGGGCTTCCCCAAGCCAAAATTATATATATATATATATATATATATATAAATATAATAAGGAGTAAAAGGTTTTTACTATTCAACAAGTTGACAACTTAATTAGGGGTTGGGATGAAGCCACCAATGCAAAAAATGGAGGGTGGAGATTAAAACAATCATTCTTTCCTTTTTTATCCCATTATTATTTGATTTCCCCCTCTTTTTCATCACTCTAATTAATTTCCTCTTCATTCACAAAAATTCAAAAACATGGGCAAGAGAGTAAATTGCTTGCCTCTCTCTTTAACAATTCACTTTAATTCAAATTTGGGGGTATTTTGGTAACATCCCCCCAAACCTCTTTCATCTCTCTATATCTCACTACACGCAATCCCAATTCCCAACAACAACAAACTCTTTCTCTGTCACGGAACCTCACTCTCATCCTCTCTAACTCGGAGCCACTACGAGTCCCCGTTGTCTTACCCCTCTCCCCGCTGCCTCCTTATTCTCCCCACTGCTCTCCCTTATCCCCATTGCCGTCCTTCATCCCGGTGCCCCACTGTCGGCCTAATATGAATTTCTTCCTTACCGACGAAGTCAGATACCATGTCTAAAATAGGTTTTTATTGTTGTTGTTTAGTTTTGATTTAGCTTTGAAAAACTTAATGGATGCTTGATTTCACTTTTTGATATTCTTTATTGCAAGATGTTCTTCTCATATGGGTTTCTTCCTTAAGCACGGTGCGATTTCAATTATCTGGGTTTTTCTTTTGGTGTCCATATTTTATTTGTTCTTTAGTGTTATTTTTGCTTTGAATTAATATGTGAAATTTGCTGTAATTTACTTTATTTAGGGATCTTGGATCTTAGTTATTTTGGTGTCCATCAAGGTAGATCGAGAGAAGTTACTTCCTTGGAATTGCAAGCTTCCATCGCTGTCGGATTAAGGTTCAACATGGTGGAGAAGGTAATTCTCCTTTACCTAATAAATCTGAATTTCCTAATTTTGATCACGAGATTGAGGAAAATTTTGATAAAATGAAGAAGAAAATTAGTTAGATCTTGTAGGAGTTGTGGATGAAAGATGCAGAAATTTAAGGATATGAAGGAAACGATATTTGAGATTCAAGAAGAATCAGGAATGAAGATAACTGCATAGATTTATAAAATAGAAGAAATGGAAGATAAAATTGAAAAAATATTAGGGGAATCGAGTATAGATGGCATGGATCCAGAAATAAAATTCACAAAACTCAGTTTTTTGTGTAATTCTGATTTTTTTTCTTTCCAGGACCATTATTGATTATCTATTTGGAAGTTCATTTTCACCGTAAGTAGTAATTATATTCCTTTTATCTGTAGAGCATATTTTAATACGTTTTGTATCGTAAAAACATTAAAATTCTCTTGCATAATATAAGATTCTGTTTTGTATGTCAGAACTGGGGTTTGTTCATAATCTCTTTTGTTTTGTATGTCAGAACTGGGGTTCGCTATCATTATCAATGGTTAGCTGGTTGAGTTATGAACTGGGGTAGATCAGATTTTAATACGTTTGTATCGACTTAGATGGTTGAGTTATGAACTATCGAATGAAATATTATGCCATAATGGTTGAGTTTTGTTATGAACCATCGAATGAAATGTTATGCCATAACTTATCAGCTTAGATGGTTGAGTTTTGCTTATAATTATAAAATCGGTAATCCAATGTCCCAAAATTATATGGCTTGAATTTGAACCTTCCATAAGCAGGGTTTTGCCCTTTCAGTTTACTGTTGTGTAGATACTTGGTGGTGGTGGTAGTGTTGTTTTAGTTTTGGTAAATTTCAAATAAACCTCTGATTTATTACAACTAAATCTTTAATGTTTAATGTGTGTCAATTTTTTGTGTTTTAGGCCCAACACTTGATATGTTGTTGATACACAAGGCATGCCTTTGGCCCAACACTTGACATAACTGAACATGTGGTGAGATTATTTGCGGGATTTCGTGTCGTCACTCTTTTATTTGAATTTTCTGATATTTACATCTATTTTATTATTTATGAATTTATGACAAATTCTACTTTATTAGTGTAAACTCAACAGATAAACAGATACACAAGGCATGCCTTTGGCCCAACACTTGATGTGCGTTGGTGCTTCTTGAAGATTTTTTTTAAAACATTTTTAGTATTAAAAATCGAGTGTGTGGTTGCGCCCCCCCCCCCCCCCCCCCTTAATTTCTCCCTCGCTCTCTTACACATGTGTGCACACACACACACACACACGTAAGGTATTTTGGTTGGAGTCTAATATTATTCAGGAGATTTTCAGATTTTGATTTTTCAGAACCGGCTTTAGTGATGGACTGGAGCTACAAAACGATGTTGCATTTTATTCAGGAGCTACAAAATGCTTCATAGTCTTCTCTATCTCTCTTTCTAGTATTTTTCTTAATTAATAAACGATGTCCTTTATATACATGATCTTATATTTTTGGGATCAAAATGTTAATCTGTTTTTATCATTTCAGATATGTGTAGGCTGTAAGCAAATTCATGGTTCCTGCATAGAGCGTTGCAAGTGTTCCACTTATTATCATGCAATGTGTGCATCCAGGGCAGGGTATTGTAGGGAGGTGAGGTTACTCATATCTTTTAATTTGAGTACCAAATTATTTATTCAATCTATTCTCTTCTCTCTTCCATAATTGCGCGTGTGTTTTTACCTTCTCTATTACTATAATTCTATTTTCTGTTTATCGAAAAACTGAATCAGGGGTCCATGTTTTATTTTCGTTTACTTTGTGATTTATATGTTTTTTATGATTGCTTGACATGAACATTTCTATATCACAGTTGCATTGATTGTGAGGTGTTCGTCAGGTTTAGATATCGTTGATCCTTCCTTTTATTTTTGTGTGTGGATTCATCGTATTTAACGAGCACAACCATTCTGTTGTCAGTACCAAATATCTACTTCAAATATATATGTTTCCTATTTTTCCTTTCATTTGATACATGTTTTCATTTTGTATTTGGTTGGACCAAGCAAAATTGCATTCCAGTTTTAAACCAATTGGGCGGTTGTTTCCGCGTTACTGTCCCCTTTCTAATATGATCTCAATTGTCATACAATCAAAGTTAAATTATTGGACTTCTGAAATATGGGCTTCTTTGTTGAGTTTTGTTGGTGAGTTTACTTTTTTCTTTTCTTTACAGCAAAATTTAATAATTATGGGTATTGCTACTCGAAGACGTCAAAGGTGAAGTCACTAGGTAATCTTACTTTTTTTCTATTTTCGAACCGAAGCTTACTTTTATGAGCTTAATTTCGTTTTATTCATAGGGTTGGATGGACATTGGATAGCATTTGAAAACATAAGCCTTATGTTGTTATTTGCATTTAGTAAATCTATATAATAAGGAGTAGGATGCTTTTACTATTCCATAAGTGGGATAAGCTAATTAGGGGCTAGGATTAAACCAACAATGCAAGAATCTAAGGGTGGAGATTAAAAAATCAATCCAGAATTGAATACTCCGACCTTATCCAAATAACATTTAAAGCTTCCTTAAATCCAGACCACAAAGAAGATAGTTTATAACTTTGAGCAGGAGAGTTTATAAACTATGGTTTATACAGCTATGGTTTAAACTGCTATGGTTTTATAAACTGCTATGGTTTAATTACACTGCTATGCTATAAACTGCTATGGTTTATAAACTGCTATGCTATAAACTGTTCCAATTTCGACAACTTAGTCTGTGAATGCACCTGATGTAAATGAATAAACCAAAGTTATTATACATTTATTAACAGAATCATAGTAATTAAATCTTAGCAGTTTATAAAACTGTCTTCTGAGATAGACTGCTTAATTTAAAGCTATGGTTTATAAAACTACTATGATTCAAATACAGTTTTATAAACCATATCTCAAATACAGTTTATAGTTTCATTTTCTAACACAATCATAGTAATTAAATGAGATAGTAATTAAACCATAGCAGTTTATAAACTTTAACAACTATGATTGTGAAAATGTATAATAACTTTGGTTTATTCATTTACATCAAGTGCATGCACACACTAAGTTGTCGAAATTGGAACATCTGTGAATTTGAATCAGAAAATGCTGCTAGAGAGTTATATACTGAATATGTGAGCAGGGTGGGATTTGTAGTCTCTGTTATCCAAAGTTGTCGTTCAGAGATTGACTGGAACACTCTTGCCCGTCGACTTGGATGTTACAAGCAGGGATCTTCTTTGAATCAGAAGGGCATGTTTGGTCCGAATTAGAAGCCTCAACTCAGCACACAAGAAGGTTGCAAGGCAACCATTTTAGTAAAGGTGGAAAAGTCTGGAAAACTGGAACACTCTTGCCCGTCGACTTGGATGTTACAAGCAGGGATCTTCTTTGAATCAGAAGGGCATGTTGGTCCGAATTAGAAGCCTCAACTCAGCACACAAGAAGGTTGCAAGGCAACCATTTTAGTAAAGGTGGAAAAGTCTGGAAAATGGGTTGTTAAAGTATTTAGTTATGGAGTACTTGGACCCCCAGGATAATGTAGAATAGTTGTTATTAACCGTGCTTTTACATCGTTTACAGAACATCCAGTACTTCGCTTTCCTTTAATTTACATTATCTTCCATATTTCTAAAAAATTATCTTTATAATCTCTTAGAAGTCATTGAAACACTATGATTTAAAACTTCTTACACTAGAGTATGATTCCCCAAAAGCAATATTAATTTTCCCTACTCATTTGCAATGCTAAGAGGCATACCCGTTAGCTTTTGAGAAAACGGTTTGTGACAGAGATACCTGTGACAGATCGTGATAGCGATACCTGTGGTTTACGACATTATTTCACATTATTAATTGTCAAGTTAATAATGGTTCTTGAGTTATTTTTTTGTTCTTGCTCTTGAGTTCCAATTGTCAAGTTACCTCACATTATTAATTCATTCCACTCTGTTTTACAGGGTGATCCAACATATCCTTGGGTTCAAATGGGGCTGGTCGATTTGGATGCAATGGTCTTTAACATATCTTGAGATGCAAAATGTTTTATGTGTCCGAGTAGGATAAATCTTGCCCAAATATTTCAAGAAGTGGACGGGAATAGGTAAACCAGAAGTGATGGTTCAAGATTGATGGTATCACATATAGGGCTGAATTCAATTGGAATATCGTGTTGGGTGTGCTTTGTTGCACTTACATGCTTGCTAATGTCATTTCTGCTGGTACTATTTTGGCTGCCACACAGGTTTGCATTTCAAATTTATCATCAGTTCCAGTATGTTTCTCATTAGAGGTAGGATATCACTCCCTTGCTGAGTCTTCTTTGATAATTAGTACTTGGAAAATGTTTTCCTTCAGAAATTTATTTGATTATTACATTAAATGTAGGAAAATAAAACTTGGAAAACTAAAAATAAAGTTGGAAAATGTTTTCCATAAAAAACATTGCTATCAAACTTTAGCAAAACTATAAAACACCAAAGATGCCTTATTTTCCATAGAATACGAAGGCTATCAAATGCACCCTAACATTCAGGTGTGTGTATGTTTTTTCTTAGGATGATTTGTCATATTGGCATGTCTAAAGTGTTAGATATCTAAAATACTTTGATGAATGAATATTGTATTTTTTACACATTATGTATGGACAACTCTGCCCTTATAATGTTTTATTTTCTTTATTTTGTTTGATGAAGTTAATAGTTGCAATCGGTGGAGTTGAGCGGAATCCGTGATGATCCTATTAAAGATGACATCATCACAAATGAAACTGAAAAGGCACAAACTTCAGCGCTTAATCAGCTCCAACAAAACCAAAGCGATCCAGACCAAAATGGGGTCATCTCCATTTATTCTAAAGCATGGAATCATGTACAAGGGGCCATCATTAATCCTATTTTCATTCTCTTTTGATAAGGAAGATGATTGTATCAAACCACTGGCAAGGTCATCATGGACCATTTCACATTACTTGATGATACTAAAGAGACGAGATTCATATAAATCACTCAATGAGGTGATTTTTGACACATTTGACATTTGAATCCGAGCCTATGGACTCCCTAGAGGCATGTTCATCGAGATCAACGGTAAGAAGGATGGATAGTACAATAAAAAAATTTGGGATGTTCATTGAAGCACTCAACGGCATGTTCATTGAAGCTTTTGTTAGACGAATTTTGGATTTTTTTTTATATTCTTGGATTTGTCATTATCCCTTAAGCAGGGTGGATAGTCCAATAAACAAAGGAGATTCTGTCCAATTTTTTTAAAATTTGACACTTTGTTTTTTTTTTAGACACGATGAGAATTCATGTGATGAATATTTTATATTTCATGTTATATGTGAATTATTTGATGAATTTAGACTATTTGAATGTTGTTGGACTATTTGTTGTTTGTTAAGCAGGATGAATAGTTCTATAAACAAATGAGATTATGACCAATTTTTTTTAACTTACACATTGTTTTGTTGGGAACAAAATTTTTGCCGTTTTACAATTATGCACTTTGAAATTTTTTGTCGTTTTGTAATTACATGCTTTCGAAATTTTCACCGTGCCTTCAGGCACGGGCATTCCGCTAGTATATATATAAAAAGCCTTCCCCAGTCAGGTATTATGGGGCTTCCCCAAGCCAAGATTATATATATATATAAAGCCTTCCCAGGCCGGGTATTATGGAGCTTCCCTAAGCCAATTCATGCATCCCGAGAACTACGAACGGGTATTAGTAGCCCCTGTGGCTAATTTGAAGCATTCTGGAAGCTAAGAGGGGGCACTCTGATCCCTTAAAGTTGATAGAAGTATGCCGAAAGATGGTCGGCCTTATGAATATAAGAATTCTCCGCTTTACTATGAGTGGCATTGTAGGCCAATTAAGGCTATTATCTCATATTCTTCATAGACTTCTTCTAAAAGTGATAACCTTCTGAGATGACTTGTTATTCATCCCTTGAAATCTATTTAAAACGAAGGTATTTTGTGAGATTAGAGATAAGAAAAATCAGCAAACAAAGTATGACAAAATCTGTCGTTCTTGTATTTATATATAATTTTTCAATGGAAGTACAAAAACATGTAAGAAAGATAAATATAATTTTTCTTGAAATAGAGACAGAGGAGGAAATATTCTAGATCAAGGTTAGGGACACACCATGATCAGTTGAAGATTTTTCCCATTGTGAATCGCTGGAGCATCCCTTGCCTCACAAGCCTTTCAACCTCATCCCTCAAAGCGTGGCAACTGTTCGTGTCATGGCCATGGTCATTGTGGAAACTGCACCACTTTGCTCAGTCCCTTTTATGGGAAGGATCCTTCATCTTCTCAGGACACTTGAGCAATTTGTCTTCTTTGATGGACTCAAAGATATCTTCAATCTGATAGGTCAATAGGGTGTAGGCCTCAAAGACTTTTTCTGCCTTCTCTATCTTCCTCTTTTGGTTCTTGTCTGCGGCCTCTGAGGTAGTGACTTCTTCGGCTACGACCACAATGGTTGGGATGGCAACCTTTGGTGCTGTGTGTAATACCCCTTATTTATGAGTAATTATTTTATATATTAATTTGCCTAGAGGGTTAATTTTATAAAATAAAGAAAGTGAAAGTAAATATTACTTAAAGTGTTTTAAAAGATGATATTTACTGAGTTTTGTATATTACTGTTAAGTGAATGTAAATAACATCATATTATGTTTTGTTGCGTTGTTATGTTTTAAGCGACGGTTATGACTTATATTCCAAATGGATCATTATTAATGAATTAATGTGACGTTGAAATATGAAATAATTTATGATATCCCAAATGTCTATTGAGAGGGCACGGTTAGTCCGGAAATAGTTGAAATAGTCAAAATAATTGTCAAGTTGTATTTTGGGTTCCGGGGCACTTTTGACCGGTTATAACATAATTATGTTATTACGAGTCATTTTAATTGTGTAATAGCATTTAAGAATTGGACTTAGTATATTTGGTCATTTAAATCTTCCATGAACATTTATTTCTCATTTATGTTCCTAAACCTATAGAGAGTAGAGAGAAAAGATAACTTGGGAGAAAAATGGGAGAAAGAGGAGATTTGTTGATTGGAGCTTGGAAATCGTTGCTACAAAGAGAATTCGAAACTACAAACTCAAGGCAAGTTTGTAACTTGCAAATTATGTATGATTTAGTGTGGATGATTTGTATTGATGGTTGTGTTTTGGGAGATATATTTATGGGTTTTGATGATTTTTTGTGTGTAAACCCTTAAATTTTGATGTATATATGATGTATGGATAATTAAACTTTGTAACTTGTGTCGTTGGAGGTATATGGTTCCAGAAATAATAAAAGTACTCTTAACTGGCCTATCTTGTGAATTATGGCATGCATATACATACCTCTCTAAATTCTATCATAAGGGAAGTCGCGCGCATGAGGTAAATCCTCTGGCTTGTGATGCAGGGAGAATATAGACCTCGGCCATAGGACCGGTGGTTACATTTTACTCTTGTGTTATTTGAAGTGAGGTAATTTCGGGTATAGTTATGACTCAGTGTCGAAGGTATATGGCCGCTTCCCACGCGATGCGATTTAGGATGCCCGGGTAGTCTTGGTTATAGGCCCTAGAAGATGATAGCTATTTAAGGGCGCATCCAGTGGGGTGACTCCCGGAAGGATTGTTTTAGATTCGTTATATCTTGATTGTAACTATTCTCGCAAATGTGAGATTTTATAAATGAGGAATGCATTTAAAAATCAACTGTTTGATAAAAGTCTCCCGACGGTAAATGGACTTGTGAAATCATACTTTATGAATCAAAAATTTTAGTATGTTATGGAATTAACTATTTCTCTTAATTAGATGAGTAGTTTAATTTATATGATCTAGTATGTCGCTAGGATGTGCATTTAGATGAGAGGTGAGGATAAATTCTGATATTGAAGAGCGAATTTAATATGTTTATGATGTTCAGCATTCATAACTGTTATGCATTTTATTCACATATATATCATATAAAATCGGGACCTAACCCATTTATATTTCTCTGTTTCATGTGGGTCTTATTTATGCCCAGGTGCTCCGCCGCAAGGACGTCCGTGTTGTTCTTTCCTTCCTAATGTCCAGGAGCTATAGCGTTTTTACGGATGTTATGGGACTTTTTCGATAGACGCATCACTCTTTTGTATAATCTAGTCATGATCAGTCTGTACATTCGAGCGTGCTGCCCAAGTTTTGTAATTGTATATATGGTTTGTATTTAAATATAAGACTTGGTGTAACAGGTTCATATTAGTCTGTTAACCGACAACTTATTCGGTTATTATTTTGTGAATGATTGTGAAACTGTTATCTGTCTTTTTATATCCGCCTTCTTATATATATTGGATTGTCAGAATTATTTTTATTAAACTTGCAAAATTATTTGACATCCGTTTTCTAAAATATTTGGTGGTTGTCTCGTACTATTATTGCGACAGTGGTGCTAAGAATGGACCATCTGTGATTCCTGTATTTATTGGAGTATCGAGATGGCCACCTCTTATTTAAATAAGAGAGGTGTCATAGATGGTATCAGAGCATCAGGTTTTAGAGTCCTTAGGATCTATGTGGACTTATCACGTTCTACCGTAGCGTTCTTCGATATAGAGCTCTATTGCTAGGATTGTTTTGTTTGTGCATGCTTGCGATCTTCTGCAAAGATAAATTGTTTTAAATTGTATTCTAATTTAGCTACTCTTCATCTCAGATGATGCCTAGAAGAGGTCACCTATCAAAGAAAAATCGAGTTGTAGAAGATAATGTAGAACCCCCACCACCGCAAGGAATGATTAATGCAGCGGAGGTGGCCAATATTGTTGCCCAGGTAGTCAAGCTGTAATAACTGCTATGGACCAACAGTTTCCCCAAGCCTAACAATCGGTAGCACATGAGGTTCAAGCCTATGTGGGACCCTCCGCTTGGGAGAGAGTCAGATAATCTTTCTTAAAAGGTCACCCTCCAGAATGTCAGGGTGGTGCTGACGTGATTGTGGCAAACCAATGGAAGAAAGATATGCAATGCCATCTCCGAATGGTAGAGTGTAGTGGGGAATGAAAATAGATTCTCGCCACTTTCAAACTAGTAGCAGCTTTACACTGGTGGGAGTCGATAACAACTCCGGAGCAAAGAGATACCATGACCATTTCAGAATTTGGGGTTTTGTTTGACCGGAAGTATTTTCCTCCAGCAGTCCAAAAGGAGATGAGGAGGAAACTAAAAGATGTTGTTCAAGGGGAACGATCAGTTGAGGAATATGAAGAGGAATTTACGCGTTTAGCGAACTTTGTGCCAGATGAAGTTGTTCTGGAAGAGAGGAGAATTTTGAAATTTATCAGAGGTTTGAATTGGAGAATAAGACAACACTCGTTGGGAAATCCAGCTTTGCAAAAGTTTGGTGACGCGATGAATGAATCCTTGCTCCATTGTCAAGATAACCATCTTCATGTGAAAGGGGGTAAGAAGAGTACGGATTCGGGTCAAGCCAGTAAGCAAGGAGGTAACGGTGTCGGTGGAGCATTACCCTCACTACGATAGTCGGGAAGTAAGCAGAGAGAGGGGGACCCACAACAAGGGGACTCTTCTAAGCAACAACGTTTTGGGGGTTTTAACTTTGGCGGGGGTGGTTTTAGGTATGGTCGGGGTGCATAAAAGCAGCAGCACGTGGGCCAACAGGGCCAAGCAGGCCGAGGAAATAATGAAGCTCGAGGCCATCAGGGCTAAGGTATGGGGCAGTTTCGGAATAATAATCGGGGCCGTCATTCGAGAAATTTTATGGGCCGCTGTTTTCAGTGTGGTAAACAGGGTCACTTTAAGAAATCTTATTCACAGTTAATCGGAGGACAGTTGCCTAGGGGTCCTCAGCATCAGCAGGCGCATCTACATCCTCTAGCGCCTATTCCAGCCGTCCCTCTACAAGAGGGGTAACTTTAGTATGGGCATGTGTATCATATTCAGGATGTTATACTTCCTCCATCCCCACCCGCACCGCCAACTGTTGAGGGTAAGTTTCCCATTCACGGGTATGTGGTTGAGTATTATTTAATACAGGTGCAACGCACTCATTTATTGCTAGACATTTTGCTCATTTGACGGGGTTGATAAAATCTGTTGAGAGTACTTTTACTAGTGTGGAATCTTCCATGGGTGATGGTTCACTTATATTCTTTGTTTGTAAAAGGGTAGGTGTAGACCTTGGTAACTTATGTTTTAATGCCGATTTACTCATCATGGATATGGTCGGGTATGACGTTATTTTCGGTATGGATTGGTTAGTGAAATATCGTGATATGGTAAATTTTTATGGGAGGAGTATAGTCTTTGCCATTCTGGGGCAAGAATTTTTCTTAGTGGCTATACCTCTTTCAGAGGGAGGTTCGAGCACACACTTGTATTGCATTGAGGAGGGGACTTTACAAGAGATAGATGTTTCCCTAGATTCGATTCCTGTTGTTAGAGAATTTGAGGATGTTTTTAAAGAAATTTCGGGCTTACCTCCAAGCCGTGAGATTGAGTTTGTAATTTATTTAGTACTAGGGACTCGATCAATTGCGAGAGCTCCATACCGTATGGCTCCTTTGGAATTAAGGGAGTTGAGGGATCAAATTTAACAACTGTTGGAGCAAGGGTTTATTCGGCACAGCACATCGCCATGGGGTGCTCCTGTGTTATTTGTGAAGAAGAGAGATGGTTCCCTCCGGTTATGCGTTGACTACCGGGGATTGAACAAGGTGACCATCAGGAATCAAGAACAAATACCCGTTACCTCGGATCGATGATTTGTTTGATCAATTAAGGGGAGCGTCGTACTTTTTTAAAATAGATTTGACGACTGGGTATCATCAACTGCGAATTCAAGAGCAGGACGTGTCAAAAACTGCGTTCTTGACTAGATATGGGTCCTATGAGTTTTTGGTCATGCCATTTGGGCTAACCAATGCTCCTGCTGTCTTTATAGACCTTATGAATAGAGTATTTTGAGACTTCCTAGACCAGTTTATCATAGTGTTCATCGACGACATTCCAGTCTATTCTCGAACTGAAGCTGAACATGCTTAACATCTACGATTAGTTCTGCAAACACTACGGGATCATCATTTGTATGCTAAGTTTGAGAAGTGTGGTTTCTGATTACAGGAGGTGCAGTTTTGGGGGCACATTGTGACAGCTGGGGGATTTTTGTAGACCCGAGTAAATTTATTGCGATGAGGGAATGGGGTGAGCCCACGACGCCCACTGCGATTCGTAGTTTCCTCGGCTTGGCGGGTTATTACCGCCGTTTCATTAAAAAAAATTCCAAAATTGTGGGCCCTTTAATAAACTTGACCCGGAAGGGAGTGAAATTTGTTTGGGATGATTCCTTCCAGCTAGCTTTCGACGAGTTGAAAGACAAGTTGACTACTGCTCCTGTACTCGCGTTGCTAAGGCTAGGAGTGGACTATTTAGTCTTCACTGATGAGTCTCTATAAGGATTGGGAGGTGTGTTACAATAGGAGCGTAGGGCCATCGCTTATGCGTCTCGCAAGCTAAAGCCTCATGAGAAGATTTATCCTGTTCATGATTTGGAACTTTCTGCAGTAGTGTTCGCCTTGAAGATATGGAGACATTACCTCCTGGGTGAGAAGTTTAGTCTTTTTACGGACCACAAATCGTTGCAATACTTGTTCTCACAGAAAGACATGAATATGTGACAACGTCGGTGGTTGGAGTTCATAAAGGACTATCACTTTGATATTCACTACCACCCAGGCAAGGCAAATGTAGTAGCGGATGCGCTGAGTCAAAAACCCGCGGGGGAACTAGCGAAGGTATGGAAGGCTAAATGGAAAGATCTTAGCCAGGAGGATGTTGTAGCAAGATCATTTATGTTAGTGTTGACCGTCACGCCTGCTATTGTTATGAGAGTTGTGAAAGCGCAAGGAGGAGATAAGGATTGTCAAGATCGGGTACGAATTTTGTTAACTGAGGGAGGGGAGTCCTACTTTATTAGTTCTCACGGTGGATTACATTTCCACGGAAGACTTATAGTCCCGGACGAGGGAGACTTGAGATGTGCCGTCATGATAGAATCTCATGGGTCAAGATCTGCGGTACACCCAGGTGGGGATAAAATATACCAAGACATGCGCCGTCGGTATTGGTGGGCGGGTATGAAAAGGGACATTTCTAAATTTGTGTCTCAATGCACCACTTGTTAATTGGTGAAAGTAGACCACCAGTGACCAATGGGATTGTTACAACCGTTAGAAATACCGGTATGGAAATGGGAGAGTATCTCGATGGATTTCATCACGGGATTATCGACGTCACAAAGCGGTCACGATTCTATTTGGGTTATCGTCGATCGTCTGACCAAATCGGCACACTTTCTATCGGTGCAGACGAATTTTAATGCTTCACGTTACACCTGGCTCTTTATTGCGAAGATTGTGAAGCTTCATGGAGTGCCTACCAATATAGTCTCTGATCGAGATAAGATTTTTGTGTCCCATTTTTAGCAAAGTTTCTAAGAGGCGATGGGGACCAAATTAAAGTTAAGTACCTCCTACCACCCGCAAGCGGATGGGCAAATGGAGAGAGTCAACCAAATGTTGGAAGACATGCTTCGAATGTGCGTACTTGACTTTGGAGGAGGATAGGAGCAATACCCACCATTGGTCGAATTTGCTTATAATAATTTGTACCAATTCACAATAGGTATGGCACCGCATAAGGCATTATATGGCCGTCCGTGTAGATCACCTACTTGTTGGTTGGAAGTAGGAGCTAATAAGCTCCTTAAACCTGAAATGATCCAAGATACCTCTTAGAAGATTAATCTTATCCGAAACCGCATTCAAAGTGCATAATATTGTCAGAAAAGTTATGCCGACGCGAATAGAAGGCATGTATAATTGGAGGTAGGGGACTAAGTGTCGGCTTCCATGACAACCGCTTCCAAATACTGCTTGAGACGTTGCCCATTAACCTTGAAGGCGTTTCACCCTTTTTGTTCCTCTAGTTCAACAGCTCCATGGGGAAATACTTCCTTCACAATGAATGGACCTGACCATCGTGATCGCAATTTTTTGGGAAATAAGTGCAACCTCGAGTTGTAAAGAAGTACTTTTTGTCCTGAATGAAACTCCTTAAGTCGGATGATTCTGTTGTGAGCTCGTTTCATTCGTTCTTTTGAGATTTTAGCACTTTCATACGCATCATTGCGTATTTCTTCCAACTCATTCAACTGAAGTTTACGTGTTTCACCGGCTTTTTCCATGTTAAAGTTCACCCTTTTAATAGCCCAATAAGCTTTGTGTTCAATTTCTACAGGAAGATGACAAGGTTTGCCATATACAAAACGAAATGGGGACATCCCAAGGGGTTCTTGTATCCAGTTCTATAAGCCCAGAGCGCATCCTTCAATCTGAGAGACCAATCTTTCCTATTTGGTTCGACTGTCTTTTCTAAGATATGCTTGATTTCCTGATTGGATAACTCGTCTTGGCCATTCGATTGAGGGTAATAAGTCGTTCCAACTTTATGGATGACTCCATACTTTCGTATTAGCTTTTCCATCGGCCTATTGCAAAAATGAGTACCATTATCACTGATGATAGCCTTAGGAACTTTGAATCGAGAAAGTATGTTTTCTTAAATGAATTTTATCACGACCTTATTATCATTCGTCCTTGTAGCTATGGCCTCTACCCATTTTGAGACATAGTCTACTGCGATGAGGATGTATAGAAAACCAAAAGAGGGTGGAATAGGCCCCATGAAATCAATACCCCAGCAATCAAACAACTCTTAGACAAGTATGGGGGTCAATGGCATCATGTCACGGCGAGTAATAGCTCCTATTATTTGGCATCTGTCACATGATTTGCAAAAAGTATTCACATCCCGGAAGATTGTCGGCCAATAGAGACCGCTTTGTAGGATTTTCACAGCAGTTTTATTTTTAGAGAAATGACCGCCACATGCTTCCGTATGACAAAATCGAATTACCCCTTGAATTTTTTCATCAGGTACACATCTTCGGATGATTTGATCAGCACAATACTTAAACAAATAAGGATCATCATAAAAGAGCAAGCGTGACCAGGTAACGAACTTCCTTCTCTCTTGCGGAGTCCAATTGGAGGGAACGACTCCATTAACTAGATAATTTACTATGTCCGCAAACTAAGGAAGAGAAAAAGTAGCAAATAAATTTTCATTCGGAAAATACTCGTCTATGGGGATGGGATCAATAGGTACGTCAGACGAGAGGCATGACAAATGGTCAGCAACGACGTTTTTTACTCCTTTCTTATCTTGAATCGAGAGATTAAACTCTTGTAGGAGTAGGATCCACCTGATTAGGCGCGATTTGGCATCTTTCTTGGTCAGAAGATATTTGAGGGCCGAGTGATCAGTGAAATAAATTATGGGTGACCCAACAATGTAGGAGCGGAATTTATCGAGAGCAAAAATGACTGCTAGTAATTCTTTCTTCGTGGTGGAGTAGTTAAGCTGGGGTCAGATGATGTCCTACTAGCATAGTAAATAACATGAGCTTTCTTGTCTTTTCTTTGTCCAAGAATAACCCCAATCACGTAATCACTTGCATCACACATTAGCTCAAATGGGAGTGACCAATCGGGAGCTTGCATGATAGGAGCAGAAATTAACATGCTTTTGAGTTTATCGAAAGCTTCTTGGCATGCGTTATTCCACTCAAAAGGAGTGTCCTTTATGAGAAGATTACTCAAAGGTCTAGCAATAGCGCTAATGTCTTTGATAAATCTCCTATAAAATCCAGTATGGCCTAGAAAGGACCTCACATCTTTCAGCGATTTTGGCGGGGGTAACTCAGCTATTACTTATATTTTTGCTCGATCAACCTCAATTCCCCTAGATGAGACTATGTGGTCCAGGACTACGCCCTCAGTAACCATAAAATGACATTTTTCCCAATTGAGGACTAAGTCTTTTTCCACACACACCGGAATAGAACTCTTTCAAGATTAGCTAAACATTGGTCGAAAGATGGACCGAAAAAGCTTAAATTGTCCATGAACACTTCAAAACCTTTTTTTATCATGTCTCTAAAGAAACTCAACATGCACCTTTGAAAGGTTGCTGGCGCATTACATAACCCAAAAGGCATACATTTGTAGGCAAACGTACCAAACGGACATGTAAAAATCGTCTTTTCTTGATCAAGTACATCCACTTCAATTTGATTATAGCCAGAATACCCATCTAGGAAATAATAGTAAGGATGGCCAGCTACTCGTTCGATCACTTGGTCGATAAGTGGTAAGGGGAAATGGTATTTTCTTGTTCCGGCATTGAGTTTTCGATAATCAATGCAAACACGCCACCCGGTGGTCGTGCGTTGAGGTATTAATTCTCCCTTAGCATTTTCAACCACAGTCATACCCGACTTCTTTGGAAGGACCTGAATTGGGCTCGCCCATTTACTATCGAAAATGGGATAGATAATCCCAGCATATAATAATTTGATGATTTTCGCTCGAACTACATCTTTCATGGTTGGGTTCAGTCACCTTTGCATCTCTCGCGAGGGCTTCACCTCCTCCTAGAGGTGGATTTTATGGGTACAAATCAAGGGACTTATACCTTTCAAATCTGCTATAGTCCAACCAAATGCACGCCTATGCTTCTGCAACACATTCAACAACATGCCCTCTTTCTCCTTTTTTAAACTGGAAGAAACAGCAACAGGAAATGTATCATCATCTCCCAGAAAAGAATATTTTACATGAGAGGGTAGTTTCTTTAACTCAAGACTAGGAAATCTATCTTCAGAGGGGATTATGAGTGACTCCCTCGGGGGTAATTCCTCAAATCTAAAAATCCAGTCAATATTTCTCAACTTCTCAAAACTCACTTCTTCTTGCAACCAAGCTCCCAACTCTTCCACCTCATGCTCAAACTCAGTATAAGAACTCTTATTCTCAACACTTTGCACTAACCAAACTTCCAGTGCATCTCCACCTATGATCTTTTCGATGTGCTCATCCACCACCTCTTCAATAAGATAAACCTCATGAATTTCATCCTCATCACCCATTTGGTTAGCAACGTTGAAAATATTGGTCTCAAGAGTTATGTTTCCAAAAGTGAGTTGCATTTGGCCATTACGTGTATTGATCAAAGCATTAGCAGTGGCTAAAAATGGACAGCCCAAAATTATGGGAACATGATTACTCGAAGGGTGAGAAGGCTCCGTGTCCCAAATGACAAAATCAACAGGGAAGTAGAACGTGTCCACTTGAACTATTACGTCCTCCACAACCCCACGAGGCACTTTCACTGTTCGATCAGCTAACTGTAGAGTGATTCGGGTAGATTTAAAGTCGCCTAAATCAAGTTGCTTATATATAGAGTATGGAAGGATGTTCACACTCGCACCTAGGTCAAGAAAAGCTTTTTTTACTCTACTTTCTCCTATAGTACAAGAAATTGTAGATGCACCAGGATCCTTAAATTTTGGTGGAAGATCATTAAGAAGGACCGAGCTCACATTTCGTGCCAAAAAGACATTATTCTTCACCTTGAGCCGTCATTTGATAGTCAAAAGATCTTTGATGACTTTGGCATATGCTGGAATTTGTTGGATAGCATCCAGAAATGGCAAGTTCATCTTCACTTGCTTCAGAACATCTAAAACTTCTGTACGCGAAGCCCCCTTTTTGGGTGGTGGTAAGCGTTGAGAAAATGGAGCAGCAGTGGGCAGTTTTACTTTATGTTTCAGGTTCAACTCCTTCATCCTTATCTTCCATGTGCATTGGAGTCTCATCATATTTTGAAGCTTCTTTAGCCTTAGATTCCTTAGGAGATGGTGGTACTAGATCAATTACGCGACCACTACGAGTAGTGACAGCTTGACATTGTTCTGGAAAATCCGATGAAGTAGAGCTAACCGTAGTTTGCCCTTGAAGGGGGTCTTTGGCCTTGAGCTGGGAATTTACCCTTCTCCTGTGTATTTACTGCAGATTGCAACCTAGAGATGCTAGTATGAATTTCTGTGAACATTCAATCATACTTAGCATTGCTCTCCTTTTGAGATTGGATGAATTGATTCAGATTATCCTCAAGAGATCTCCTAGGGGGAGTGACATACAGACCAGGAGGTGGTACCGGCATAGGAGGTTGCAACGGAGAAGGCATTTGCTGAAATTGAGGAGGGGGTGGTGGCAAAGTTACATGTGGATTAGGAGCCATCCCCCCTTATGGTTGTCCATAGTTGAAACCAGGATGATTCCTCCAAGATTGATTGTATGCATTCCCTTCCGGTACATTAAAATTTCCACGAAACCCTCCTATCGCTTCTACTTGCTCCGTGTACATTGCCTTGTATGCAGGGATGGTAAGACATCTTTTGGTAGAATGACCAGCAGTACATATGGCACACCCCTTCTCTTTTCCTGCTCTCAAGGGTCCAACTACTTCTTTTAATCGAACTTCAAGCATGTCTCTGAAATTATTTTCCAATTGGTCAAATTTTCGATCTACAAAGTGTCCTTGTCCAAGTAATAAATACCGGATGCGGCAGGCAAGTTGGACACTTGTCGATTTTTATTTTGACTATTGGGGTCAGAAACATCCCATGCTTGTGTAGTCTCCGCTACGTATTTCAGATGAGCCTCAGCATCGCTCGAGTCTAACTCCCAAAAAGGTCTTTCGCACATTGTCTGAACAAGTTGTTTAGATGCTAAAGTTAGCCCTTGATGAAAAAATGAAATAAGTTGATGTTTTTTGAATCCATGATGGGGGAAAGCACTAACTAACTCCTGAAAACGTTCCCAACACTTCTCAAAAGCTTCATTCTCATTTTGTCAAAAATCTTGTATTTGAGCTTTGACAGAATTGGTTTTGTGTTGTGGGAAGAACTTGGATAGGAACTTGGTTTGCATATCTCGCCAGGATAAAACAGAATTCGGTGGTAATGACGATAACCAAGTCTTAGTTTTATCCTTTAAGGAAAAAGGGAAAAGCTTCAACCGGATAACATCTTGTGGGCAAGTTTGGTCACCAAAAGTCTCACATGCTTCCTCGGACTCTCTAATATGGAGATATGGTTTTTCAGAATCCATCCCATGAAAAGTAGGAAGAATTTGGATCATCCCATTCCGAAAGTGGAACTGACCGGCATTATACGGGAGTAAAATGCAACCAGGGGTAACAGTTCGCTCCGAAAATAAAAGATCTTTCGTGGGAAGATATGGTATCTCTTCCTCTCCAGCACCAACACCAACACTACCGTGCACAGACATATTGCTACCAAAAGATTCAGAATTCTCACTCGGTGTTTGACTCAAAATGAGACTTGTGACTGAATTATTAGGCGAAGGAGGTGGAACCCAAAAGTGTGGAGGATCGGTGGTGTGAGAATTTTCAGAACTAGCTTCGGTAATAGGATTTTCGTGGACTTGGGTGAGAAGTGGATTTTGCATGTAATCTTACAAGAGATGAGATGATTTTTTTTTTTTTTAGATCACTTTAGGATTAAAATCACTTTCCTAAAAATTACCAATTGACGATCCCCGGCAACGGCGCCAAAAACTTGACGCGACTAAGAATTTGTCTCAGAAATGCGTTCTATCTAGGCTCAAGTGCAAGCCTGTCGCGTTAGTAATAATTCGACAAGTCGGGATCGTTTCCACAGGGATCAGTAATTTGCACTATTGAGTAACGTAGGAATAGTTATTTATCCTTGAAATGATTTCTCCAATGGATGGGCTTAAGTTTCCAATTGGTGAGGAAATAAAATATGCACAAAACACTAAGAATTGTAAATAACTTAGATTTGAAAATGAGAGAAAATAGGGTGGAGTACAATCCCTCAAACCTTAATAAATTACCGTATAGAATACTAGAATTGTAAATTGAAATTTTTGACTAAATCCAATCTTTATAGATCCTAAGTATTACATATATGAGGGAACTAGCCCGCATCATATGAAATCAAAGGCAAATACAAAGCGGTGAATGGACAATTATACTTGCATAGTCTTATTAAACATCCCAAGTACCTAGAGCAAGAGAGATTAAAAGATCGGCTATGTTTGTGTAATTTCCATACACGATTTGGTCAATATTTTAATTTGCCCTCTATTTTCTACGTGGGTAATTTACCTCCGAATGAGTTCATGTACCCCAGCCCTTGAAAGTTTAGCTAGACATGATTGTATTAGGAAACAAATTCATAACAATACTTGGAATTATGGATCTGACAAACATTGTTAACAAGTTGCAAAATAATTGAGAATTGTATTGAAAATAAAGAATAAATAAATGAATGGAAATTTTATACTTGTATTCAGCAATAGGAAAAAAATGAACTTGAATCTAGAAAACTTCTTTTTCCTCAACCTTACAAACTATGGTTTATGAAAATTTCTACTAAAGAAAATTAAAAAGACTCTCTAAAATCTGACTCTCTCTCTCTAATTTTTCTCCTCTTGGAATGATGTAGGGCTTGGCCTTTTATAGCACCAACTAGCACGAATTGACAACTAAAATCGATGAGTTGTACAAGATTCTCCAAGATATGCACCTCTTGAGCTTCATAATTAATGCCAGGAATTTTAACCGTCGGACCGGTCCGGATACCATCGGATTGGTTCATTTTTCAGCAACCGGATCGGTTCTTTTTTATTTTTACCGAATCGGTCCGGATCCCAACGGATCGATTCTTCTATCATCGGTTCGGCATCAATCCGGGGTCTACTGGAAAGGTGTCATTTTGGATCGGTCTGAGATAGACCAGATCGGTCTGATTATCTTCAAGTTTGACTTTTCCTTTCCATCTTTGACTGGTCATAACTTTTGATCACGAGCTCCGATTTGACTGTCTTTTCTTCTGATGCTCTTGTGAAACAAGGATCTTTTCCTTTAGGCTTCGAATCTGAACTTCGGGTGTAAATTTACTCTTTTACCCTTTGACTTATCTTCCTTTGTTCTCTTCCTTTCTTCCGATTTCTTTCTTTCCTTTCTTGCACTAAATTTCTATAAAATCCATAAGAAATACACGAAACTCGGGGTACTTGTTAAAATAGTCAATGGCAATGATATGGGATAAAAACGATTCAATTACGTTGTTTAAGATATCAAAATTACTAACTTAAGGGCCTAAATTCAGAAGAATTTATGCTTGGTCACCAAGTTTTAGTACGGGTATCCCCGATGAAGGGTATAATGCGATTCGGGAAGAAAGGCAAGCTTGCACCGCGCTATGTAGGACCTTTTCCCGTTATTGCAAAGGTAGGCCCCGTAGCATACCAGCTTGCTTTGCCGAAACGCCTACAACAGATTCACGATGTGTTTCATGTTTCATCCTTGAAGAAGTATAAGAGGTGTGAAGGATCTTATTGGCACATTCCTATGGATGATATCTAATTGCAACCCGATATTTCGTATGAGGAACAATCGGTCGCTATCTTAGATCACGAAGAGCGCAGGCTAAGGTCGAGAGTGGTACCATTGGTTCGAGTCCAGTGGGGACAACAAAATGCCGAGCAGTCAACGTGGGAGCGATAGGATGATATTCGAGAGAAGTATCCACACCCCTTTTTACAAGGTACGCCTGAATTTTGAGGGAAAAATTCCCTTGTAAGGGGGGGAGTATGTAATACCTCTTATTTATGAGTAATTATTTTTTATATTAATTTGCCTAGAGGGTTAATTTTAGAAAATAAAGAAAGTGAAAGTAAATATTACTTAAAGTGATTTAAAAGATGATATTTACTGAGTTTTGCATATTACTGTTAAGTGAATGTAAATAGCATCATATTATGTTTTGTTGCGTCGTTGTGCTTTAAGCGACGGTTATGACTTATATTCCAAGTGGATCATTATTAATGAATTAATGTGACGTTGGAACATGAAATAATTTATGATATCCCGTATGTCCATTTAGAGGGCGCGGTTAGTCCGGAAATGGTTGAAATAGTCAAAATAAGTGTCAAGTTGTATTTTGGGTTCCGAGGCACTTTTGACCGGTTATAATGTAATTATGTTGTTATGAGTCATTTAAATTGTGTAATAGCATTTAAGAATTGGACTTAGTCTATTTGGTCATTTAAGTCTTCCATGAACATTTATTTCTCATTTATGTTCCGAAACCTAGATAGAGTAGAGAGAAAAGAGAACTTGGGAGAAAAAGGGGAGAAAGAGGAGATTTGTTGATTGGAGCTTGGAAATCGTTGCTACAAAGAGAATCTGAAACTACAAACTCAAGGCAAGTTTCTAACTTGCAAATTATGTATGATTTAGTGTGGATGATTTGTATTGATGATTGTGTTTTTGGAGATATAAACCATTTATGGGTTTTGATGATTTTTAGTTTGTAAGCCCTTAAATTTTGATATATATATGATTTGAGTTGGATTTATTAGTTAGTGGTGGTGTAGAAATGATTTAGTGTTAGTATGATTTGATTATGTTGGGATTTGAGAGATGAAAAATAGGTTTTAGGGTGTTTAGGGTTCTTATAACCCGTAGCCGAAATTGGGCTATCTGACCCAGGCGAATCGATTCGCCCCTAGCGAATCGATTTGCTAAAATGGTAGGCTACACGTCTGTGTTTGGCGAATTGATTCAGACAGTCTGAATCAATTCGGAAAACAAACAGAAAGATTGGTTCTCTTGACCGAATAGATTCGGATGGAGCAAATCGACTCGCCTCCAATACTGAATCGATTCGGTTAGGGCGAATCGATTCGAAAATCTTATTGTTTTATGATATTTTTTCTAACTTACTTTTTTGCCCTTTTCCTTTAGATTTGAGGCTTAGTAACCTTCTCTTGTGAAGTAATAAAGAGTATTAGAGTCTTATATTAGGGCGATAAATACTCTAGATTAAAAAGGGAGTAATTGGGCTTATTTTTCGGGGGGGGGGGGGGGGGGGTATTTATAGAAGTTAGTGTAGTTTTCGTCTAATAAGCTAGCTTATGACTAAGGGAGAGTTAGATGGTATTGTTTTGGGACTTTAAAGACCCGTATGAGGAAGATTACATTTTGGTAGCCTTTAGTGTCGTTGCGAACCCCCGGAGATTGATGTATGGATAATTGAACTTTGTAACTTGTGTCATTAGAGGTATATGGTTCCAGAATTAATAAAAAGTACTCTTAATTGGCCTATCATGTGAATTATGGCATGCATATACAAACCTCTCTAAATGTTATCATAAGGGAAGTCACGTGCATGAGGTAAATCCCCTGGTTTGTGATGCAGGGAGAATATAGACCTCGGCTATAGGACCGGTGGTTACATTGTGTTGTTGTTTTATTCGAAGTGAGGTGATTTCGTGTATGGTTATGAATCACTATCGAAGGTATATGACCGCTTCCCACGCGACACGATTTAGGATACCCAGGTAGTCTTGGTCATAGGCCCTGGGAGATGATAGCTATTTAGGGGCGCATCCAGTGGGGTGACTCCGGGAAGGAAGGTTTTAGATTCGTTATATCTTGATTTTAACTATTCTCGCAAATGTGGTATTTTATAAATGAGGAATGCATTTATAAATCAACTATTTGATAAAAGTCTCCCGATGGTAAATGGACTTGTGAAATCATACTTTATGAATCGGAAAATTTAGTATGTTATGGAATTAAACTATTTCTCTTAATTAGATGAGTAGTTTAACTTATATGATCTAGTATGTCACTAAGATGTGCATTTAGATGAGAGGTGAGGATAAATTCTAATATTGAAGAGTGAATTTAATCTTCTTATGATGTTCAGCATTCATAACTGTTATGTATTATCTTCACACATATATCATATCAAACTGGGACCTCCCCCGTTTATATTTCTCTGTTTCGTGTGGATCTTATTTATGCCTAGGTGCTCCGCCGCAAGGAAGCCCGTGTTGATCCTTCCTTCCTAATGTCCAGGAGCTATAGCATTTTTGCGGATATTATGGGACTTTTGAGATAGACACATCACTCTTTTGCATAATCTAGTCATGGTCAGTCTGTACATTCGGGCGTGTTGCCCAAATTCTGTAATTGTATATATGGTTTGTATTTAAATATAATACTTGTTGTAACCGGCTCATATTAGTCTGTTAACCGATAACTTATTTGGTTATTATTTTGTGAATGATTGTGAAACTATTATCTGCCTTTTTATATCCGTCTTCTTATATATATTGTGAGAAGAGTGCACTTGCGTTCAAATAAGGCAGTTATTTAATTAAACTCATTTTTTATCAATTAAGTCGTAAGCATGCATCTAGGTGTGATTGATGATGATAAAATCAAGAACGAACATTAAAACACACACAAATGAGGAAAAGTCCCCCAAAGGGGCAGAAACCTTTTATTTTCACTATAATTTTGTAAGAAAACGGCTTACACAGATTACAATAAAAATACAGTGACACAGAAATACCCTCGCATGTCGGTTCTGTTGTCGGCGACTGGAACTATCCCTTTCCAGTAGGCAGCAATGAAGAAGATAACGGCTTCCTCACAAATTACTCCAGATGAGTAAAAGATCCTTTGAAGGTCTAAATATTCACACACATATATGGGAACGGTTTTGTGAATCAAAAAGGTTTAGAAAATCTTAAAAAGATGAAGTCTTATTCTGGACAGTTTTCGCAGAATTTTGAGATTGCAGAAAGACTTAAAATTCGTGTAGAAGGAGAACAGATATTTATATGAAAATCGAGGCGGTGGCTCGTTCGAACGAGATAGCCATGTCGCTCGAACGAAGGACAGAAGTCGTTCGAACGAGATCGCGCGACATGCCTATCTCGCGCGAACGACATATAAAGTCGTTTGAGCGAGCTCGTCGTTCAAGGAACTTCGCTTCTACACTTAGAAAAAATTATGCTTTTGATAAAAAATTAATCCAGACTTCAAAAATAATTTTTAAAAAATTTCCCAAATATTTATGCAAATATTTAAAGCTCCAATAAAACATTTTACCGATAAAGCGTAATGGAGTAGTGGGAATGAGCTGAGCAGCACGTCGCATATAGAATGATGCACGTGAAGATACTGGATGCATTGAATTTGGATAAAGGCCGTCGAGGCTGATCGTGTTGACGTGCCGAATGTAGCGGTATCAGACATACAAACTGTGATCTAGGAGAAAACAGAAAATTCCTAGATTCTACCCCGGACATTTATAAAATTATGTCCTTACATATTGGATTGTCAAAATTGTTTTTATTAAACTTGCAAAATTATTTGACATCCGTTTCTAAAATATTTGGTGGTTGTCTCGTACTATTATTGCGACAGTGGTGCTAAGAATGGACCATCTATGATTCTTGTATATATTGAAGTATCGGGCTGGCCACCTCTTATTTTAATAAGCGGGATGTCACACTGCAGCCTCGAACATAAGAACCCTTTGAGTCAGAAAATTGTGCTGAGTCTGGAGTGAGGCATGGATGTCATACAGATGGTTGAAGTGGTTGTACAACTGAACATTCTCATATTTCATCTCTGCACTTTGGTTAGATTCTCCTTCCATTTCTACTTCGTTAGTCTTTAAAATAGTTATATTCTGAGACAAAACGAGCAAGAGTGAGTGATGAAATAAATGCAGAGAAAATAGCCAAGTATGGTAACAATAATGTAGTTCTTAGCCATCTTCCAAGTTGTACTACTGCGGTCGCGGCATGTTGAACACATGGAGTTACTGTCGAGTCCTCTTTAAGGAAGTTCACTAGAGTTATATCTGAGGACAGTATTACCATGTCTTCTCCCATGTGATGAAATGAATCTATACAGCATCCTCACTTAAAAGGGTTGCGGTTCCCAAGCAATTTACTTTCCAAGCCGCATCCTTCTTGTTGCAGCGCGGTGCGATTCCAATGACCCACAGACTGGGTTTAATCCATCTAGTAATATTTCAAATAAACCTACTAGGGTTCTAACAGGGACAAAACAGTCTTCAAGTGCTCCAAAAATGGCACAATTATGGTAGAAAATCCTAAATTATAGGCCAATAAAGTAGTGAACGTGCAGAATCCCATCCCTAGCTACCCACATTTATGAGACTATAGCCTTTTTGTGCTTTTCAGCACTTTCTAGGTGAAGTAGCATCATCGGGGTGAACAGAATAGATTCAAGGTCATAAAATGGGAGACCGGCGAGTAGATCTAAAAATATGCAATACCCAATTAAGGTGTGTGCAAAATTCGAACTCAATAACCAGACCTTGTCTATGGGATGGTGATCCGGGAGCCCCCCATGAATTAAATAAGGTACTAAGAGACCTAAATATAGAGAAACGAGATAGAAATACCTCGTTCCCACAGACGGCGCCAGATTGTTGATACGAGAAATCGAACACATGTCTTTCTCATACTAGCAAGTCAAGTATAGAATAAATGTAAAGCAAGAAAAGAGAGACAAAACATAAGATATAGAGTGGTTCGGCTATTAAAATGAGCCTACATCCACTTTGTTATCCAACTCTCATTATACATACGTTGTAGTACAAGTTTACAATGCCATTAAAGGCATACAAGAGAGATAAGGGAGGAGAATACATGTCTGTAACGGTTACGGGTGAGCCAAAGAGATAACTACGAAGTAGTTGAGTGGCCCCCAAGCTGTATTAGGGTTGTGTTGAGAGTTTGGCACGGTGTATTAGGGTTATGTTGAGAGTTTGGCACCGTTTTACCAATAGTGAGTGTCTCGGGATCCCCTTATCTTTAGGTGTGGACCTCTATTTATAGGAGGTATACAAGTTGTGTCATGTGCCCTGAGCACGTGGCATGTAAATAAGTCCGAGGAGTAATCCCTTTGATGGGGAGGCAGCTACGTGAGTAAGATCTGCGGTATGTTGGGAGACAAAGGCTGAGGGTGTCGCGGCCTGTGAAGCACAAGGTAGCGGCCAATAAATAGGGAGCCAGATAAGCATAGGGTTGCAGCTTCCAAGATCTGGGGCATCGGCCTTCTGTTAGCAGCATCCACGGCAGGAGACCATATTGGTCATATCAATAAGTGTTATGAGTTAAAAACAATTAAGAATCCAGGGTGTGCAACTTAATGACGTTTAAACTTGTGAAAATGGAGGAAATGACAAGTTTGTAGACAAATGGGTAATCTTAAAGTGGAATATTTTTATGAAATATTTTTTTTGAAAAAGGTGTTACACAAAATGGTCCTAAATGAAAGTGATCGTTGGGATGAAATCAATGTAAGTGTGTAAAGGACAATAAGTGTTGACTTTTAAAGTGTAACACAAGGTGGGGTGAAATCCTCGGGTTTTCGCTTTGGTCGGTAAAAGTGGAATAATGTGAATAGTTGATAAATGTTAAAACACATTAAAATTGACACGGATGAGACTTGGAAATAATTAAGAAGGACCCGGAGCCCTAGGGTGAAAGACCTAAGAACACTAGCCATAATATATGGTAGCATAGCCGACGGTGTAGAGTCCGTTAAAGTACGCAGTTAATTGGGGGATTATGAGAAAAGATAATGAGAAAAATGGAACATGTCAAGAAATGGGTTGTGTGGTGAATTTAAGAAAAGACAACCTAACTTGAATAAAATTAATAAATGTTCCGGTTAAAAGATAATATGAACAAATAATGTGAGAAATTTCCTAATGTCCATGAAATAAAAGAATGGTAAAGTAGAGTGATTTAATGGGTAATTACGCGACCTAACAAAGTTTAACCCATAGCCAGCACGAGAGTGTTTTTATGAAAGTTTTCAATGGAAAAGAAGTATTTTCTAACACTATGCGTGAGTGTGTTGAAAGGTGATTTCCAAGGAAAATACTAAGACAATTTGGTGTAACTAAATGATAAATTTTGAGAAAAGAAGTGTCATTTCTAAACAAAGTGTAATTATTTAAAGTCTTTAACCAGATGTGTTAAATCAGGAAATAAATATCAAATTAAGTAAAAAGACGACTCTTTTATAAGATTAAGGTGATTTAATCGAAATAAATAAAGTTTTGGAATAAAATAATTTCATGCATTAATGTATAAGTATGTATAAGGATACGAAGTAATTGCATGTGCACGTAGGCAATGTGTTAGAGTCTCTTTTTTGTTGTTCGATTCTATATTGCATTATTGTATTTTCCCATTAGGCATTCAGCTCACTCTCCCCTCCTTGTCACCTCACGTTGTATGTGATTTCGTATTTTGAGGGCGTTACTCAGGTAAGTGTTCTTTTATTTTACGTTAGTAGCTCTGTATGTTTGAATTTCGGGGACGCTTCCCACGGGTCCCAAATGTAGCTTGATTTAAATTGGAATAGTATGTTAATAGGTGAAACGTTAATTAAATAAAAGTGAACTATTAACATTATTTAGGTTACCTCATTGCACTTCGCACCTAACGTTTGGGTCGTACCGGGTTGACCACGGGTAACCTACAAATTCGGGTGGGGAGTTACAAATAGTATCAGAGCTCTGTGTTCAAGATTCTTTTTGGGAGTGACGTTGTGAGATCAATAGTAGATCTTTAATGTCGGTGTTAGTTTTGGATCGGTAACACTAGATTGGGGATATTTTCAGTTACTTTTCTTGCCGGCGGAGATAAGGATATTAGCACAACGGACAATTCATTGCCAAGTAGCATGTGGCCAAGTCAGTTGTCATTAATAGCTTCCTTGCTTTTGATTCAGACATGTTAGTAATTTGCGAGTGTATGTGTGAGCTAATAGTGAAGACACCGTGGTTTTTAGTGTGAAGTGCTTTTGTGTCATCCCTTGATGATATGAGAGGCCTATTAAAACGTTAATAAATGTGAATAGCGTCCATTGAATTAGATACACGAGTTATTTAAAGTCAACTATGAAGGTTAGGTGACTGGAGTATCATGTTTAAGCGATATTGATTTTATGATAAGGACGCATTAAGTTCCTTGGTTAGGTACTTATGGGTAGTTAGTAATGGTGATGTGGTTAAGCGAACTTGATCCTTGGGGTAGCGTCACGCCGTAAGCATTTAGCAATTCGATAGGCGTTTTAGATCGTGTTGGTTATTACTTGAGGATGTGCGCCCAGTCTGAGTTGATAGGATACTATGATTATAAGTAACTGCCTTGGTAATTATCAATTGAAAGTTGTATCTTGTAATATATTATGAGAGTTATAGGCCATTAGTGGTGAGTATGTTACATGTGTATCAGTAATGAGTTAAAGTGACGTATGAGTGAACCCTATATAGCCTTCTATAATATGGTTTTAGAGAGTGTGATGCAACTTTTGAGGAATAGGATCTCTAATGGAGTCGGTATTGAGGACTTATAGGCTTATAGGTTTATAGGTTTTACACGACTATCCTATATCCTACCAGAATCCTTAGTAGTGTCAGTATGTGGTTTGATACGTAGTATATAACAACAGTCGTTCGGAAGGAAGTTTCAGACCCTTACAGGTCTCTGGGAGAGGATCATAGGTTAGACCCATGACAGGATCTTTAACAAAAGGAAAATAAGGTTGTATGTTTAAATACCCTATCTCATTTTTTCGACCTAAGTAATGGCTGCATGCAAGGCGATTTCGATGTGAGTATGATTTAAGGAAGTCCTTGGAGTGTCATTGGGGCTACTTGCGTGTGGCACCCTTGGGAATAAAAAATCAACTTGTTGTGATGCCTTGAGGTTTTTAATGATTAGATTACACCATGTGTAGAGACTTGTAGACTATTATCTTGGCATGTTCCTAATAACTATGATATGAATGTTGAGAAATCTATAGAGCGTATCTATGATAAGAGAGTCACGGGTGATGAAATATTGTCACTTTTTTATGACTTTTACTTGGGTTATGCTTGGTGTCCTTATGGAACCAGTTAAGTTCTGTATTATGAAATGCTAAGTGTTATAGTGATGAATGTATTGAGGGCCAAGTAATGATCTCAAGTTATTGGTCAAATATAAGGAGTGGAATCGTGCAGTCCTTGGTCAGGTCATCAAAGTTCATATAAGTAGGTAAGGTAACATTTTAAGGGTAACTTTAGTGTCATGATTAGACATATTGCCTTTTGTCATAAGATAGCTAGTGTAGAAAGTATCGTACTTGATTGTGATGGGTACTAGGAGATGCATTGGGGACTTAGATTGATGATGTCATGTTAAAGACTTTAAAATAGCACCCCATAAGGGATATCAAAGCATGATTAGGATATTGACACGTGTTGACAATGTAAGTTAGAATAGCTTTATAAGGACATTAATTATTTGCATGTCTGGATAGACTGGTACGGATTGGCAAGCGTAGACCCATGTAGTATATGTTATCCTTATAGTGCTAATGGCGACCAATATGGCCCTCACGTAAATTCAGTTTGGGTAGAATCTGGAGATAGGCGCAGTGACGACCTTGTGTCATTAGAGGTTATTAGAAGGTGAATGTTTTACTTGTTGGGTAATGCCTAAGGAGATGTTAGTACATGATCATGGTACGATAAAATAGATAGTAACCTAGGCGTGTTAGGTTGGTCACCATGTCACATTAAGTAGATAAATCGACATGGTCGTTGTTGAGAAGGGACTTTGGCATTCGTCGATCGAAGTGGTTTATTTTCATCAAGGATGAAAGTCGGAAGCCTTATTCCTAAAGAGGGAAATCCAGCTTCTGACTTCCCAACGGTCAATAGGCTCGTATGTTAGTTCCATCTCGAGGAGATGAACGATGCATGACTCGATTCGTCCCGGTTGGTGACTCAAGTTAGGGGTTATGGATATACAAGGTTCTAATGAGAATGCTTGGGAGGAGTCGTAGACTTCGTGTGTATGGTGTTAGTTCGCCTTTCGTAAACCATAGTGGTTGGATGATGATGTGATTCCCTCATAATGATGGTTTGTTCATTCTAATTCTTTGTGTCATTTCAATTTCGATAATTGAGGACCGTGTTCCTTAGGTTCCAATGGTTGAGGATGGTGTCCTTCCAATTTCGGTGGTCTGGTATTGTTCCATGTTAACGGCCTGGTCATAGTGCGACTTGACTCAGTATAAGTGCGAATGGACCTAGTGCGGTTATTGTAGATCGATAACTGGGCACGCTCTTATTCGAAATATCCTTTATTGCACAAGTTTTGTGTGCCAGTGGTTGTGCGTTCTGCCACGCATTTGCTCGTAGCATCCCATTTCCTTAGGATTAATAATCTTATGGATTGGCCAACATGACGATTGGAGACTTTGGTTATAAAGAATAGAATTATTATTTGAGGATATCGCAAGGTGTTAGAACTTGAGAAAAACTTAGCACGTTTTATTTTTTCCACAATGATTGGATTGGTGCGATACTCGGTGAGTGATCCATAATTAGAAGTCTAAAGTGATCCAAGGTTTGTATAGGGATCTTTTGGAAGGTGTTAGTCAGGCGCACGATGTGTAACTTGATTTGTGTGTCACTCGTCAGAGTGAGTAACTAACTATGCAAGGTTAGTATCACGTTTTAGTGGATTTGGGTAGTCAAGGGGACCCGAGAATTCGAGGAGACTCAGGATATGTAGTCCCAGAAATTGAATAAATATATGATAATAGACGAGGTGATAATTGTGCATCGTTTTGCTCTTGGGTGAGCCTCAATCACTAGAGAACGTTGCCGAATTGGGGAGTCAAAATGCTTTGGGTTATAGCAAAGGAACCTTATGACTTGATTGAGCGTGATCATCGAGTAAATGAAGATTCGAGGAATGTTATGTGACTTTGATGGCTTGTCTGATGGTGAGTATTAGAGCACGCTGCATGTCGAGCTCTTTGGTGACAACCCTATATGAAAGAGCTTATGATGACTTCTTAGTGATTGAAAACTTCGATAATCTAGCCTTGAAGGATTACTATAACTTAGAATAAAAGTTGATAAACCCCAGGAACTTGAAGAATTGATGGATCGATAATTTCTAGGACGAAATTTCCTAAGGAAGGAAGAATGTAACACCCGCTCTCACGACTTTGAATGTACCCGTGTGATTCGACGACTTTATGTGGCCCAATAAAGTTTTAGCCCTTATGAGTTGAATTATGGGTAAAATTTGAGCAATATGGTGGCCCTTAGAATTAGCTTAAAGTCAATTGTGGAAAAGTTCAGGGTCGTTCCAATGACATCAAAAGTCGTTCGGACGAGAACAATGTTCTAACGACCTTCGAACGAAGCACCTCTGTAGGAAGTATGTTCAAATGAGATGTCGTTCTTGTTCAAACGAGATGAAGTACTTTTCTAATGAAATGGTAGTTCTCGTTTGAATGAGATCCATTCTCCTTCGAACGAGATTTAAAATTTTAGTTTCTGCAGATTTGGAAAGTGTTGTTAAATTCCTGGTCATCGAATTAAGACACGTGTCATCCTCCACTGTAGCAGATAATTTCGTGAATAGGGTTTTGGGCATTATAAGGATTTTCCCTTTAAGGGTTTTTAGAGTATTTAAAAGGTGAGAGAGCTCACCCTTGCCCACTTCCATCATATTTTTCTCTCTCTATGTGTCTTTTTAGCTATATTTTTCATAGTGTTGGTCTTGTAGTTGGAGTTTGTAAGAGTAGAATGCATGAATGATTTTAGAAGGTATTTCTTATGATCTCGTGTGAAATGGCTTATAAAGTATTTTAAGAGTGTTGAGTAAAATGATATATTTCAAGAAAACTTGGTGTTAAACATTTTATGGAATAAAATATTTTGAAATGATATTTATTTTGTTAAAGATATTTATGAACAAATGTTTCAATATTTTCTTGTAAAATTTGGGGTTATCATGAATATAGGCATTTATTCAAGTGTTAAATAAACAAAAATGCCATTTGGTCTTAAAAAGCATGTTTTGTAAATATTACGAAATATCTTGAATAAATCACATGTTAAACTCACTTTATTGGATGCTTGGACTTAAAGTTCCTCTTCCCATGTATATAAAGTTGTAGTGTTATGATGATGAGTATAAAAACAAGTTTAGTAAAGAATTTAATGAGTTTTAACATGAAATAGATCATATAAAAATTTCAGCCCTTAAAGTGAGTTAATACGTGTGAAAAATGTGTAAGTGTATGTTTCCAAAACTATATGTGATAATAAAGGGAAATGGTGCTATCCTTGTAAATTAGTCTTAAAATGCCAATGATTTCTTTGATACAGAAAGAAATGAAATAAAGAGATTTACAATTTGAGAAGTATGTCACTCCAAAGTGTAATTAAGTGTTGATGAGTTAAAAACATTTAAGAAGTTAGAGCGTGTAACTTAATGATGTTTTGGGGAAATAACATTTGGGAAAATGGAGGAAATGATAAGTTTGGAGACAAACGGGTAAAATGGTAATTTTACGTAAAGTGGAACATTTTTATGAATAAAATAGTCCTAAATGAAAGTGAGTTGTGGGATGAAATCAACGTAAGTGTGTAAAGGACAAAAAGTGATGACTTTTAAAGTGTAACACAAGGTGGGGTGAAATCCCCAGGTTTTAACCCCGGTCGGTAAAAGTAGAATAATGTGGACATTAGATGTTGATGTTTGTCAATTTATAAAATACCGCAAGTGCACGGGCTATTATAGAATAGCGAGTGTAAGTACGGGTCGAACCCACTGAGATTTGTCATTTTTTCGTTCAAAGTAATTGTGATTATCCAACTCGAACTAATGGGATAGATAATGATTATGAACTACACTAAATAAAAGCAACTACGATAAATGAAGGTAACACAAGATATTTGTAAACAATTAGGAAATAATTAGGATTCGGGGTCCATTTATCACGTAACTAATATTGCACACTAATTTAATGTTGCCATTCGCTTTTTATAACTCAAATTAAACCGACTCTCGCCGCGTTTACTTCGAAAAATATGACGGTTATGATCCAAATATATTTAACGTCTCTAATAGACGGCTAAAATCCCTATTCCCTTAGAAAATAAAACTTTTAAAGTTTACAAATGTATTTAAGCATGGACTATCAAAACAATCAAAGTGCAAGCATAATCTATAAAAAATTACTACTTTTAAATCTCAAAACTTGATTTGACAAAACAATTTTGAAGGTTTTAAAACACACTCTCGTGTCGTTTTAAAATGAATACCGAATATTTGATAACAATTAAAACAAGTAGGGAATAAACAACAATCAAATTAACATGACAATATTAGCTAACTATGATAAACTTCACCCCAATACTAATAAGATAATCAAGTTATCATAATGAAAGAGAAATTGCAAGAATGAGTAGAGATTTTCATTAATAAATTAAACTTACAAATAGTTTTCTCAAAACAATCTTAAATCCTCTAAAAAATGATAAAGACTTGGCCCTCAAATTGAATACAATCCTTCAAAAACAACTCTCTCTAAAATTCTCTCTAATTTTTTTCTCTCCCAAAATAATGAATCAAATGGTCTTATTTATAGGCTTAGGAATGAGGTGTTGGAGTTGAAGTGAAACTCCCTTTGACTGGTTGTGTTTGAGTTGATAATTATCCCATGTAGTCTTGAGAAGAGTTGGAGATAATTGAGAAGTGTTTTTTTTTAAATAATTATCCCTAATTTGACACTATTCACATCATTATTCACAGCACTGTCTTTAATCGTATTTTTGACCTCCAAAACTTCAAAATCTCATTTCGTCCGAACTTCAAAGTTGTGAGTCTTGTCAAGAGCTTTCCGAAAATCTTGGCATGGCCTCAACGGACACTCGAACGATTTTATAAAAGATATTTAGTACAGGTCGATCGTGTCATGTCTTGTCGTGTCGTGTCGTATTTTTGCACATCGACTCCTTTGTTGTCCAAATTTTCAGAGTACCTGTGAAAATGCGAAATAAAAATAATTAATTCAAATTTAGGGTCAGAAATATTTAAAAATTACAAAATTACCCCTCTTTCCATTTTAGGCCTCAAAATTCATAAATTGCTCGTTTTAATTCGGAATTCAACCAAATTTCAGAGAGAACTTTATTTTGCTTAGATAAACATTTAAAATTATTTTCAGGCCTATAAAGTTCCTAAAATTATAGATTCACCCCTCGGAGTTACTAAAATTGCATTTCTAACTCGATTTTTATTCAAACTTATATTTTTATTTTATTTTACAAAAATAACTCTAAAAGCTAATTATTTATGATACAATGGGTCTAACAAGATCAAAATTTGGGCATAATTCATACAAAATAATGCACTCATCACTTAAAGCACATGAAATGGACTCGAATGATATTGAGAAATAATTAAGAAGGGCCAGAGCTCCAGGGTAAAAGACCCAAGAACGTTGTCCAGAGCATATGGTAGTGTAGCCTGCAATGTGGAGTTCGTTAAAGTATGCGGTTAATTGGACGATTCTGAGAAAAAATAATGAGAAAACTAGAACATGCCAAGAAATGGGTTGTGTGGTGAATATAAGAAAAGATGGCCTTGCTTGAATGAAATTGATAAATATTTCTATTGAAAGATAACGTGGACAAGTAATGTAATTAATTTGTTAATGTCCATGAAATAAAAGGAATGGTAAAGTGAACTGATTAAAAGGGTAATTATGCAACCTGGCGAGGTTTAAGCCATAATTAGCACAAGAGCATGTTTATGAAAGGTTTTCAACGAAAAAGAAATAGTTTTTAACATGGTGCGTGTGTGTGATAAAAGGTGATTTTCAAGGAAAATACTACGAAAATTTGATGCAAGTAAATGAGAAATTTCAAGTAAAGAAGTATTTGTTAAACAAAGTGTAATTTTTTAAATTATTTAACCGGGTGCATTAAATCAAAAAATAAATGTTAAGTAAAAAAGAGACTCTTTTACAAAATTAAGGTGAATTAATCGGAATAAGTAATGTTTTGGAAAAAACGATTTCATGCATTAATGTATAAGTATGTATATAGATACGAAATAATTGCATGTGCATGTAGGTAATGCGTTAGAGTCTCTCTTCTGCCATTCGATTATATATTGCATTATTGTATTTTTCCACCGGGAATTTGGTTCATTCCCTCCTTTTTGTCACGACAGGTTATATGCGGTTTCGTATTTTGAGGGCAATACTCAGGTTAGCTTTCTTTTATTTTATGTTAGTAGCTATGTATGCTTGAATTCCGAGGACGCTTCCCACGGGTCCCTTACGTAACTTGATTTAAATTGAAATCACATGTTAAACAAGTGAAATATTAATTAAATAAAACTGGACTAATAACATTTTTTACGTTGCCTCATTGCACTTCACACCTAACGTTAGGGTCAGACTGTATTAACTACAGGTAACCCGTAAATTCGAGTGAGGGCGTTAAATATTATATTGCTTTGTTGCTTTGTTAAACAATGTAGTTGTTCATATGTTTTATTACTAAACATTTTGGTTGTTTGTACATTTGTTTGGGTGTTTTAATTATAAGTACAATACTGATTTAAATTGCAAAAGGTTTATACTAGATTACCCATCTTAAGTATAATATTCATGCATTTTAAACCCGTGGAATGAAAACCGAATGGTCTATCACGTTTTCACGACTAACTCTAACCATGGTAATGCACCAATGGCCAAGTCAAACCGTGGTTTGCATTGCCACGACTAACCTCTACCATGAAAAATCCTTGGAATGAAAACCAAATGGTCTGCCACATTTTCACGACTAACTCCAACCGTGGTAATGCACCCACGACCATGTCAAATAGTGGTGTGCATTACCATGGCTAACCTCCACTGTGAAAAACCCTTGGGATAAAAATAATATGGTCTGCCACATTTTCATGACTAACTTCAATCGTGGTAATGCACACGGTCAAGTTAAATAATGGAATGCATTACCACGACTAACCTTCACTATGAAAACCCCTTGGAATGAAAACCAAATGGTACGCTACATTTTCATGGCTAACTCTAACTGTGGTAATGCACCCATGATCAGGTCAAACTGTGGACTGCATTACCACGGCTAACCTCCACCATGAAAAACCCTTGGAATGAAAACCAAATGGCCTGTCACATTTTCATGAATAACTCCAACTGTGGTAATGCACCCACGACCAGGTCAAACCGTGGACAGTCAATAGTTAGGAATTTTTTACGATATCGAGCTGGAATAACATATTCTTCCTAAATACCATGATTCAAGGCCAAATAATTTCTTACCGCTACCATATAGTATTCATCTCGACCTGGTGATAAATAAAGCATCCGTGCCTCTTTTGATTTGTCAGAAATTTCATAAAATGGGCTTTTTAGAGACCCCCAGCGACCAATCCTCGCATGATTTGCTAAGGATCCAATAAGTCCAACATTTGTTCCTTCATGGCTAACCTCCACCGTGAAAAACCCTTGGTATGAAAACCAAATGGTCAGCCACATTTTCACAACTAACTCCAACCGTGGTAATGTAACCACGTTCAGGTCAAATAGTGGATTGCATTACCTCACCTAACCTCCACCGTGAAACCCCTTGGAATGAAAACAAAATGGTTTGCCACATTTTCACGACTAACTCCAACCATTATAATTCACCCACGTTCATGTCAAACCATGGGCGGCATTACCACGGCTAACCTCCATCGTAAAAAAACCTTATAATGAAAACCAAATGGTCTACCACATTTTCACGATTAACTCCAACTGTGGTAATGCACCCACGACCAGGTAAAAGCGTGGACTGCATTATCACGACTAACCTCCACCGTGAAAAATCCTTTGTATAACGATTCGTATTTAACATTTATATCCAACATTTATATCCAACACAATTAAAACTGTTATATATAGTTGTATCCAATATGATTATTCAACATTCATACCCGACATTCATATCCAACGTGATTAATACTGTTAAATATAGTTATATCCAATATTCGTACAAATATTCATAATTAGATGTTGTTTGAATAAATTCGTCGAGTCTAGTGCATCGATCGATGCCTTTGACTTCCAATTAGATGCAATTTGGGGTATGGGACAAAACCGGGTGCACTTCAATGTCACCCAATGGCAATTAGATATGTTTAATAAGTAAATTATTGTGTTCTTCTATTGAATCCGTTTTGGACCCTCATCGAACGACGTAAAACTTAGGCATTAGAGCTTTGATATTAACACTACCATTACTTTGAGAGCATTCGTCGCTAGATATCCAAACCTAGACATTATGAACCAGTGATCACTCGTGACGGAATGCTTGAACTTGTCCAATCTAGTTTGACACTCATCAATGGTATATGATGTCATGATTGAAGCATATAATTCATTGTCCCTACGTAGCTTAGTCAACATATGACTACGCATAGCATGAGAGTGACTAAGTGAATCTTCAATACCCATCCCTTGTGCTAGGGCATAGAAACAAGGTTGGATTGAAAAACAAAAGTTTGGTTTTGAAGGGTTTGAGCAGTGGAAGGGTCTTTCACGGTTAGGAGATGGAGGTTGGATTTTTAATTTTAGGTATTGGAATAATTTAAGGTTTAACTTTGTCATTATGTAAAAGGGCAATATAGATATTTTAATAAAAATAAAAGGTTGAAATTTGTGATGTTTGATGGTAAAAAAATGAGTTTTTTATTTTATGGTAGGGTGAGAATATAAGCACCTAAATATTTGAGAGACCTTTATAGAAATGGGAGAACAAATATTTAGTCCCCAAAACTGACATTTCATTGTCTGCGCATTCGTGTGTTTTTTGTTTTGGCTTTCGATACTCCCATGTAAAAGTTAAATGAAACGTGGCTTCCTAAAGACTAAAATAGCCTTGAAACTAATTCTTAAGCCGCATTCCCACGTCCACAGAGAACAATACTTCCCACTAAACTCAACTGTTAGCATACCTCTATTTTCCTTGATTTCTTTCCCATTCATGAACCATCATTCCAATCAATATTACATACCTATGTTTTCCTTGATTTCTTTCCCATCAACGAATCATCATCCCAATCAGTGTTACCTTGTGTATCACCTGGATCAAAGAGGTAATTATTCACATGTTCATGTCATAACATAAGCAAGTAAACCATCACCATTTGCTCTACTTTTCTGCAATGTATGCAATCTTATGCTAAGTTTGACATTTTAATTTACGTAGGTTTGAAATATCATCCTTTTGAGAATGGCTCCTATTCAATATCATTGAATTGTTGAATATGACATTCATACACTTTGTTTATTTCAGACCTCTTCTCTGTCATATAATATTATTGTGCAACTAATCTTTTTGTTTTGTTCTTCACTAAAATATATATAAAAAAAATGAGACCTCTGGATTTGTTCTTTACAACAAACCTTAGGTATTTTTTTGTATTTGAACATTTGAAAAAAATAGGAGCTTCAAATGTTAGCTCAGGTATAAGAAAAATTATGATACCTGTTGTTTTCAGATCTCTTTTATGTTATATAGTACTACTATGCAACTTACCTTCTGGTTTTGTTCTTTACAAAAAAAATACAAAATGTCAGCTCTAGTTTTGTTCTTTACAACAACCCTTTTGTTTTCTTTCTTTTTATTTGAACATTTAAATAAATAAAAATACATAAGAGTTTTGAATGTCAGGTCTAAAATAAAAAAAAATTATGATACCAACGTTAATATAAATTCAACTAAAAAATGGTAAAAACGAGTTAATTTTTTTTTAAATGGTGCACTATAATCACCCATTTCCCAGATGGAAATGAATATGGGAGAACATGCATATAGTCCTAAAATCTAACATTTAAACATCGTATGTTTTTGTTTATTTCCATATCAATTTTTTGTGTGTACGTAACATTGTGTATGGAATGTAATTGTTTACAGGGCAACATTGTATTTTTCTAACACAAAATCACTACTTTTCGCAGATGCCAAAAGATATGGAAAAACTAATAAGGGAATCACACCAATTCAGAGTGAGCATGTTAACGTTCAACACAATGTTACGGCTACTGAAAGACAACAGTATAATGGATACACATTGGGCAGTAATGCAATATACTCCGTTTTGGACATTACTTAGAACTTACACAAATGGATTAGTTACAGATGCCTATTACAAGAAATACGACTCCAACCTAATAGACATCGTCAACCAATTCGACATAAAATCATGAAGTTTCAAGCTTGGTCGGGGTTTGGTGTGTGTGTCACAATCCTGGGCATTCCAAACATGGGAGGGCAAATAGAGATACAAAAGAGGGGAATACCAAAAGATACTTTCATTAGTAGATAACCAACTGTCAAAGAAAAAGGTTGAAGATGTGTTGATGGTCACACTTAAAGGCAATAAAGATGAGGATGTGAATGACGTTGTCCGCTTGATTGTTCTCCACCTATGTGTATCATTCTTTTTCGCCAACACCGAAAACTCGTTGGGATGGGTATTTGCGAAGTACATATATGATATTCTAAAAATCAAGACGTATAATTGGGCTTCGGCAATACATACATGGTTGATTGACTCGTTGATGAAGAAAATGAAATATAACCACCCGTCAATGGTAACAGGATGCGTCCCATTGCTTTTGGTGAGGAAACATTAACAAATACAATTCAACTATCCGATTTGTATTGAGTATGCCATTATGGATCAATTGTTAATATGCTTCCATTACATACCTTAATTAGCTTGTACAACTATACATTCATTACGGATTATGTCTTTTTATCTTTAAATGAAAGTTCATTAAGGAAAAACTTGGAATGTTCTTTTATTTATGTGTAAACTTATTAGTGTATGTTTCAATGACATTGAACACAAGTAACGAATGTTATGTTTACGTATTTTACAGTTCTAGTTTTGTGAAGTCACCAATGCCATTAAGCCAATTCAGGAACAAAAGGATCTTACACCGAGATTCCTTAGGTGGGACATTCAAGCGTTAAACAAAAAAATTACCAACATAAACATGGATATGCTAAAGGTATATAAGTAAATATTAGTCAATATCCAATTTATAAAAGAAGACCATATGTGTCATGTTAATATATCTCCAACACATTGTGATTTGTAGGTGAGCCCTCATAAACTACCAAGTAGTGTAAGCAAATCAGGGAAGCATCCACTAATTATAGCGGTGGACAAAGATATTAATGAAGATTTTATTGATGCATCTAACACAAAGGGGAAATAGCATAATGTTCATTTCATAAGTTTTTACAACAATGATGATAGGTTCCTTTACGAAGTAATCTTATTGTCGGAAACACTAGTCTCGAAATAAATAAACAAATCACCACTGAACACACCAGTTCGTACCATGGGAGAAAATATGGACGAGGTATTTTAATTGGAAGAAGATGTGGAAAAATAACTAGTATCGGGGGGTAATTATGATGACATCATTCTAGAAACGCTTACCTTCGTACGAGAGTTAAATGAAATTAAGAGAAGGGACTATGAAATATATGTCACCCCAATGCAGACATCAAAATATGCTGAGTGCCTAAAGGAAAATAATGAAGAGTTGGAGGATGCAATTAGGAAGTTATGATCAAAGGTTGAAGAACTTCAAGAAGAAATGGATGTGGAGAAGAAAAACTTCAAGAAGAGCTATTGGGACAAATAACCAAGACATAAAAGTTGGAGTGGAGGCTGAATTTTGAAATACAACAACAGAAAGAGTTGTATTCAAGGGTAATTAACCTCTTTTGACCTTGTTTAGAACTTTGCATATCTAATGGTAGGAACAATAATTTACTAAAAGGGATTGTAAAACTGGTTGCATATATGGTATATGACGTTCTTACATTATTGAATCAAAATTCATCAGTACAGCGATTGCCAGTGCTCGACATGAAGAATTTTAAATATAGTTGAACTCTCAGTATGATTCACTCGCATAATTTGCTTTGTGGATTCACTGACTTATATACTTGTGGATACACGGTTGTTACAATTAATAGAAAGAAAAAGTATGGACTGCAAAATTCAAAAGAGCTGGCCTGAAATAACTGTTGTTCCACAAATGCTGAAAATGTGATTGGTATAGTTGTCCCATATGGGCTGACTGTGTATTCACTGACTGAGTAATGCACTAAGTTCAAAAGTTGAACCTCGTCGAGAAAATATCACGAGACTTAACTCACATATGTTTACAATCATTTCAAAATAATCCGAAAAATATCAAATTATATAATTTTGATTTATAAATTATCAATAACATATATTAAACTTAAACTCAAAAAATAGTACAAATAAAAGGACTATGCACTGTGTCTATAAAATTAAGTAATTTACATCATATGCTCCTTTTTTATCAACTATATTTGATGAATTGTGATGGAAATATGACTTAATGTCATCTTGTTAGTTACAGTGTCACGAAGCAATTGAATTGTGATGAAAAAGAACTTAATGCTCACTTGCATATAGTCATTTAGCGTTATTAAGCCTTTGTCAGCATGGGACCTAGACACACCTCTGTCAAAAATTCTTCCAGAATTATAAGTATTACTTGTGTTCGGAATGACATACGCGTTTGAGATGAATTTATAAATTATGGTTTATTATGTAAAAAAATGAATTATAATCAACTCCTTTCCCTTAGTTTCATCTTCATAGTTGGTACTAATTTGGTCAGGTCTGTTTCAATGAATAATATAACGAAAAGTGCTGAAAAAACATGTTGTAACAAGAAAGTAACGAATATATGATGTGAGAAATACGATTTCATGATGAATTATAATGATTCTAATTACGTAAATAATATACGTAATAAGATATCCTGTGATATAGTATATTTGTATTGCATTCGTAATTAACCAACTTCCGTACTGGTTAAACGTACTAACCTCGCACAATTTTATATTTTTCTATATGTGTGAAATGATAAATGAACGAAATTGGCTACGACTAAGAGTTGATAAGCTAGTGGAATCAAATGCAACACTTAGTTCAAAAGCATAAGCTCATCGAGAAAATATCACAAGACTTAACTCACAACTATCCGTTTTCCAGTATGAGATTGAGAGACAAAATGAGACCAGCAACCGGGTGATAGGGGATAAAAATGAAGGAATTGCTTAGTTGAAATGCGCACTTGTCACATTAGAGAAAGATTACGCTCAAATCAAGGATTCAAATGAGAATGGAAAAAAATGACAGCGGAATTGAAAGACGAGTGCGCAAAAAAAATCACTGAATTTGATAGAATAGTATCAGACTGTGACACCCCGCCTAATAAAATATCGGGTGATCACTCCTATATCAAATTAAAACAGGAGTCTTATATGGTTCATTCTCAGCATCACTGTCGAAAACCAATTTAATTACTAATAACCTATTAGGCTGGCGTCAAAATTTTAATTAACTAATCTTTTTAACCAAACCATTCAAATAAATCAATCACAACAGTTTATATGCAACAACTGAAATGAAATAAAATAACCGAACACTCGGTACAATATAATGCAACCAAATCGAATGCCGCATTAAAAGGCGGTAAAAGAATAAATGAATACAATTGGACTATCGGCCTGAATGTTACTACAACGATTCCTATATAGATCACAAGAATAGAGGCGTCTAAAATAAAGATGCATGCATCCACAGCTGCTGCAGCGAACGTCTGACTCGAAAGAATCATCATTCAGGCGTCCTTGTGTCTAAACACCTAATATATATACATATATAGCAAGAGAGGAAAATAGAGAAATGGGTCAGAGCCCGAGTTTGAAAATATTTTAGCAAGTGCATAAATGCCATATTTTAAAATATGAAAATCTCTCATATTTAAATTGGTATCGCACTCTCATGAGATACACCTCACCCCTCTTTTAATAGTGCACAACTATTGCATACCTTTTAAACAACCTAGTTAAGCTACCATGCCTAACTAATTCATTTCACCCATCAGCTAAAAATCATCATAAACCCGAGTACTGAGGACTAAACTTCTCTCCATTCCCAACATTGAGCTACGTTCGTGCGTGGGGTGTCTCGTGAAGCGAAATCCAAATAAGGAATCCCCCCAATACACTACTACATGACAATGTTGATTGTCGAGATCTATTAGGCCCTCAGTACATAACACATATAATAAAAAATCCCGTGGGTATATATAGTTCTTACTAGCTCTCACCACCGCATCCTTCTGACTGAGCTCTTTCCATTTAGCTTTCCATACATCAGCTAACTCTCCCTCGGGTTTCCTACTCAAGGCATCCGCCACAACGTTCGCCTTGCCCGGATGATAATGTATATCAAATTGATAATCTTTCACGAACTCCAACCATCGGCGCTGCCGCATATTCAAATCTTTCTGTGAAAATAAATATTGCAGCGATTTATGGTCCGTGAAAAGACTGAATTTCTCCCGTAAGAGATAATACCTCCAAATCTTCAAGGCGATTCATACTCATATAAATCCAGATACAAATCTACCGGAAGGAGAATATCACTTTATTCATTCTTTATAAAGTATTCTAAGTTATTGCCTGAGCTTATACATTATAATCTCTCACTTATGATTCATCCTTACATCATGAATAACTTTCACTAGTTATTTACACTATTCACGTTTTAGTGTTTTTAACCTCGTATATAATATTCTCATTTTTATATACGTATATCGCCTATTTTATTCCGGATTTTATACTCCCGAAAGATCCAGAATTTATCTCACAGTCCATTCTTTATTATGTTCGTATATATATGTTTCACATCTCATATAAATATATATATATATATATATATATACACACACAATATACCATACACATCAAGTATATCCATACTTATATATCACACACTATATAAGTATAATAACCATCCCTCAGAGCTATAACTCAATGGATGCAGTCTCTCAATGCTATCATCTTCCAGGGAATTACTCACACATCATCTTGGGTACCAGCGGTCGGACTCTCACACCGACTTGGTAAAAACCAAATCACAACGTATGGGAAGCGGTCATAGTTCCTCCCCGGAAATGAGAACGAAACATACCCACCACGTCTCACCCCTAATAAAAATCACACAATATAAAATGGACGCTATGACCTGGGGACTATACGCTCCCTGCTCCTCAAGCCAGGGGCCTCACCCACATTGAGCAATTTCCCATGATAGAATTAGAGGGGGTATGCTTCACATAAATATACCATTTACACACAAATATATTCATAATTATTTTATATATATACTATAACAATTCCCGTATATATAGTATATATCTCTTCTCAATATATATGCTATAATTGCCAAACTCTTATAGCGATAGCCAAAACTTCGAATGTTCCCATTAGTAATAGTATATAAGTATTTGAAAGAGTTGGCGCTTGCGTTCAATTAAGAAATAATATAATAAATACCATTTTTAATTCAAATTAACCCTAAGCATGCAACTAGGTGTGATTGAGACAATATGAAATCATGCACAAGTTATTCAACACACAAAGTTTAAGGAAAAATCCCCCACAGGGGCAAAACCATTTGTATATCACTATAATTTGTAAAATACGGTTTACAATCGGATTACAATGAAATACAGGTTGACTAAGAATTACCCTCGAGTATCGGATTCTGTAGTCGCGGCTGGAAGAAACCCTTTCCAGTAGGGGTGGCGGCTGGAAATATCCCTGTCCAGTAGGGCTGCAATGAAGAGGAAGAAGCGGTCCACTTCACAAAGGGTTGAACATCAATGGTGTTCTAGGGTTACCAAAATTGACTCATAAATATATGGAATTTGTGTGAATCAAGGGTATGAATCAATGGACTCAAATACCATGAAGACTTAAGAGTTATGGAACTCAGAAAATCGTGTATAAGCCTTGTCAAACCACTTCCCCGTAGTGGGATTAAATAGAACCTCTTTGGCTGAGAAAATCTGATACACGATCTGTTTGATTCTATCCAGGGCGGACCGATCCGGGCCTTAGGCGGATCGGTCCGATAGCGGACCGGTTCTTTTATTTTGAAGTTGATTCGGTTCGCATTCGGTTCGGGGCTTACTGGCTTCAAAAGAGCAAGGCGGATCGGTCCGAGTCTCAGCGGATCGGTCCGTCTAGGCGGATCGGTTCGTTTTAATTTCAGGCGGACCGGTCCGTCTGTCTGGATTTCTGAATTCTTCCTTTCTTTTAATCTTCGGATTCCGTTGATGATAAATGGACTTTGAATCTTTGCAACGGTGTTACGGCTAATGACATATACAAGTATGTTGGACAAAGATGTCCTTACAAATCTCCCCCTATGTCTATGCCGGAACAAACATAAAAAATCCGAATTATCTATAATCACAATGCCTATACAAATCTACCCTTCCATGAACCCAAAAACTGAAAGAGGTACAAATGACTAAGGCTGCATCGTTTGTTCTTCGAATCTTCAGAAATCTCACCGCTTTTCTCATCAGGGTGTGCATCATGGGATTATCAAGGATGTACCTACACACATGAGACAAAGCAAATACCAAGTGACGTATCGAGTTTGAAATGAGATAAACATAAGCATATATATCCATTTAAGATGATATTCTCAGAATTTCAAAACTCCCCCATAATCAGATAATTCATTCTCCCCCTTTTTATGATGTCCCCAAATAGACAAATGAGAGAAATAAATCAAGCAATCAAGTACCGGGGTGACACAAGGCATAAAATCACACCATGAATGAACATAAAACAACCAAGTCGGTGATAGCGTAAAAGAATGGGTGTGATCAAAATTCGATAGGAAAATCAATGCATACAAACATGACATATGTGCACGATGAATATTGGATATTCCTAACGAATGAACTCAAATGCTTCCTTTGGTGTAAAAGATTGGAAATATAAGACATTGACTATATCAAATCTACAAATCAAAGCTCAAAGTGATTTCTACACCAATAACGTCCAAAATGATTTTCATGCTTTTTCAGGACTTTCAAGGAAGTGCAAACCCGTTGTTCAATCTCCAACCAAACTCCCTCAGATTTATATTTTGAATAGAGGTATACTAAATTCTCAAACTTTGGAGAATTGGTGCAAAAACCTAAATGGCCCATATTTGGCATGAATTGCTTTTTATTGCCTTATCAATTTTTTTGGGCTCTTTTATCCTCTTAGGACCTCGGATATTAAAATTCCTCCATTTTTTAGGTCCTTTTTAACGGTGGCTTTTGCGCAAAGGATAAGAATCAACTTTCGCAGCCCCTCCCCGTTATGAAAATATTCACACAGTCTCACCAAAACGGTTTTTACATGCATTCCAATCTTGTCAAGTTTTATCGCATTTTATACATTGTATAGACAGGATTGAGATGGAAACACTCAAGCCAACATGAGATTGACAAGTGCAACAATCAAATATAGCCGTGCATGTGTGCAATAAAGGATATAGGAGTCAAGCATGTAGGAAATATCACTAATTACATCGCAAGAACTCCAATCAATGTTAAGCACATGGATGAAATGATGTAGCCTCTCAAATCTCTATCAAACAGTCACATGGATATATGGAATGAAGTTGTGACTTGGCTATCTTAAATGCTCATCCATAAAAGGCAAATCTCTTTTTGAATTTTTCAAAAATTTATCAAAATAAAATATTTTTGAGTTTTTCTAAAAATTTTCTTAAAGGAAAATCTTTTTGTATTTTTTTTTAAAGAATAATAAAAAGGAATACATAAACGCTGTACAACAAAGCTATGGTACATATAAAACAGACTAGCAATAGGAAGCATATGATATGAACATGAAGAAGCATCCTATTCTAGACATAGACCAACCCCTCAGTCAACTGTGCAAATCCCCAAAGACTTCCTAAGACTCTCAAATCTAAGGGCATCTAAAGGTTTCGTGAAAATATCGGCTAACTGACGGTCGGTAGGAACAAAACTCAGGGTTACGACCTTCTCCTCAACTAATTGACGTATAAAGTGCTCGCGTAACCTAATGTGCTTTGTGCGCGAATGTTGGACAGGATTGCGGGATATGTGTATCGCGCTCGTGTTATCACAGGAAATGGTCATGGTGTCCTGTGAAATCCCATAATCCTCCAACATTTGTTTCATCCACATGAGTTGCGTGCAACAACTCCCGGAGGCGATGTACTCAGCCTCTGCAGTGGACAACGAGATGGAGTTTTGCTTCTTGCTCAACCAAGAGACAAGAGCAGAACCAAAGTAGAAACACCCACCCGAAGTGCTCTTACATCCATCTACGTCCCCGGCCCAATCGGCATCCGAATAGGAGGACAAACGGTCATCGGTATCAAAGGAATACCAAATACCGTATGAGAGAGTCCCACTCACGTATTTGATAATACGTTTTAGAGCGAGTAAGTGTGACTCTTTAGGAGACGCCTGATAACGCGCACAGACTCCAACACTAAAGGCAATGTCGGGACGACTAGTAGTCAAGTACAGAAGACTGCCTATCATACTCCGATACAAGGTTTGCTCTACGTCCTTGCCTGAAGTGTCCTTACTAAGCTTGGTAGTGGTACTCATAGGTGTACGTGCATGCTTAGCGGAGTCTAAACCAAATTTCTTCACTAGGTCTCGAGCATACTTGGATTGCGAGATGAACATCCCATCCTCTAGCTGACGAACCTGGAGACCAAGGAAGAATGTAAGCTCACCAACCATGCTCATCTCAAACTCACTTTTCATCTCCTCCTCAAAGTGCTGAGCATGTGGATCCAAAGACTATGTCGTCCACATAGACCTGGGCAACCAAAATAGCACCGTCATCTCTCCTGACGAACAACGTCATATCTACTCCCCCTCTCTTGAAGCCACGAGCTAAGAGATAGGAAGTAAGCCTCTCGTACCAAGCACGGGGTGCTTGCTTCAAACCATACAAGGCTTTCCTCAGATAGTAGACGTGCTCAGGGTGCTGAGGGTCTTCAAACCCTTTTGGTTGTTCCACATAAACCTCCTCCTGTAGAATGCCATTCAGAAAGGCACTCTTGACATCCATCTGATATACCTTGAAGTGCAGATGACATGCGATGGCGAGTAGTAAGCGGACGGACTCAAGCCTCGCAACAGGAGCAAATGTCTCCCCAAAGTCTACACCCTCTATCTGTGTGTAGCCTTGAGCGACCAACCTAGCCTTATTTCTGATTATGGTACCATTTTCATCCATTTTATTCTTGAATATCCACCGGGTACCAATAACATTAGTATCACTAGGTCGGGGGACAAGTTCCCAGACATTGTTCTTCTTAAACTGAAGCAACTCATCCTGCATAGCAGATATCCAGTGTTCATCCTTGAGTGCTTCCTTGTGATTCTTGGGCTCGACTTTGGACGTGTAGCAATGATGACTAACAACGTTCTCTAGTTGAGCACGAGTCTTGACCCCTAGAGTGGGATCGCCAACAATGGCTGAAGGATCATGACTCTTGCGAACCCAAGATGGTGTGTCCCCTAACACATGAATAGGGTCCACAGAGTGTGGGAGAGGAATAGGAAAATCACTGTCAGAACAGTCCTCATCCTCACACTGAAGGTTGGGATCAATAACCGTCGGAGGTTCATCATCTTGCACAGTGACGTTTATTGATTCCATAACCTTAGAGCTCTTCAGGTTAAAAACCCGGTACGCTCTACTGTTCGATGAATATCCTAGCAATATTCCCTCGTCGCTCCGGGAGTCAAACTTTCCTAATTGCTCTCTATCCCGTAGGATGTAGCATTTACTCCCAAAAATACGAAAATATGCCAAGTTGGGTTTCTTGCCAGTCCACAATTCATAAGGCGTCTTAAGTGTGTGTGGACGAAGATAAACCCTATTCACCGTGTGGCATGCAGTAGACACTGCCTCTGCCCAAAATCTCCTAGAGACCTTACGACCTAGAAGCATAGATCTAGCCATTTCTTGGATCGTTCTATTCTTTCTCTCAACAATCCCATTTTGCTGAGGAGTTCTCACAGCAAAAAACTCATGTTTGATCCCAAGGCTATCACAGTAAAGGTCAACTTTTGCTTCTGTGAATTCAGTGCCGTTGTCACTACGCATCCTGTTAATAGTGACACCGTGTTGGTTTTGCAGTACACGGCACTTGGTCGTTAAGAATTCAACAGCATCTGATTTCTCTCTTAGAAAACCGATAATAGAGTATCTAGAGAAATCGTCTACCATCACGAGAATGTATCTCTTACCACCTAGACTCTCCGTGCGAGTAGGACCCATAAGATCCATGTGAATCAACTCAAGAGCACGTGAGGTGGTAATGGAATTCAACTTCCTATGTGGGCTACGGATTTGCTTTCCCAACTGACAGGGTCCACAAATCGTGGAAGTTGGCTTTCCAAGTGACGGTAAGCCACGTACTAGGTCCTTTTTTACTAATCGAGATAAGTCTCTAACGTTCATGTGACCTAGACGTTGGTGCCACAGATCCATAGGAGTGATCGTGGCGCTGTTGCAGACTAGTGAGGATGTGGGCTCAGTCCCATAGCAGTTATCCTCAGTCCTCACCCCTTGCACTAAAAGTTTACCGACTTTATTATAGACCTTACAAGCTTTCCGGTCAAACTTCACTGTAAAGTCATCGTCGCACAGCTGGCTGATGCTAAGAAGGTTTGCTTTCAAACCTTTGACGTACAGTACGTTCTCTAGCTTTGGAAATCCTGGTAACTCTATTGTACCTCGTCCAACTATGCTAGATTTGCTACCATCTCCAAAGGTGACTCTCCCATCATTATAATCCTCAAGATGGGTAAAATATGAGGCATCACCTGTCATGTGTCTGGAGCAACCACTGTCAAAATACCACTGTGAGGTATTATGGGCTTTGAGAGCGACATGGACAACAAGGGCCTTTTTCTCTTTCTTAGGAACCCAAGAGTAGGTACCTTTTTGTATTCCCTTGTTGTTGTTGGTTTTAGCCGGAATGCGGGGCGCATTCATTGATGGTAAGGTCATCCGCCGGAATTCCTCCATCAAACTCTGTGATGTGGCGGCTAGAAACTCAACACGCTCTCTTAGACTGGCAAACTCATCAGTCTGATGTGGTGGAGCAAACATACGTCGTGTCCGACCCAACTTATAGCAATTATCCCTAAGGTGTCCGTTTCTTTTGCAATGGGAGCAAAAGGGACCTTGGTTTGCTTTTCTTGGTCGAACTCTCCTTCTTCTCCTTCTTGGTTTTTTATGACGGCCATAAGGAGTCGTAGTGAACTCAGGAATTGGTCCGGGTGCAATTTGGGATGTGGAGGCACCATCAAAACCTATTCCTTGCCTGTCACCAAAACCTAAAGCGGGACCGAGGAGCATCTTTCCCATCTTTCCAGATCTGTCCTCGATTTGTACCTTGAATTTCCTAGCTCTCTCAAGGTCATGAGTAAGCTGGGCAACAAGGACTTCAAGTTTCTTCCGAGTCTCCAGGGAGGAATGGAGCTCACTCGTAAGACTAGCCACTTGTTTAGTCAAGTCCGCTTTCTCTTTCTCAAAACTGCTCTCTCTCTCTTTAAGCAAATTCTCTTTACTAAACCAGGCAGATTCTCTCTCTCTCATGACGGTGCAGGTGGAGGACTCTATCTCTCTCGTCTTTCCTAACTCTTCTTCTAACGCGGTGATCCTAAGAACTAACGCCTTGTTACGTTTTTTAGTTTTGAAAGACTCATCATATAACTCGGCGTAGGCGCGTTGAAGGCTACTCTCGTCCTCACTACCTTCCTCCTCTCCCTCACTCTCTTCGTTCTCGCTGTCGAGGTGTCCCTGTGAAGTAGCATCCTCATCGTCGTGAGATGCACTAGGAGTACTCACATGACTAGCCATGAACGCGGTGAAGTTACGCTCATGCGGTGACTCATCTCCCGAGTCCACCGATTCGACCTCACTGTCGTCACTAAGGGTAGCATTTAAGACAGCTTTACCCTTTTCCCTATTCAGACGAGTGGCACACTCAAACGCTCTGTGTCCCTTACCGTCGCACTCAAAACACCTCTCACTGTCTTTAGGGGGTTCTTTGAAATCTTTCTTTTCAAACTTATTTTTCTGAAAATTCTTTTTATCTTTGAAATTCCCATTTTTCTTAAATTTCAGAATTTTCTTGAAGTTTTTAGCAAAAAGTGCCAAATCATCTAGGTCAAACTCACATTCAGAATCAGAAGTTTCTATCTTTCTAGACGACTCGACTCTCTTTCTTGCCGACCCCTCACTTTTTCTCTCTTGGGCTTTAAGGGCAATTCCCTTATCTTTTGACTTGGCAGATTTAGGAAACATGTCTATTTCATAAGTTTGTAAATCTCCTACCAGTTCTTCCAATTTTAGAGTATTTAAATTACCCAAGGAATTTAGCACAGTGACTTTAGGTATAAAACGCTTAGGAAGGGAACGAAGAATCTTTTTAACAACTCTAGCATTTGGAATATGTTCACCAAGATTATAGCTAGTATTAACAATGTCAGAAAGCCTAGCATAAAATTCATCAAAACATTCATTTTCATGCATGGTGATGGTTTCAAATTGAGTTGTTAAATTTTGCAATTTTGACTCTTTAACAGCATTCGTTCCTTCATGGGTAAGTTGCAAAACATCCCATGCCTCTTTTGATGTGGTGCACGTCATTATGCGTTTGAACTCATCAGGAGTGACAGACCCAGAAAAAGCACTTAGACCCTTAGAGTTAAAAGACGACCATTTAAATTCATCATCAGTCCAAGTGATGTCAGGTTTCAAGTTGGTCACATTATCAACAGTTACGGTTGGAGGAGTCCACCCTCGTTCAACCAAAATCCAGACACGTTCTTCAATGGCTTTTAAAGCCGACCTCATACGGGCTTTCCAATAGGCATAATTCGACCCGTCAAAAATAGGCATTTTATAATATGACTTCTCCATTTGAACACGCACTTTTTCAAAAATCAATTTATTTCAAAATTTGATATCTTTAGAAAAATTTTGCGGAAGTAAGGAATACGCAATAGAATGGCGTAACCTGCTCTGATACCAATTTGACGATGTGAGAAGTCAAATTGTATCAGGAAAAAAAACTTTAAAAATCAAGATCACTCGATAATTTAGAGTAACCCGCTCTGATACCAATTTGAAAGAGCTGGCGCTTGCGTTCAATTAAGAAATAATATAATAAATACCATTTTTAATTCAAATTAACCCTAAGCATGCAACTAGGTGTGATTGAGACAATATGAAATCATGCACAAGTTATTCAACACACAAAGTTTAAGGAAAAATCCCCCACAGGGGCAAAACCATTTGTATATCACTATAATTTGTAAAATACGGTTTACAATCGGATTACAATGAAATACGGGTTGACTAAGAATTACCCTCGGGTATCGGATTCTGTAGTCGCGGCTGGAAGAAACCCTTTCCAGTAGGGATGGCGGCTGGAACTATCCCTGTCCAGTAGGGCTGCAATGAAGAGGAAGAAGCGGTCCACTTCACAAAGGGTTGAACATCAATGGTGTTCTAGGGTTACCAAAATTGACTCACAAATATATGGAATTTGTGTGAATCACGGGTATGAATCAATGGACTCAAATACCATGAAGACTTAAGAGTTATGGAACTCAGAAAATCGTGTATAAGCCTTGTCAAACCACTTCCCCGTAGTGGGATTAAATAGAACCTCTTTGGCCGAGAAAATCTGATACACGATCTGTTTGATTCTATCCAGGGCGGACCGGTCCGGGCCTTAGGCGGATCGGTCCGATAGCGGACCGGTTCTTTTATTTTGAAGTTGATTCGGTTCGCATTCGGTTCGGGGCTTACTGGCTTCAAAAGAGCAAGGCGGATCGGTCCGGGTCTCAGCGGATCGGTCCGTCTAGGCGGATCGGTTCGTTTTAATTTCAGGCGGACCGGTCCGTCTGTCTGGATTTCTGAATTCTTCCTTTATTTTGATCTTCGGATTTCGTTGATGATAAATGGACTTTGAATCTTTGCAACGGTGTTACGGCTAATGACATATACAAGTATGTTGGACAAAGATTTCCTTACAGTATTTATACAGTTAAAATACTAAATCCACAATTATTATTACTAATCTCCATAGGTACCGCATCACCTATAATAATAATTGTCAACAAAGATATACCGGATAGTAGCTTGCGCCTCTTTAGCCCATATATTAAATTCCATCCTACTCGCATGCTAGAATTCACTCAAATGTACTTGGCCCATAGTTATTCTATACGCATAACTATATAAACACACTTGCCGAAGACTTTTCTCGAATGTTACCCATCGTAAAAGATCATTTAAAAATATATCCCGAATTTATTTCTACGAACCCAAGATTTTTATTTTTTTTCCTTAAGTAATTTAGAAGTCCAAAAAATTTATTTAGGAACCTCTAATATTTATCTCTAAACAATTCTAGCCTTAATTTTTCTAATTTCCGGTTTGATTTTCGAGCTAACGATTTCAACCTCGGAACTGCTTCCTTAGAAAAATCATTAAAAATTCAAAAAAATTGAAAAAATACGCGGTCGGTGCTCGCGTGACCGTATCGAAAATATCTAAAACTTTCATTTTTTGACCAAGAGCTGAATCAGTTCTCTTCCTGGCCAAATTGACCTCGCAAACTGTTGCGTTACTGTTCACTGTCTTCTCCAAATTACAAATCTCCATTAATGCACCTTCAGGCTTTTTATCTCCTCTCCCATCATCATTCAACCTCAACCAACAATATATCCACACATAAAAATGGTTTTAATCATCCTAGAACCAACAATCAACAACTAATTTCAACAAATTCTTAAGTTTTTTAAATTGGATATTAACAGGGTTTTACTCATTCAAACTTCCGAAACCCCCGTTTTGATTCATGAAAACCCAACCCAAAAATGTTTATAGTTTTTACACACCAACTATAATATGAGAAATAAATACAATAAATCATAAAAGCAAGTTAAACACTTGCCTCGTGGATAAAATTCGATGACCCCGAGTCGAATCCCGAGGAAGTTGGCCGAAAATCCCTTTCTTTTTTCTCTTCTTTCTCTCTTATAGGGTTGAAATGTGGGAGAAATGAGGGTTCTCCCCTTATAAATCCCAAAATTGGGTGTATACCCGATTGTAAAATGACTCGTGTACTCAATTGTGAATCCCTACTAGTCCAAAAAGCCTCTGAAACCCAAACGTTACCCCCAAATACTTCATTTTGACTATTTCGGCCATTCCGAAACCAACCGCGCACTCGAAATCTCCATCCGAGTCACTTAACTAAAATTAACTAATTAAATCCAACACATTCCAATACACGTATTTTTCAATTAAAATATTATCCTTTGTCACTTTACCCAACTGCGACACGTAATTAAAATAATCCCATTCATATTCTTAGTTTCGTAAGAAAATATAATCCATGTAAATATTAATCCGACACTTGCAAACTAATATTTACTATTCACTTTATAATTCTCAATTATTAAATATATACTTATAAATTCTAAAATTACTATTCACAATAATTTTCTCTAATCACCAAATTACACCACTTAAGTAATTTAAATATCCATAAAAGTACGGGGTATTACACAGACCTATAGAAGCATATTGATCACCTCTCAATTGAAGCTACAAACTATCCGAACTTGAAGAAAATCATGGAAGATTGATTTCGAAACATGTGAACGATCTTGATGACCAGAGACGCAAGTTGAATTGTAGTCATAAACAAAACAAAGATCTTTGGATTCACAACAACACTATTCGAATCCTTGTTGCGCAGCTCGGTGGAGATTTGAATGTCCAAACAACAAAATCCTATGCCTAAAAACTCGACGGAACCGGGTTCCAAACAAAAAAACTGAATACATGTACCAAACATAGGTTAGACGATCAAGGAAAAGGAGTGATAAAATGTCGTAACCCTCTCTGAGTCCCATCCAACACAGAAGAAAAATCGTTGGTGCGTGAAAGATGAATTCAAGGAAATCGACGAAGGGGTACATATCAGACGAATTTACAGTGGCACCATGATCAACTAAAATAATAAGAAGGATTCCAAACTCTATTAAGGCAGATCTATATCATCTGCTTTATAGAAATACCCAGGAAAAATTACGTGCGTACTATGAGAAAGCACCACTTGGGTAATAAACATACCAAACATTTTTGTTAATGTCCAGTCTAATTGACTTCCATTTACATATATTAAAGAAATGTAACTTCATTAACTTGTACGCAGAACGTTGGCATGGCAGCTAGATCATAACTCGATATCTTTGAGCGACATCTCAGACCTACTGTGGCAACCACCAATTTCAAACAATGTAAGTACCTAAGCACACCTACCTATCTCATATGTGACTTTACATATGTATGCCGATATAATATATGCGTTATTATATTTGTGAAAATTATAGTCTTTACAGATGATCGATTGTTACACGTCTATATTGGCTGATCAATTTAAGACCGATGTTAATATTAAAAACATCTACATACCAACTTATGGTTGGGTACGTAAAATTACCCATAATAATTAATCGTTGTTCATAACTAATCTCTAACAGCTCATGGATTATCTGTATTGTATAACTCATGCTTTCGTCCACATTTATCTTAGCATAATCAAAATAGAGCCATTTATATATAGTAAATTATGTGTTTGACTTGACTAGTATATCTTATCTGAACAACTAACAAAATGTGTTGTTTTTTCTTGTAAAGATTACTAACGCGATTAGAATTACGGTTGCAACTAAAAATAAATAAGACATTACCCTCATTAATTAATCCAACAAAAAGTGCATAGTCTTCATATGACATTATCACTATATATATACATAACACACTTACACTAAACCAAATATGCATCCACTATGAATGATCATTTGTTAACTACAAATTGGATCGCCTACGGCTAAAACCTCACATATTTTTCATCTACTTTTTCAATTTGTAACTGTAAATGAATTTTAAAACTACCATTCACATACTAGTTTGGATAAACGATGTCATATTCTAATCGCACGAATATTTTAACATTGGATTACGTATAATAAACTAGTCTGGTGTCTAATGTTGAAAGAGATTAATGAAATCCCACAATTATATTGCAGGAATAAGTCAAGAAGAGGAATAATGCGGGAATAAAAAAAATTATGTACGACATTATGCTTCAAAACATAAGAACCTATAGTAAGGTATTTATCCTGTTGTGCCATGACGAAGACTTCCACTTCATTTTACTATTCCTTGACAAGGAACAAGGTCTTTGGTACCACTGCAACCCATTAAACAAGACGATGGAAAGCATCACAGATATATGTTACACCGAGGATAAATAAATGGATGGTACTTACACAGTTAGTACGGACTTTTTTATTAAGAGAATGACATCAACATGATAAAGTCATATAATCTTCGAGTTTCAAATCATTTAGTAGATGCCCTAGTAACTAGCCTCACACCCCATTACATATTAATGACTGTGTACTAAATTAAGGACATGGTTATTTTGATCATATTAGTGTAGTAACATATATTAAACTCAAACTCAAAAAATAGTACAAATAAAAGGACTATGCACTTTGTCTATAAAATTAACTAGTTCATATCATATGCTCCCTTTTTATCAACCATATGTGATTGAATTGTGATGGAAATATGACTTAATGTCATTTTTTTAGTTAAAATTGTCACAGGTCAATTGAATTGTGATGGAAAAAAATTAATGTCAAAATGACCCCATCCCCATTTTTTTCAAGTAAATGAGTTTCTTATTGGTCTTTGGCTTAGGAAGCATGGTAATCTACTTTGATTAACCTTGTATGTTGACAAGTTAAATTATTTTAAAAGAAAGTCTTTTTCGAGTTTCGAGTCATTTAGTAGATGCCCTAGTAACTGGCCTTGCAACCCATTAACTACTAATGACTGTGTACTAAATTAAGGACATGGTGGCTTTGACCAAAACATCTGTGACATTATGCTCACTGCTATATAGTCATTCAGCTATATTAAGCCTTTATCAGTATGGGGCCTACACACACCTTTGTATAAAATGCATCCAGAATTATAAGTATTGCTTGTGTTCAGAATGACATACGAGTTTGAGTGAAATTTATAAATTGTGGTTTATTATGTGATTTACTCGTTCTGCTTAAAGTATATTTGATGTAAATCGCGGAAGTAAACTAAACCATAACAACATCCACCATCAAGAATTTAAGGCTGAAATGCTCTTTATACTTCATTCATATTCTCCCAAAGGTAATAATGAATACAAAAGTATTGTGGTCTATATTACTCAAGGGATGAAAGCTAACAAAAACAAAAATACCCTCAACTATAAAAAACATGGAAAAGGAAATACCAAGGTAAACAACTATGCCCTTGCATTATCCCCTCATTTTGAGAGGAAGCTAAGTATGAAGATAAACGTTCATAGATTTCAGGGTTGATGTGATGAAAGGTTGCCTACAAAATTTAGGAGCCCTGTGTAATAAATTGTCCAACCAAACTAACAACGTACCTAATCATCCATCCGATCGGGCAGGTAAAAGGACTCCGTGTCCAATATGCCATCACCATTATCAACGTGGAATCGAACAAGCTGAGAAATATCCATCGGTAATGGGACGACGTTAAACATGCAGCGTATAATGAAATCAGGAGGGAGGTCGACCTCATAGGTGTCCATCCCATAGTTCTCTATCAACAACAAAACTGGAACTAGAGTCAACAAAATTGGAGCCCCTGTTTCATTTTGGTCGGACATGAATATGGTAAAGAAAAATGCTCAAATAGATAAATGCATTTGGATTCGTATTGGTACGAGTTTTTTTTTAGCTTTTTGAATTCATATATGTTGTGATGTATACTTTTTCCAGGTTTTTTGAATTCATATTTGCTGTAACGTAACTGCTCAAAACGGTTTATTTGTAAATGGTATATTCGGCATTACCAAAACTAGGGTTTTCCTACGTGTATGTTACTTGGACAGTTATAGGATCACCTATTAAAAACAAAAATACATCGATTCGTTCACTTTACAATGTTGAAAATGAGGACCGACTCCAACGACCAATCCTCGCATGAATTGCTAAAAATCCAATAAGTCCAACATTTATTCCTTCACGACTAACCTCCACAGTGAAAAACCCTTAGTATGAAAACCAAATGTCCAGTCACATTTTCACAACTAACTCCAACCGGGGTAATGCAACCACATCCATGTTTTGTCAAATGTGGATTTCATTACCACGTCTAACCTCCACCGTGAAAAACCCTTGGAATGAAAACAAATGTTTTACCACATTTTCAGGACTAACTCCAACCATTGTAATTTACCCACGTCCAGGTCAAACCGTGGGCGACCTTACCACGACTAACCTCCACTGTAAAAGGGAATTATAAATATTTTACTAAAAATAAAAGGGTAAAATTTGTGATGTTCGACGATAAAAAATGAGTTTTTTGTTTTATGTGTTTAACCTCATGAAGACGAGGGTCAATAAGAGTTGAACATTTGTCGAAAGCTCGACATAATATATTAAAGAAACATAATTCAGTTTACTTATTCATAGCTCGACATAATATTTTGCTAATTCTAATCAGTCACGTGGAATTATTATTTGCCATGTATCTCAATTAATTTTTTGACTTCATATTTTCTGCATATAACGTCAAATGCAACTGCTCAAAACGGTTTTGAATGTAAAGCGTATATCCAACATTTTCCTGTATAACTTTTTTATGTGTATAGCATTTAGGCAGTTATAGAACCATTTATGAAAAACAAAGACATATGATTTTGGAGTTATTGGGGTTTAGTCCCGGTAATTAAGAATTTCTAGTTATCAATCCTGTGTATTTTAAGTTTTTGGTGTTAGTCCCATTGATTTAAATTGAACTAATTAGATGACGACTAAATTTCACCCACATTTAAAATCCCACCAGTTATTATATATAAAACTACTGTAGTTAGTCAGTCAGTAATGGGACTAATGCCTAAACAAATAAGACAATGGTATTGGTTCCCATTAAATATTCTCATATATGAGTTTGTCCAAAAAAATATATGATTCTTTGGACTCTACAGTCTTGACAATGAGGACTTAATCCAATTAGTCGGCAGATATCATTGGGAACTGTGATATCCATGACATTGGTAATATTGATTGGGATGAGATCAGATGCAATCCGTGCGATCAACCCGAAGGCAATGCGAATCACAATTACTAGATATAAAATGTGCCTATGATTTTCTTATCACTTTCTACACATTCATTTGTCTCAGTGCCAACATACCTCTATTTTTGTTGATTTCTTTCCCGTTAACGCAACATCATCCCAAATCAATATTACATACCTCTGTTTTCCTTGATTTCTTTCCCATCAACGAAGCATCATCCTAATCAATATTTCCTTGTGTATCATCTTGATAAAAGAGATAATTATTCACCTGTTAGAATAAGTAAGTTGTATCTCATTGTCTTTTCGTTTCATCTAAGTTAAGTGCATCACATTGTAATGGAGCATTATCCAAGTTCTTCATTTTGCTTTCCAATTTCTTGTAATAAGCCACTTAGGTGAGGCTTTTCATCATAGTCTTAACAAAATACTCATTTATGGCAAAAAAAGAAACCAATAGATATTAATAAAAACAGAATCTGCGAACATGAAAAATAATGGAGCATGTACATAAGCAATATCTGGAATCATGTGTTGTCAACCTAAAGTAGTTTCATATTTCAACATCAACTTCATAATAGTTAACCAACTCAAATGTATGATACTTACAATAAGCTTATAATTTAAAGCATTTGACAAATAAAATAATGAACATATGCATAATTCCATCATCTAATTGTCGTGTATGTTTTAACATTATGGCCGCTACACCCACAACCACTACACTTTGTCTTCCTCGTAACAACCTCACTAGTAGACTTGATAAAATTATTCTTAGGCGTCCCCGACTGCTTCTTGATTGGCGATGACATTAACTCATCATCGGAGTTCAGGTACATCTCGCCATCCAGTATCATGTCGTGTACGGGGCATACAGGGCCGACATGTGATTTAATGAAGAATTCCAAATAGTTTGCCACATTTTCACGACTAACTCCAACCATTGTAATTTACCCATGAAAATGCCCGAGGCCCCCTCAATTTTTAATTCTCTTAATAAAAATATATTTCCTTTTATAAAACGATGCGGAAGCGATGTGATGGTTCAACTTAAACAAATAAACAAATTTTAATTTCTCTTTAAATTAAAATTAAACACAAGTGAAATAAGATGGAATTACACAAACAATATTAATTTCACTTAAACACAATTAATTCAAGTCCTAGAATTTGCCTAAGTCATATTTATCATTATTTCCGAATTAGGCCAAACCAGTTTTAACAATAGACTTGAATTAAATAAACTTTACCCAAATTTAATTATGCACCAAATTAAATTAAGTGTGATAATTAAAAAAAAATTTATCTTGAATTATCCTAAGCATGAGTTCTAAGTTATTATGCAAGATAAAAATAAATCAATCACACTATGCCGCGATGCACGAGGAAAAACCCACAACGGGAAACAACCTCGGACGACCCTAGCCTCAAATCCACTAAGTACGGAATTTACATTTACAAGACAGATGACTTACTTCCTCAACTCGAACCCTTTCAAGCCTTGACGCGTCTTCTTGTAATCACCTCTTCCTAGCGGATAACCACGTAGCTCCACCGCGATCTCAAAATCCACCGATCGGACAATAGGCACACCGTCAACCACACATGGTGCCTTTCACCATGTGAGAATGACGCAGCAAAACTTCTTCTTCTTTTAGGGATGTAGAAGAAAATTCAAACAATCTCTTCAATTCGGTGTAGAGATAAACCCGGTGCCAAACTCCAAGCAAGATGTATATATATGAACTTGGATAAATAGAACAATGGGTGAAACTACAGTGGTAAATGATTTTCTCTTTGAAAATTATCACTCAAAACTTGATCTTTTTCTCTTTATAATTTTGCTATAAAAAACACTCTCTAGGAGTTAGAAGGATATGAAAAAGATATCAGAAAAAGTTGGTTTCCCGCACATACATATTCAGCAAAAAGATAGTGGGGTAAACAAGTGGGTAAGTGGGAGAAAACTGAGAAAAAACTGTCATTAACTGTTCCCGCCTGACATCTCGTTTGAACGACATTTTCGTTCGAACGACATTTTCGTTCGAACGAGACTTCTAACGAAGTTCCAGAGTGAACTCGTTAAAAATCTCGTTGGATATCTCGTTCGAACGACATATCGAACGACATTTTCGTGGCCTATTCTGGGAACTCGTTCGAACGACATCTGGTTCGAACGAAAAACTCGTTCGAACGACATATCGAACGAACTTCCAGAAAGTTCATAAATTTCGATTTTAGCCCAGAAACTTTATATACTTTATTTTAAAGTTTGATAAAATCTTTCTGAAATTAAAACAACATTTTTAAATAAACCTAACACCCAATAATCTTGTTCCAAGCTCCTATATATATATAAATGCATTCATACCTTGGGAGCATGGAACCACCGTTGATGACGTTGAAACGAGGCACATAAACTCGGCATTTGATGAAGCTTTGTACTCTTCGTCGCTACGTCTTCAACTAAACACATCATAGGCTTGAATAGGTACACTTGAACACTATCCTATGATATAAACGTTTTTGTCCGAAATTGAACCAAAACTACATTAAAACTCCATTGAAAATTTGTGTCTTTACAACCCACTTCCCGTAAAAGGGCATTATAGATATTTTACTAAAAATAAATGGGTGAAATTTGTGATGGATGCCGTTATTTTTGAACTTTTGGATCAAGAAAAGGCATTCTAATTTGGTACGGCTAGAAAAAGGGAAAAATTTGAGGGGGAAGCGAAACGTTTATCTAGGACCACCCTCATATTAGGGCTTGATATTCATTCATCTGGTTTAGGTTCATTATCCTCTCCTGAAATCATGGCTGGTAGCAGAGGAGGTTGTTTTTGATTTTGTTGTTTTTTCTGTTTTTCATGGATTCTAATTTTGTATCTGTGGGCGTAACTGATGATGACCTTCTTTGCTGTTCTTCATGGTTATTACTGCAGCTCTGATTAATTAATATGACCCGTGATCATCTTTTATGCAGAGGGAGAGGCAGGGGGGATTTTTAGTGGTCGGAGTAGTTATCTGAGGCGTAAGGGTAAGTACCTATACCCAGCTGTAATTTTAAAGGATTCAAGTGTAAGTCTAGGTTGTAATTTGCTGTTCTTCCCCAGCTGTAATTTTAAATTAGACATGTTCATGTTCATACTGGTTCTTGTATGTTTTTTCTTTGCAGAAGAGCAGCAGAGGATCAAAGAAGCTGCAGCTGCGGAGGGTTTTCACGATGTAAGCGAGTACATACACTATCATTTAGTGCGGAAGCCTCGTTTTTGCGCCTCAACATCCTGGACTGTTGAGGAGGTACGTTCGTTTGCACTTTCTATTCCAATTCGCTTAGATTGTCAATACATACATCCTTTCATCTCAGATAGTAGGGCCTCGAGTCCAAATTTTCATTTTCTTTATCAAACTCTTGCATTTGTTATATTTTGAACATAGTTATGAAGTTCAACTTTGAGTATGTTCCTCCTGCTCAAACTATTTAGTCCTTTATGATAAAACAATTGTTGTATGCGGGTCATATTATTATCTAATAATAGGAGTGTGTACGGATGTTCAAAATTTTGTTTCCACTTTGTATTCGAATTCAATCTCGTTCACTTTGTGTTGGGAAAATTGAGCGGAGGCAGGATGACACAAAATACCTAAGAATTTGACTGGTTTTAATAGAGAAACATGTTAGAAGAGAGATTAAGATGAACACTGCACAGTTCGCTTGTGATCCAGAGTTTAGGATACCCAGGACAAAAGGAATACAAAGGGAAATTCGGAAATCAGTTCACTTTCAAGGCACAATTCACTAGAGATCTTGCACAATTGGCATTAATTAAGATCTATGAAGCATGGGTGCGGCAGAGGGTGTGACAATTCGGCATGTTAAGTCACGAATGTGGTGCAATATTTGTTTTGAGGAATTGCCGATTCATATGTTAAGATGGATCCATTATGGGCTGACAGGCCTTATAAGGGTGTTTTATGTTTTCCTAAGATTAAGAACTCTAGGTGTTATGACAATGAAATATCACTCAGGTATACTTATAATCTTTAGTTAATAGTGTTGGTTCATTGAATGTTTAGGATTCATGTATGAAAAATTTGTCAAAGTTTTTGTTAGTCATCAAAGTTAACACTATTGACTCGTTATCGATGTTGTGAAAATTGTACGATTCCCGATTTAATTTGTATGATTTGGTTATATGAATCGCGAACAAATTCGAAGAGGTTAGAAAAACTGAGCTGAATTGGTGCGTGAATCGTGAATCATGCCAGCTAATGTTTCAGTTGCGATTCGAACACCTGAGTTTAATTCGTTTTTCACCCTTTTTCTTACCCGACTTAAACACCCTGGGTTTTGGATCTTTAAAATTAACATCATTTTGACAACTAATTTGATAAAAAGTTTTTTCATGAAATTTGTGTGATGTCTAATTAATTGAAAATATTGGGGTTAAGACATATCATCGTGTAAGCTTGGCTCGTGAAATAAACGAACCAAGCTTAAACAAACATTTAAGCTCGAGTAACTTATTTTTTTACTATTTTAATATGATTATTAGTAATTGAGCCGAACTAAATAAAGTAAAAAGCTTAAACATATGCTCAAGTTTGGTTTGTTTATTCTACGAGTGAATCTTAATCTAATTTTTTTATTCAAATGAACACGAGTCTATTTTTAGTAGCTCAGTTTGTTTTTCAACCCTACTAACCTTACAACTAAACCAAACCGTGAATATAGACATAAATTTAGCCACCGACTTACCTACCGGTGATAAATGTTTTCGTTATCATTAGCTCGGCCACCGTTCGAATGATTGTCCAACTCAGAAATTTGAACCAGTTAGAGGGTTAAGAGGAGGAGCTCAAGCTCGAGCAGGAGGATGGATTAGGGCCTGGAATCGCGTTAAGAGATGGAGATTGGGTAAGTTGTGTTGTAACGAGTTTGCTGTTGGCACCAAAGAAGGAGCAGCGACAATGTCGCAACATCATTAAGATTGAGAAGCATCTCTTGCCTCGTGATGTCATTATTGAACAAGGGAGCAACAATAACATTTTGTTAAGGCCTCTTGTGAAGGCGTCGTAGTTGAAGATTGGGAAGCATCACTTGTCTTGTGAAATTGGGTAGGTAAGAAAGGCGCGTTGTAGTTAAAGATTGAGAAGCATCACCTGCCTTGTGAAATTGGGTGGGTAAGAAAGGTGCAGAAGTGCGGGTAACTAAGATATGCAAAGTGCTTTTTTCAATTTATAAGTATTATAAAGATGAAGTAGTTTGCGATGTCGTGGATATGGATGCTTGTTATGTATCGTTATGTCAACTTTTACAATATGACGTCGATGTGACCCATAAAGTAACGAAAATCGGCCTCTTTTGGTGGCATGGGCGTAAAATTGTCCGCGTGCTTGCAAAAGAAGAGGTAATTATATCCAAAACTTATAATGTGGAGGGGCATATCTTATTAACAATAGAAGGATCTTCATGAGATAAAGTAGTGTTGAGGAAGATAAATTATTTTTTGTGCTAAATTGAAGGACCAACTAAAGTGTCAATACAACCTTTAGTTGTAGAGTTCACGGGCATAATATGACTAATCTTACAAGTACCCTTCCTCTTATACTAGTAGAGGTCGATGTGAGAACAAACAAAATGACACACGACATGATAACACGATGCAAACTGACACAATATTATAAGTTTTTCGGTGGACCCTAAATGGTTTAGGGTCATATCAATGCTAACCTATGAAGCACGGACACACGTGATTCGGGACACGATACGACAAGCGACACGTGATTCGCATTTTTTTTAAAAACTAGGATACGACTCGCTGAGATACGTATAATAGTATTTATATTATATATATATATATATATATATATATACACTAGGGGTGAACCCGGGCGCAACGGTAAGGTTGCCCCCGCTGTGACCTGGAGGTCACGGGTTCGAGTCACGGAAACAGCCTCTCTGCGTATGCAGGGGTAAGGCTGCGTACATCCAACCCCCCAGTACCCCGCAGTGGCGGGAGCCTCATGCACTGGGTTTGCCCTATATATATACACTCAACTCAACTCAACAAAGCCTTTTCCCAATTATTTGGGGTCGGCTACATGAATCCTATTTTTTCATTCCATTCTGTCCAGTGCAATATCTTCGGTTAAACCACATGACATATATATAAATATATATAATGTATTTTAATATACTCTAATTTTATATTATTTATGTGTATATAGTCGTACAATAATTAATGTTTTATTAATATAATTAATAACAATGCATTTTGCCTTTTGATTAAAGCCATTAGGTGTGAGCACTTGTAAAAGAAGTCTTACAACTATTTATAAAATTTAACATCCAGCAGCTAAGTCATTTAAGATGGGTTGTTCATTTTACATTCTTTTCCTTTTTCTTGTAGATGCAACATAGAAGGTAAGGCATTTGACGTGTCACTTTTAAAAGAAGTGTTTTAACTTTTCACTTTTTGTACTTTTCTATTATTATTAATTTTTTAATATAATGTAATGGGGGTCATTTAATTTTTACAGTTGTCCCTCTTCGGTCATTTAATATAATGTACAGGTACAACTGTGTACAACAGTTTACTATTTTTAATAGTTCCCAGATTTCGTACAATGTGCATCAAATAAAGAACTTTTTCAGAATCCTTCTCTCTCATCTGAATCAAAGACCTCCGGTGGGATTTCTTCCATAATTTTCACACCAAAATGAATAGGTTCAACTCCATTCTCTTCAACTCTCTCTCTTGTATTTTTTTTAATCTGAAGTGGTTCTCTCTGTTGCGATCTCTGGTAACTCTGATTCCCAAAAACGTGTCCCCCCTCCCCCCCCCAAAAAAAAAACAAAAAAACAAAACAGGATGACACGCGTGGCAAACCTGATTCGTTGTCGTGTTTCATAGATGCCTACCTAATAAGACACGATAGTTAACGGATCGGGTTAGTGTTTTCTCCCTTCACCCATTAATACTCATTACGTCACACTAAGATCAATTAATTTTAGTAAACAAGAAATATTGTTGGGTATTCTAAATAGTTAATGTAGCTTAATGTTAATTTATTCAAATAAAATATTACTTAATGAGAGTTTTAGTAATGTAATGAGTATACGAGTACAATCGTGTTTAATATTTCGCTAATGTATCAACCCATATACGATTTAATTTTTTTAGCTCACTGCGTAATGATGGGTGGACATGACAACAGGTCGGGTTTTAATATGGGTTTTCCTCATGATAAAAAAGTCCCATTTAGATATGAACCCGATAATACCCTAACACGAAAAAAACTAACACGAACACGACCCGTCGCCAGGTCGCAAGCCTTATTTTTTTGGAGAGGTTGTTCCAAGAGTTGAAGGTGGGACACATCGTTGTCGGCGGGAAAGCACTTATGTTTTGATTTATAGTAATAACGAGATGGAACATATGGAGCACTTGAGATATGTTTTGGCAATTATGTGAGATAATATTAAGATGTGCATTTCCATGACTACTAGCTTGGGGTTTCTTGTTATTGTTGAAGGAATTAAGGTTGATGAGAAAAAGATAAATGCAATTAACGAGGAAAACTGCTCAAGAATTTTGTTGTTTTCACGACTGACAACCTTTTACTGAAGATTCACTCGTTATTGTAGTGTAATCGCAGCACCTATACAATTTGCGTGAAGAATGGGAAAAGAGCGGGAAGTTAGTTTTATAAAGGTTACTTGAATTGCGGATCGTTGCGGTACTTGGAATGAGAATGGGAACACGTTTCGTTACTTGTTGCGGAAAGTGGTGTGTTGGGGTTAGGTTTCTTCGGATTGTGTAGTCGAAACGAAATACATCTAATCAGAATGCAGAATACTAATTTAGATAACTTATTGCACACGTGCATGCATATATTATAGATAAAATTTCCATGATTATATCTCGAACTTCATAGGGCCCGTTTGGTTCTGTATTAAGAAAGCTCGATTTAAACGTTTTTAAATACAGTTTTAAAATTCAGTTTTTTGTGTTTATAATTATTAGTGTACGTTTGGTAAACTTGTTTTTAAATACAGTTTTTTGAAAATTTGACAAAATTGACAAACATGTATATATATATATATATAAAACTTTCATACATACATGATACATGAATGTATGCATATGTACATACATACATCATAAATTATATACATAATGAGGTATGTTGGGGTATACATAATGAGGTATGTTGAGGAGTTTAACTATATATAACTATATATATATATATATATATATATATATATATATAATAATATTGCATGTATAATTCACTATAAAATTATGTACATACATGAATTGATAATATTTTTTAATACATATGTACTATATGTATATTTTATATTATTCCATATATTAATAATACATGTATAAAACTATATATAAGTATTATGTATCTGTTAATAATATTATTTAACTTTATATTATTCCATATGTAATTTTGTGTACATATACATATATATTTTTTATTTATAAGAATTACACACATATTAATGTATTATGTATGTATATTATATATTAAGATATAAATGCATTAAAATATTAAGAATGAATAATTCTGAGTTGAAAAATAAAAAACAGAAGTTTTAAAACACCATCAACTTGTTTTCTGAAAAACTTGATTATAATATAGAAATATTATAATTCAGTGTTTAAAAACATGTTGCCAAACATAGATTTTTATCAGAATTATATTTAAACACATAAAATAGAATTATAATTGCAAACCAAATAGGCTTATAGTGATTTTAATTGTAAGTTCAATAATTATTTTTAACATTTGACACACTCACTCACCAAAATATTATACTAATAGTATACATGAACTATACATGCTTTAACAATAAAGATTTTGTGGGTACCTCGATTTGCCACTTTGGCCCAGACGAATAGCCCAATTAAACACGGCCCAAAGTCTGAAGGACCCGCGCCTCAACCAATTCAGTGTTGACCCAGTCAGTTCCTAAAATCTCTCTTCAGAGATACTTTAGGGATGGTGGGCTAACGTGGAGGAGCCCCACTCCTCCACTCTCCGAGATAACATGTATATAACAAACCCTCCGCCCGGGCAAAGGGCATGCATTATTTTCTGTAAAACACTCCCCGGAGTAAAGAGAAATAATATACAAAGAGCACCACTGTGGACGTAGGCCTTCTTGCCGAACCACGTACATCCTGTGTTGTGTGTGATTGTCATTCTTTTCGATTCTTTATTTATTCTGGTGATTGCTTTTATTTGTTATTTTTTGCTGAATATATTTGTCATCACAATTGGCGCCGTCTGTGGGAACGTTAGTTCTCCTTGAAAAAAGCCTTCACCAAAAAGAATTTGGAATGTCTGGTCACAGCAGCAATGCTCCTCAGGCATGGGATATTTAATAACAATCTGCCCCTCGCAGGATCAGATCTGAAGTTCGACATTCAGATCCTAGGGCTCACCCAGAACGGCAAGCCTCAGAGGAAAGCCAAGGACCAGCCAGGTCCACATAGGTCTCCAAGCTAAACGACGCCTATGAGACCAGGCTCCGAGAGCAAGAGGAGGCCACTCGCAAGCAAGAAGTCGAGAATGCTCGTCTCAAAAGAAGATTGGAGAGAATGGAGAAAGAACTCCATTGAAACACCAGGCAACGTTAATACCACACTCCTAGCCCTCAGGCGAGCAAGTCTCGCAGCCGAGGAAGGAGTCCTAGACGTGGATCTCAAGGGCTAGAGGGACACGGATCAGGTGATGACTTGCTCGAGCAACAACAACTAGCTCGCCGTCATAGGAGCCTAGCTCGAGGAAATGATGTCATACGAAATTTGGTCCGAAGAGAAATGGACCAGCACCCAGCCCATCGAGGTGCCAGATCTAACAGAGAGCTAGCCAGGCGAGCTCTTAAGACCCAGATGAAATCCCCTCTCTCAAGGGAGATAGAAGAAGAAGCCCCCAAGAAGTTCGCGACTCCTAGATTTAAAATCTACGACGGAAAGACTGATCTTATTGACCATGTTAGGCAGTACAGGCAGGCCATGGCCCTCTGGAACCATAAGGACGCATTAATGTGCCGAGTCTTCCCCTCGAACTTGCACGATGTGGCCCAAAAGTGGTTCGAGAGGCTCCCTCACAGATCCTTCAGGAGTTTTGAGTCCCTGGCAGAGCTCTTCACAGCTCGCTTCATTACCAACAGCTCCCATCCAAAGAGAATGGATGCCTTGCTGACAATGAAGAAGACGCCTCAAGAGAGCCTCAGAGATTACGCTAAACGATATTGGGAGCTGTTCAACGAAGTCGAGGACTGTTCAGAGCAGGTCGCTGTGGCATCCTTTAAAATTGGCTTATCCAACTCCTGCCTCTTGCACCAGTCCCTCACTAAGAAGGGGGCCACGACCATTGACGACCTAATGGCTCGTATTAAAAAATACGCTAAGGTTGAGGATGTGACCTGCCTCAGTGCAGGGGAGAATGGTCGCGCCAAGCTCACCAGCAAGGGAAGCGGCAAAGTTGAGAACCAGAAGAAAGGAAGTAAAAATGGGGGCAGGAGTGGATCCAAGAGCGGAAACAAAAACGATGCTTCAAAAGCATTTCAGGCAGTGAACACTGTCTTTAAAGAACCAACTACAAGATTCTGGCAAAGATCAAGGATGAGCCGTTCGTCAAATGGCCCAGAAAGATGGGAGGAGATCCCTCGAAAAGGAAGAACGCACTACGATGTGCTTTCCACAAAGAGGGAGGGCACAAAACCGAGCACTGCAAGGCTCTCAAGTCTCACCTTGAGGAGTTGGCCCAAACTGGACATTTGAACGAATTTGTGGAGAAGAAGGCAGAGAAGGTTGCTGCCAATGGTGATCCGAGGCCCGACAACGTGCTCGACGAGGATGTTGGCCATGAGTTCGCAGTGACTCATGGAGCATCGGATCTAAAGCAGATTCAAGGAAATTCAGCTCGGATGGAAGTTAAAAAGCTTACGGCAGTAATGCAAGGTTTTCAAATCAATCCAGCTAAAACACAGGGAGGGAAGCGTCGGCGAGCAGATGATGTCGACTACAACAAACACATTGTGTTCACAGATGAAGATTTGGTGGGAGTAAGGATCCCACATCATGATGCCTTGATCATTACACTCGGGATAGCAAACTATGATGTCGACAAGTTGCTCGTTGACCAGGGAAGCTCATTCGAAGTAATGTATCTCGACCTGTTCAGAAAATTGAAGTTAAGCGTCGCCGACTTGAAGGAAGCCACTGTCCTTCTAGTTGGCTTCGCTGGAAAAGTAACTATCCCTTTGGGAAAGATTGTACTACTAGTAAGGGCAGAAAGTGTCTCCAAGATGATCGAATTTCTGGTAGTCGACATTGACTCGCCCTACCAGGCTATCCTCGGCAGAGGATGGCTGCATGCGATGAAGGCCGTTCCTTCGACCTACCATCAGAAACTCAAGTATGTGACTGAGCGAGGAGTGATGGAGATTCACGGAGATCAAGCGATGGCAAGGAGGTGCTTCATAGTAGCCATCCGCCCAAAACCAGAGAAGAAGGTCGAGAAGGCCAAGGGGAAGGTTGAAGAACAGGAAGGTTTGATACCTTCAAAATAGCAGCTAAAGTATGGAAGACCTGGAGTGGAGGAGACCAAGCACCTCCCCTCTGAGCGGGTCATTGAAAACCTGGAAGAGGTCGCAGCCAGTGGCAGCGAAAAAGACAAGATGTTCTTGATTGGAGCCTCTCTCACAGATCAAGAAAAGAAGGAATTGACGATTCTTTTGAAGAACAATTTGGATGTTTTCGCGTGGGAACCTTACGAGTTGCCTGGAATTGCCCCCAGTGTGGTTTGTCATCGGTTGCACGTCGACCCGGCCTACAAACCAATTGCGTAGAAAGCACGACGAACTGCACCCGAGAAGGCCAGGGCTGTAGAGAGAAGTGGAGAAGCTGCTGGATGCAGGATCCATACGGGAAGTCCAATTCCCTAAATGGCTGTCCAACCCAGTAGTGGTTCCAAAGAGCAATGGGAAATGGAGAGTTTGTATTGACTTCACTGACCTTAACAGGGCGTGCCCTAAGGACAGTTTCCCTCTCCCGAAGATCGACCATTTGGTGGACGCCACAACAGCTCATGAAAGAATGAGTTTCCTGGACGCATACTCCGGGTACCACCAGATTCCTCTGTACGTACCAGATCAAGACAAGACAACATTCATCACCACCATCGAATTATATTGTTACAAAGTTATGCCCTTTGGGCTAAAAAATGCAGGGGCAACCTACTAGCGGCTAGTCACCAAAATGTTTAAAGAACAAATGGGAGATACCATGGAGGTCTACATCGATGATATGCTCTTTAAGAGCAAGCATAAAGAAGACCACCTCTCAGACCTATCAAGGACCTTTGAAATCCTCAGGAAATACCGAATGAAGCTCAACGCAAGTAAGTGTTCCTTCGATGTCCAGTCAGGAAAATTTCTCGGGTACTTGGTTAGAGAGAGAGGCATTGAAGCCAATCCGGACTAGATTGACGCAACCAATAGGGTGCAGCCCCCCGCACGATAAGAGACGTACAGAAGCTCACAGGCATGCTCGTCGCCTTGAATCGGTTCATCTTGAAGTCATCCGAGAAGTGCCAGCCATTTTTCCAATTATTGAAGAAAAGCAAACTTGTGGAGTGGAACCAGGATTGCTCGAAGGCATTAGAGGAGCTCAAAGCTTATCTCAGCACACCACCCTTGCTCGTAATACCTCAGGAGAACGACTCTCTGTACCTATACCTTGCAGTTTCCAGCCACGCTGTCAGTTCTACACTGGTATGCGAAAGAACAGGAATCTAGCACCCAGTCTACTACGCAAGCAAGACCCTCTTAGACGCCGAACAACGATACCTACCACTGGAAAAGCTCGCCTTTGCACTAGTGGTAGCCTCGAGGAAATTGAAGCACTATTTCGAAGCTGCTCACTCTATCATCGTCCTTACATATCACCCCCTAAAAGCAGTTCTGTGAAAAGCAGATCTATCCGACAGATTATCAAAGTGGTCAGTCGAGCTCGAGCGATTTGACATTCAGTTTCAGCCAAGGAATGCAATCAAAGGACAGGTCCTCGCCGATTTCATCGCGGAATTTACAGGAGAACATCCTTACGACCAACTTCAACCCGTTGGTCAAACGGAAGATCACTGAGCGCAAGGTGTTCGGCGACTGTTCGCTGACGGAGCCTCCAACTCCTAGGGGGCAGGAGTAGGCATCGTGTTGGTTACCCCAGAAGATACGATCCTCGAGCAAGGAATCAGGCTTGTATTTGAAGCCTCTAATAACGAAGCAGAATATGAAGCATTGATAGCGGGCTTGCGGAAGGCACAGGCGTTGGGGGCAAAGCAACTCCAAGTGTTTGGCGTCTCGCAGCTGGTCTCCAATCAGATAAGTGGAGACTTCAACGCAAGGGATGAGAGAATGGCGGCCTACCTCACCACAGTGAAAAAATTAATGTCTAACTTCGAACAAGTCAGCGTCCAACAGTTTCCTAGAGGACAAAACAGTCATGCTGACGCTCTAGCAGGCTTAAACTCAGCGATCAATTCTGACTTGAAGAGGACAATTCCGATCGACTTCCTCGCCCAGCTGAGCATTAACCAGAGCAACGAGCAACGAAATGTAGGTCATGTTTTCCAGATTGAACCAGCCCCCAGTTGGATGAACCCCCTGAGGGATTATTTGAAGGATGGTGCCCTACCAGACGATAAAAAGATCGCACATCAAATACGAGTCAAAGCTGCTCGCTTTCACTTATCTCTTGAAGGCAAATTGTATAAGAGGTCTTTCACTGGACCTTACCTCCAATGCGTTCACCCAAAGGATGTCGAGCAAGTTCTGCATGAGCTCCATGAGGGAATCTGTGGAAGTCATATTGGAGGCAGGTCGCTAGCCTTCCGAGTAATGAAGGAAGGCTACTGGTGGCCATACATGCAAAAGGATTCTGGGATATATGCTCCTAAGTGCGAAAAATTTCAACTACACACTCCTATGGTTCACCAGCCCGCCAGCGACCTAAAATCACTTACCAGCCCCTGGCCTTTCGCTCAACGGGGAATGGACATCGTGGGTCCTCTCCCTACTGCTGCCGGTAATCGCAAGTATTTGTTGTTCGCAACGGACTACTTCACCAAATGGATAAAGGCAGAGCCACTGGCAAACATCAGAGACACGGATATGATAAGGTTCGTATGGAAAAACATTATCACCCGCTTCGGGATCCCCAAGACCATCATCACTGACAACGGAACCCAGTTCGAGAGTGGCCTCTTCCAGGGTTTTTGCAACGACCACGGAATCAGGCACCATTTCAGCTCGGTGGCATACCCCTAGAGCAACGGACAAGCTGAAGCTTCCAACAAAACAATGATTGATGAATTGGAGAAGCGTTTGGAGCGAGCCAAGGGGGCATGGGTGAGCGAGCTACCACATATCCTATGGGCTTATCACACTACCCCACGGCGAGCAACCGGGGAAACCCCATTCGCACTGACATATGGTATGGAGGCAATCATCCCCTTGGAAGCGGGCCTCCCCACCATGAGGTCCACCCTGGTTGACAAAGGCCAAAACGATGCAGCATTACTCGCTGAACTTGACCTAGCTGAGGAATGGCAGGCTACCAGCAATAGCTAGCCAAGCACTACAACAAGAAGGTCAATCCAAGAGCATTCCAAGTTGGGGACTACGTCCTAAGGAAAGTTCTTGGCAGCTTAGTAAAACCATCATATGGCAAGCTAGGACCAAACTGGGAGGGACCATTCAAGGTGACAAGGGACAACCTGCAAGGAGCCTATCACTTAGAAACGTTGGAGGGCAGGGAGATACCTCGAGCTTGGAACGTAGCCAATTTAAAGAAATTTTACTTCTAGTTTTCTGTTTTAATCTTTTATTACAATGTCGAAATTTGCAAGTCATTTATGATTAATAAAAGATAGTTTGGCAGTGGCATTCTATGAAGTGTTGATTTCTTTTTCAGAAACTTTATAACTTGTGCACCTTTTCCAAATGACAGTCTCCCCTCGTAACACATATAAGCAGGGTTTTACCCTCCTCAGGTTCTCGTCGTTTAAACACAAATAACCTCTTAGCATTGCCCCTGGCAATATATGAAGCCCTACAGGGGACCCTTAGGCAGCTCGACCAACTCAAAATTGGTCGCCAAACAATGTTTGGCTCAAAAAGCCTGCTCGGATAGAACATCCAACACCAGGTGTGTCCTCGTCATTGCCACACTTAGGCCTAAGAGAGTGTGACGACACGACCTAAAAGGTAAAGTGGGGCAGAATGGTATCTTATAAGCATACTGGACTGGGAGGATACTCACGCAATAAAACAACTCTAGTCGGCAAAGAAAAGCCCAAGATAATCAAACAAGAAATCAATGAAGCGGACAATATACAACACATGTTTAGTTGGCAAATCGCCCAAAACATAATTATTTTATCACTTCATTGCATTTACAAAGAGTTACATTTATTGAATTAAATAAATCCTAATGAGGATTGGGCCTTCGAGCAAGATAGTCAGCTACTTGCGCTCTTCGGCCATCGTCTGGATGAGGAGCTAATTCCTCCTCAACTTCATTTGCATCTGGCTCTAGTAGTTGCCTGGGGATAACATCTATAGGGACCCACTGATCATCCCTCCTGAAGGGGTTAGGCATCAAAGTTGAAGGGGAGATCTCATGACGATACTAGAGTACTGAGTTCCTAACCATCCCCTAATAAAGGATGGCCCTTAAACCTCCCCCAGCCTCGTCGGAGCATCGGTTCAACCCTGATCATAACCATCAACCCACACTCGTCGAGGACCTTTCTTGAACAAATGCCTCAGTCGGGTGACATCTTTCTGGAGACCGGCAACTATCACGTATGCCAGACGAACATTTCCTCGAAGCTCGTCCATCTCCCTAGTCGGACCACGGTCACCTGTACCAGCTCGCCGACCGGCCGATGAAAAAGAACCACGTAAAACCTGAGGAGCAATGCTAGGTGCATTCTCCTGGAGTCGCGAGACTTCCCTTCTCAGAGCTTCGTTCTCATGTTGAAGCAACTCTCTAACTTGATTAACCTCCGAGGCATCCAGGAGCCTTGCCTTTAGAGCGTTCACCTCTTCTTGAACAGAAGCGCCGATTTCCTCCATCTCTTGGAGCCTGTCCTTCAGCTTGGCAATGAGCTCTTACTGGTCCTTATACTCCCTATTCCTCGTCCGAAGAGACTTACATATCCTTACAAAAGCCCTGCGAACTTGATTGCTCGCGTCAGGGCCAAGAATCTTTCCTAGTTGGGAGGTAGCAGGTATATACTCATCAACATCAATCGGTTACAAACCATATAAAGCATTGAAGGACAAAGAAATCAGTACGCAGAATAAAAAAGGATTTCATTTCATTAAAAGCAAGGTTTTAAAAGGCGCGAGGCGTGGTCGAGGCGTTGAGGTCAAGCCTTAGGAGCCTAGGCGTAAAAAGGCGTTTTTCCTTTTTTTATTATTTTAATTATTCTAAGGGTAGTAATATAATAAAATAATACATACCTTGAATTTTGAAAACATATCCATATGTTTGGTAGCAATCTTTCTCATATTCATGCTCCATAACCAATATTTGCCAACTAATCCTTTGTTTTTTTAAAATAAAATGTGTTTTAAGCCTTTTACCAAGAATAAGGCGTAGGCGATGCGTTTCTCTCAAGCCTCAAGCCTAGGCGGGCCTTTTAGAACATAGATTAAAAGATAGATTACAAGTACATCAGCAGAAAAAAGGAAAGAGCTATAAAAGTGAAAAATACAAAGAGTTTCTTAGAGCAGGCTAGCTGGTAACCTTAGTTTGCTCCGAGGTCGCTGGTTATTTGCCCTTGTCCGCAGTGGCAGGAATGCCTCCCTCAGATGGAGCGATTACTGTCCCCTGAACAGAAGCAGCACCAGCAGATCGATCTGGGCAGCAGGAACACCTTCGTCGATGGCAGAAGCAGGTGCCTCATCCACAACAGGCTTTGGGCCAGGATCGTGCTCATCAAAGAGTGGGGAGTCGATATCCACCTCGACAGCCAGGAGAGCCTTGTTCCAACCCTTCTTGAAGTTCAGTCGGCTAATGTAGTCAATCTGAACATCAGCGTCCTCATACGCAGCGGTCCATCCGGCGTTGTACGAGTTCTCCTTAAGGATGACGGCCTCGGATTCCACCTTCTTCACCTTTTCCGCAAGCACCTTGTTCTCCTCCACCACAGCTAGCTTGCTCGTGCAAACCAAGTCGTAGGACTGCCTCAACTCCTCGAGCTCCTTGGTTGTCGCTTCTTTTGCTCGATTGGCTTTAGTCAGGGTAAGATCGGAAGACTTTTGGGCAGCATTGGCAGTCTTCAGGCTGGCCTCCAGTTCGTCATTCTTCTTTTCCAGCTTGGCGTTCCTCTTCACCAGCTCATCACGGCTGCGGTAGAGGACAGCGAAATCGGTCACAAACTGTAGAGAAGAGAAAAGTTAGCAAAAGAAGTAGTAAACAGAATATTGCGAGAATAGAGAAATAAAAGCATACTTACCAAGGCTAGCCTTTGACTCGCCTTCAGAGCTAACTGGTCAGTCCCTGTCGCCTTCTGACGATCAGTCGGCAAAATTGCTCTTTCGAGCAACACAGGAGCCAACTGAGGGGATAGGGCAACAGAGGCCCCCTCAGGCAGAGCGGACACGGGCACCAGGGCCTGCCCCGCCTTCGTCCTCACCTCCTCTCTCCTCTTCTCCTCTTCCTTCTCTTTCCTCTCCCTCTCAGCTCTCCTTCTCTCCTCCACCTTCTTCTTCTCCTCCACCTTCTTTTTCTCCTCCTTCTTTCTCTCCCTCTCTCTTAACAGCTCCTCCTTTTTCTTCTTCTCCTGCTCATGGGCAGCAGACTGAGAGCCAGTAGCAGCATCCCCACTGCCAGACTTTTGCTTCTTCAACCGGCGAGAGAGAAGCACATCATCGTCATCTCGGATCAAATTCTTCCTGGGAGGAGCCATGTCTTCCTCGCTGGAACTACTTGGATCCCCTGAAGACTCTTGAACTCCTAAACCCCTTTCCGAACTGGAAGATTCTTCGCTACCGGAGCTTTCCTCACTAGAATTACCCTCAGCACCGCCCCTGTTAGCACCCTCGCTCTCCTCACCAGAGTTGCATTCCCCCTCGTCTAATTGGATGGGGTCGGCGGCAACCTCTTCGGTGATGTCTAGCTCAGGAATGCTATCCACAGGTCGCGCAATAAAACTGGACCCAACGTTATTATATTCCAGAAGGAACGCCGCCGCTCGAGGATGTTCACCGTCTGCTAAGAGCTCCCTGATTTTCCAGGCCAACTCAGCAGCTCGGACCTCGCTGAGAGCAGGCTCCGAGTTCTTTGTCTTCACTGAAAAGAGAGAGAGATATATGAGAAGAATCATACTCAAACAGAGGATCAACGAGCAAAACAAGAACTATGCCTACCAATAAATTCCTCCCCATAAAAGGGAATCACGTATCTCCCAGACCTCGACCCTTTGGTGTGGGGAGGGAACTGTCAATTTCTGGCAATAAACTCCTCATGCCTGTAGTCCTTGTGGGAATCAGGTAGATTTACTACCAATACCCTATCAGGACTCCTGGCCTTGAGGTAAAGAAGACCAGAGCTTGTTCGAGAAAAAGAGTAGCAAAAGCAGACTTCAGCAAGCCCTAGATTGGTGCCATAGAGCTGATTAATTCTATGCACACCATTGACAATTTTCCAAACGTTGGGCGAGCACTGTGCCGAAACTATATCAAAGTAATCAAAAAAATGCAAAAACAAGTTTTTTGGGGGAAAAGTAAGACCCCCCCGTGATAACAAGAGAATGTGTATCCAGTGGCCGTCTTACGAGGAACAGGGGCACATTCAATTTCTACCCAGTTTGGAATGTTATAGAACTTCCTAAATTCGATTATCGATCTATTGCCTATTTTCGTCATTGAAAAAGAAAAACCCTAGTAATAGGTATGGAGAAATTCGAGCAGAAAAAGCAAAAAGAAGAAGTGAGAAAGACTTACGAAATAAGAGTCAGCTTGGGACGAGGCAAAGTCACAAGCAGGAACGACGAGAAGATGCGAAAAAGGCTTAAAGATGGAAGATTAGACCTGGGAGTAAGAAGAACTACAGTAAAAGCTTGGAGAAATTGAGAGAAGACGGAGAAGTTTGAAGCGACGTTCAGAGAATGGCCGTTTCGAAGTGATTTAAACCTTCCTAATCATGATGCACTGGTAACGAGGCGATCTGCCGCCTAAATCAATTCAAGAAAGGCGCTTTAGCCCCAAGAGTGTTGCACAATTCACAAAAGTGCCATTAAGGCAAATTATTTAAAATTATTGAGCCCAATTTGTGACCTAAAATTTTTAGGGGAAATTGTGGGTACCTCGATTTGCCACTTTGGCCCAGACGAATAACCCAATTAAACACGGCCCAAAGTCTGAAGGCCCCGCGCCTCAACCAATTCAGTGTTGACCCAGTCAGTTCTTAAAATCTCTCATCAAAGATACTTTAGGGATGGTGGGCTAACGTGGAGGAGTCCCACTCCTCCACTCTCCGAGATAACATGTATATAACAAACTCTCCGCCTGGGGCAAAGGGCATGCATTATTTTATCTTAAACACTCCCCGAAGTAAAGAGAAATAATATACAAAGAGCACCACCGTGGACGTGGGCCTTCTTGCCAAACCACGTACAAACTGTGTTGTGTGTGATTGTCATTCTTTTCGATTCTTTATTTATTTTGGTGATTGCTTTTATTTGTTATTTTGTGCTGAATATATTTGTCACCACAGATTTATATAAAGCTTAAACGATATTCTTAAATTAGTAATTGCAAATATTTAATAAATCTTGCTGCAGTTTTATAGTTAATTTTAGGGAAAATTGCACCTAGCGCCTTCAACTATCTCAGGTTTGCGGGTCACGCCCTAAAAAAATACGACAAACTCACCCTCTTAACTATCATTTCGTTGCAACTAAACTCCAAAACAAGGTTCCTCTTTTTTTTTTCATAATTTGACTAAAATACTCCTCATCAAATTTAACTCCCCCCACCCCCAAAAAAAAGCACTACAAATGAAAAACAAATAAAAATTCAAACAAATTTCAAAATTCGAATCCAATTTCAAGCCTCTCTCTCTCACCAACACACCCACCCACCTCCGCCTTTCACCAACACACCGAAAAACCTACCTCCACCGGAACAAACCCATCATACCCCCCCCCCCCAAAACACACACACATGCATCCCGATTTCTCCACCAAAACCACCGTCAAAACCAAATACCACCTCGAAAACAAAAATCCTATTTCTCCAGATTTTAGCAAATCTCGATTTCTCAAACCGAATACCCCAAATCAGAATTTCTCAAACCGAATACCCCAAATCAGAATTCGATATCACCATTGCGCACCCAGTTCATTTTCGTTTTCTGCTTTCGTTTTCCTTTTCGTTATTTGTTTTGTTTTTTTGTTAGCTGATTGTGAGAGAGATAGAGTAGATAGAGAGGATGATGATGTGGTGATGCGTTCGGTTTTTTAACAGGTTGAAGGGTGTTTTGGTGCCAAGGTTTGGGAATTTGGTGTGTTGTGTTGGGGTTTTTGACGGATTGAAGGGTGGTGAATGGTTATGGTTTGTGGAGGTGCCGGAGAGTTGATTGGGGTTGGTTACCCGCGGGGATATTGGGTGGTGGAGAGCGTGACATTTGGTGGCTGGAAATGGTTGCTGAGAGAGAGAGAGAGAGAGAGAGAGAGAGAGAGAGGTTATAGTTTTTTTTTTTTAAATTTTTGGGTTTTAATTTTTTTTTCCTGCGATATTTTTGTCCATTTACCCTTAAAAATGGAGGGAACTCGATTTGTGCGTTTAGTTGCAATGAATTAATTGTTAAGGGGGTGAGTTTGTCGGGTAGTTTTTTTGTCTGACCCGCAAACTCGAGATAGTTGAAGGGGGCTAGTTGCAATTTTCCCTTAATTTTACGGAAAGTTATAAAAATGGTTTCTTTTTTTCAAAGTTATTTATTAATTATCACTTACAAATATCAATATAAACATTAATTTAAAATAAGTAATAATTAATATTTTGTAAGCAATTGACTTTTAAGGATTATAATTTTGTTTTTAGTTCACTACAAATTTTACTAAGAATCCTAATTCTTTTACGAAGTCGAAGAATTGTTAAACATTATTTGTAAGGGATAATTTGTTCATTAACTATTTAGTTGTTTCAGTTAAACTACAATTAAGAACAATTGTTCTAGTTGAATCATATTTTAAGATAGTAAGGGGTACATGTTTTTATTAACTATTTAGGAGTATTATAGCTATTTTTGTTTAATAGGGACAATTCATCCCAAAAGGCGATTCACACGTTTATTAAGTTTTATATGTTAACAAATACTATAAATATGTAATATTTGTATAAGGAAATATAAAATGTGATGAATACCCTGAATTAAATATATATATATATATATATATGTGTGTGTGTATGTATGTATGATTCACCTTTTTTATACTATTTAGGATTCTGCCAGTTAATGGCATGCACATCCTTAATGTATTTGGCAGTCCACACAAAACACAACAATATGAGAGCTATTATTAGATAGTTATCAACAAGTGGTATTTCTTAAGTACTTAGATTTATTTATAATATGGACACGTACGCACCCAATAATATCAAATAAAGGATTGCAATATTCTCTTGAAGTCTTCTTTTTCTTTGAAATTCCCAAGCGACTCTCCCTCTCTCTCCTCACATAAAAACTCTCCCGCCTTTTAAAAACATTAATGAGTTTAATCTATCGCCACTCCCTCGGACCGAATCTCTTGCCGATTTGAAGATCGTAAGATGTTGGTGCTGCTGGAAACCCTAAATAGTTGGATGTTCTTCGTCTATACATTTTGTTTAATCCGAGTTCTCCCTCTTCTTTTTGTGATTTGTTTTTCTACCATTCTTCGTATGTGTATAGATATATATAATATTGGTCATGTTCTTCGTCTATCTATTAATTTGGAATGGTAAAATCATAGCGATTTATGGTAATATTTATTTTGATGTTCAGTAGAGGGGTGAAGTTTGGCTTGAATTTTGCGCGGCACTGTTCGTACGCGTTGCACTTTTCACTTTTTCTCCTTATGTAAGGAAGGTTTCAGCCATGGTTCAAAACACACCGACGTCAACATAGAGGTGGAGAGAGTGTTCTTCCGAAGAGAGAGTGTTCTTCCGAAGGTGAGGGTTTGGGGTGAGGTGAGGGATTTTTCCTCACTCATGGATATTGTTCAAAGGTGAAAGAAGGGTATGGATGTGAGTGTGAGTGTTTCATGTATGACAGGTGTGCTTAAGATGTAAAGCGTGAGGGATTTTTCACCGGTTTACATGAGAGCGGGATACACCGGATTAGGTACATGAGAAACACTTGGGAAACATTTGAGAGCAAGAGATTAAGAGGTTTTTTGGCTTATAACTTGGATTCACTCGGTGGAGAGTTAGTGTACAATGGCTATCCGAAATTTGGGTAGGAGAGTAGAGGCTATGTGATTTATCCTTGTATATTCTCTATTATACTTGTATTTTTTCTTAAAATATAGTGGAATTGGGCCTCTCGGTGGATAAAGCCAAGTTAGTAAAGCACGTATATCTTGGTGCTGTCTCTCTTGTTTACATCTTTATGTGCTTGACATATTACTCTTTTATTTAGATTATATTTGGGGGTCGTGGTTGATTGGAGGGTGCCCTAATTAATTGGGCGTCGGGGCACAACAATTGGTATAGGAGCTTTTAGTGCGGACAAAGTGTTCGTAAAAAATTCGGAAGGAGATTTGGGTCTCAAACTACTAGTGCTTGAATGCCTTGGGTGTGTTCATTCAACTATGGAAGGGGATATTGCTTTACAAGTTTAGGTGGAGGAATTTAATGATAATGGTTGCTTCGCTCTTGGTGATTAGAGTGGAGGTCAATATTGTTCAACGCGGGTCGTGTTTTGGGGTTGATGAAAGAATTAAAGTCGGAGAAAGATGGAGGGTGGGATTAGGGCTGTCAATGGATTAGATATGGACTTGAACCCGATCCGGATCCGATCCGTTTACTCGGATTTGGATCATATTATTAAATTCGATTACCCGTTTACTTGATTATCCGATTATTAAATGGATCTAATATGGATCTAGTTTAACCCGATCCGTTAAGGACCCGATTCGATTAAATATAACATATATAAATTTATATATTTATTAATATATAAAAAGGAACGGGAACACGAGAAGGGGAAAAAGTATTTATAAGCTTGCTAAACTTAGGGACAGAAAAATAAAAGATTTTAATACTGTTAAGTATATTAAAAGTGATGATTCGAGAGTCCTAGTCAAAGATGATGAGATTATGGAAAGATAGAAAACTACTTTGAGAGGTTATTAAATGTGATAATGGGATTAGATATGATTTAAAGGAGTTTAGCGAGACTCGTAAAAATATATTTTTTCGCAGAATTAAGACAACAGAGGTTAGGATTGCTTTAAAAAAGATGAAAATAGGGAGGGCTTTAGAACCAGATGGTATCCCTACTGAGGTTTGGAAGTGGCTTAGGGGAGGAAGGAGTATCTTGGCTTACAAAATTATTTAATAGAATTCTAATGACTAATAAGATGCCCGATGAATGGAGAAAGAGTATTTTAGTACCTATTTATAAAAATAAAGGGGACATACAAAGTTGTTCAAATTATCGTGGTATTAAGTTACTGAGTCATACAATGAAACTTTGGGCGAGAGTGATTGAATATAGATTGAGATTGAAAACAACAGTATCCGAGAATCAATTTGGATTTATGCCCGGGAGGTCAACAATGGAAGCAATTTATTTAGTGCGGAGATTAATGGAGAGGTATAGGGAGAAAAATAAGGATCTTGATATGATTTTTATAGATTTGGAGAAGGCGTATGATAGGATACCCAGAGATATAATATGGTGGGTTCTACATAATAAAGGAGTGACTCGTAGATATATTGATGTGGTCAAGGATATGTATGATGGGGCCATGACTACAGTAAGAACATTAGCCGGAGAAGTAGTAAATTTTCAAATATAGTAGGTCTACACCAAGGTTCAACACTAAGTCCTTATCTCTTTGCTCTTGTTATGGATGAGTCGACTTGACAAATACAAGATGAGGTGCCATCGTGTATGCTATTTGCAGATGATATTGTTTTGGTGGATGGGTCTAAGACAAGGATTAATGCTAGGTTAGAATTGTGGAGAGAAACTCTAGAAACAAGAGGATTTAAAATAAGCAGGACTAAAACAGAATATGTGGAGTTCAATTTTAGTAGTAATAGGAGGGCAAATGGAGATGTGGTGAAATTGGAGGGTCAAGAGAAACTTAAAAATGATCATTTTCGTTATTTAGGCTCGATTATCCAAAAAGATGGAGATATTATTGATGACGTTACTCATAGGATCAGAGCAGACAGGGTCAAGTGGAGAAGTGCTACCGGCGTATTGTGTGATAGACGTATACCTTTGAAGTTAAAAGAGAAATTTTATTGGACGGCCATTAAACCCGCCATGTTATATGGGACAGAGTGTTGGGTAACCAAGAAACAAAATGTGCAGAAAATGAGTGTGGCGGAGATGCGAATGATAAGATGGATGTGTGGTAAAACTCGAAAGGATACAATTAGAAATGAACAAATTCTTGAAACGGTAAAAGTAGCTCCTATAGAAAAACTGAGAGAAAATCGACTTAGATGGTTTGGACACGTCAAGCGTAGACCAATGGATGCTCCCATAAGGAGGAGTGATTTAGTTAGTATTGATGGTAACACAAGAGGTAGAGGTAGGCCTAAATTGACTTGGTGGGATATTATAAAAAAGGACATGATATCACTTGGTTTAACTGAAGATATTGCGCTCGACATAATGGAATGGAAAAATAGGATTCATATAGCCGATCCCAAATAATTGGGAAAAGGCTTTATTGAGTTGAGTTGAGTATCTATATCTATTTAATATGTTAGTATTATGTGTATAAATATATATAGATCAATGTAATATATGCTTTATTTATATGAATCTAATAAATTATAAAATATTTTAATCTAAGATTAAAAAATAAAGAATTGTGATAAAATATAACTTTAAAATAAATGCATATATATTTCCAGACCCGGACCCGAATCCGATTCGATCTGATCTTATACGAATCTGGATCCAATATTTTAGATTCGATTAAGACCCGATCCGAATCCGAATTTGATTAAGTTCAAGCTAAACTGATCTGGATCAACCTAGATCCGTTCTGGACCCGACCCGTTGACAGGCCTAGGTAGGATTACTTGCCTGAATGCAAACGGAGAGGGTATGTTTGCAAGCCCGAAATGCAATTGGCGACGGTGTGATAGCCATCCGCAATGTTTATTGATACGGTTTGATTTTGTCCCGAAAGAAAATTGATTGTCGGGGATCTTGTCATAACAAGCACATCTAGGGACAATGAGCATTGTTACCAGTGGGGAAAATGAGTCGTTTCTTGGTTTGATATTTGAGACAAGAATGGTGGTGGCGGCTCGAGAAGTACCTCAAGACAGTTAGCGATATATGTATGTTGGACTTTGGGAGATAATCTCACAATCTCGAAAAGTGACGAATTCCAAGGACAACAATGCTCGATTGTAGGTGGAGTTCATGAATCACACGATGTTGTATGAGTTTTGTGTGATAAGCAGATGTCGTCTGAATTGATCTCAATGGTATATTTTAGGAACAAGGTGCACAAGTAGGTAAGGCCTTTCAATGCTCTCGTTTACAATTGATGAGCGGGGTATATGTTCCGACATACGTCGGTAAGAGGAATCTTGCTAGTGAAGGGGTGGGGTCGATGGGTTTATTCGACTAGTTGTAACTACAAATAGGCATTGGCTTATGTGTTCAACTTCAGAGGATGACCAAGAAAAGTAGTTGAAAATTGCAACGTGCAAAGGATATATTTGCAAGAGGAGGTGCATACTTCGAGGGCAATTTTCACGGATTAATTTGGATCTTTGAAAACGCATTGAACGATATACGGATATTTGTAGCTGGTACAATGAAGCTCGATGGTGATTTTTTTGGTGGCATGGCAAACGGGGAGATTTGGATGGGGGAAATTCTCATCAGGCGGAGTCTCGGTCGTGATTTGGGGTATTTCTCGCCAAAGTGGAGATTTGTGACATTTGGTTTGAATTTTGCCCAACACTATTCATATGCGGAGTACTGTTCACTTTCTCTCCTTATTTAAGAAGGGTTTCAACCATGGTTCAAAACAATTGCTAGTGCGGACGGTGTTGGAGATGTTGGAGGCACAGGGGACTGGACCCCGACACATGGATAAAAAATTGCTAGTGTGGACGGTGTTAAGAGAGGAATAGTAGATGTTTTCAAGATGAGGAATCTCGGATGAATACAATATGGGCTGCTATGTTGTATTCTTTATATTTATGGCGTTAAGGCAGTTACTCAGGTCGTATAGAGTTTTTGGACAAGTTAGGGGACTAAGTTTTGGGGTAGCTTCTCACCTTGTGTTGGATGATTTTGCCCTTTGGGATCCCAAGCTTTTTTTATTTGTTTTGCATATAGTTTCTGCCCCTTTTCGCCCAATGATGAGATCATATTTATAAAAAAAAGAGGTGCCCCATTTATCCAGTTTAGAACTGTCGCAGAATGTGGATTGACACATCGCTATCGGTTCCAAAATTTGTCCGGGAGGATCTCTCCATTGATTTTGTCTTGGTCAATGAGGATCCTATTTTATTTTGTTGTTGTTAGGTTTTCAAAGATGGGCCACTTTGTTCCTTGCAAGAAAAAAATGTGTCCCGAAATAACTTATTCTTAATGGAAATTGTTTGTTTACATTGAATTTTGAAGACAATCATATCTGATCGTGACGTGAAGTTAATTATTCATGTTTGAAGGACATTGTGGAGCAAGTTAAGTGCTTTGATATATGGTAGCACCTAACATCTCCATACCCATGATTAAATTGAAGTTGTAAACCGAATAATGGGTAATTTTATCCGTTGCACGTGTAGTAAGTGGTCGAAGAACTGAGATTAATTTTTTCCTAATATGAAGTTTGCTTAAAATAATATGGTTACTAGACAGGTTCAAGATTATCTACACCAAATTGCCCAGTGACGCACTGAATATGGTTCCTCTTCGTAAGATCTCTGTTTTTTGCATTGTTGTAAAGAGGATTTAACAAATTCATATTGGAGGTAAAGAAACATAACAATGCTAAGTACAAAACATCATAGGGTTGCGAGTGATTTGCTAATAGCCCATATGGATACACAAGCAAATTTGTACAGGAACAAGAAGCTGAAAAAAAAGCATTGTCCTTTCGTTTGTAAGGACAATCAATGATAATGTACATGTGATGAAGCTATATAAAGATATGAACATCCCATCCATCAGACGATCCGCTTGACGCCGAGTCAAGGACAAGTTCTGTTTGAGAGGAGGGGAGTGATGTGGAATGAGATTCTTACTCCTGTTAAATAATAAAAAAACATTAGTCCTAATTGTTATAGGTTTCTTGTAGTAGATTAACTTCCAAGTTAAGCTTCCAAGTTTTTCAAGTTAAAAATCGTAGTTAGCTTGCAACAAGGTTCTAAAAAACGCGATGCGCGGGGTGGTGTGGGATGGGTCCTAGGCCTAGGCATCGGCTATGCGTTTTTTTTATTTTATGTTTTATTTTATACAAAACCAAGTATAGTTTGAAATTTAAGTTACTAACAATTAAAATTTATTTGCTTTCAACATTGTTAACATTTCTTTAAATTCTCATATATAAATAAAATATAATTCCACCTAAAGTTCGCTAGCCTATGATAGATAAATTACTAACAAATTTATTAATCGCAACGATTCATAAGTATCATAATATATCCAAATTGATTTACACATGAACATTGGTAACAATACTTTAAATCCTTCCACTTTTAACGTTAATAACATTTCTTTGGAGATCCATACATATATAAAAGATTGCTAACACTAACATAAATAATTGAAATATTACAGAAAAAATATTTTGTGCAATTGATATATGATTTCTAAAACAAAGATTAGAAATATCACACTCATAAAAAAACAATGTTATTGTAGATATAAAACGGAGTAGCATAAAAAAATATATGCAAAAAAATGCTACTATATTCATTGTATATAAAAATATTCATGCATATGATATATATGTATACATGTGTATACATATATAAGTAAAGATATATTTGTCTATTTTTTTGATAATGTAGCAAAGTTTTAAAAAATGCGGGGCGTAATCAAGGCGTGGAGGCCAAACTTTAAGCGTTAGAAGCCTAGGCGGGCCTTAGGCATGAAAAGGCGTTTAGGGCTTTTTAAATATATTTTAATAATATCTTGTTTTAACTATAACAAGGCTATTAAAAATACTAAAATGGTACATACGTTAAAAATATGTTTGAATATTTGTAAATTAAAATACTAAAAAAATACGTGTTTTTTCACGCCTTACCCGAAAAAACGTTGACCGCGCGTTAATACACGCTTTGGTCCAAAACTTGGCGTTTGTAAAAAGCCCAGCCCCTAGGCGCGTTTTTTAGAACACAGTAATGTAGTACAATGTACTTTCGATATGCAATGCAAAAATGAGGATTTTTTTTAAAAACTAGATTTTTTTTCATTGGGTCCATTTTCTTGCTATCTATCTAGCCTCTAGGCGAGGCGCCTACCCCGCGCCTAGGCACATTTCAAAGTAGTTTCCAAGCAACTTCTTAGTTAGGCTCCACAGTAAGGTTCCCACCTTACAAGTTACGCTTTCTCGTTGGCTACTAAATTAAGGTTACTAGTTAGCTTCCAACCTAAGCAAGAGTACTTTATATTCTCTACTTTTGTGAAACTAGGGAGGCAACACAAACTATGTACACTCTCAAATTTGAGATTTTTCCTTGTATATTTAGCGACTGTAACCGTGACTCATTACGACTAATTTTTTTTTTTGTCAGTTAATACATAAAATGACTAAAATTGGTTTTTACAAGACATGGTTCAAAGTCTCGGTATCGGTCCCGGTATCGGACACCCGATTTTCAACTCGGTCGCGGTATCGGTCGCGGTATCGGGCGATACGCAAAGATACGCTATTTAGAGAGCGCAAAAAATTTCGAAAAAAATATAGAAAATTTTACAAACATAAGATTAACAATGTGGACCAATGAGATACATTCAAACCCATCATTCAATATGCATTGCATTGTAGAATTGGTTATACTGAAGCGCGGTAGAGTTGTCAGATTCAATATTGCATAGTAAACCAATAATAATATTGAAAAACAAAAATATACATTTTGTTTTAACAACAATGTATATTTTTTTACATTTTTACAAAAGCGTACAAAAGAACATTGTTAGAAAAATGTACATTTTTTAACAACAATGTACATTTTTTTACATTTTTACAAAAACGTACAAAAGAACATTTTTACAAAAATGTACATTTTTACAAACATGTACATTTTTTTAACAAATATGTATATTGTTTTTTACATTTTTATAAAAACGTACAAAAGAACATTTTTTACAAAAATTTTCAAATATGTACATTTTTACAAAAACGTACAAAAGTACATTTTTACAAAAATGTACATTTTTTTAACAAAAATATATATTTTTTTACAAATATGTACATTTTTTTTTAACAAAAATGTACATTTTTTTACATTTTTACAAAAAACGTACAAAATAATATTTGTACAGAAATGTACATTTTTTACAAACATAAATGTACATTATATATTTTTTGTAAAAGATTTGAATATTTTTTGTAAAAAAATAACATTTCTTTGAAAAAAGAGTTTTAGTAGTCATTTTATTTTAAAAAGAGTACTACTTTTTAAAAGATTTATATATTTTTTTTAGTAGAGTCATTTAAGAAAAAAGAGTTTTATGTTTTAAAAAATTAATGTTAATACTTTTGAAAAAGTAATACCATTTTGTAAATTACAATATATTTTCAACAACGAAGAAATATGGTAAAAGATAAAAGTTCTATCAAAAAATAAAACAAAATATGACAATATCGTTTGAATCGGTTGTCTCGGCCGATATCGCGGCTGTCTCGGCCGATATCGCGGCGAGGCGTCTCGGAATCGGTTATCTCGGGCGATATCGCGGCTGTCTCGGCCGATTCAGTGTTTTTTTTGAAACGTCTCTCGGTATCGGATCGGTGCCCTCCGATTCCGAGTTGACTCGGCCGATACCGAGTCAACTCGGCCGATACTTTGAACCATGTTACAAGAGTACATCATATTCTAAGTAGTTGAAATTATATTGACATCAATTATAATTAATGAAGAATGATATAAAATTTTTACAAGGGAATACATTTATATGGATTACATGGAGATAATGTATTTTTTATTATGTTAGAACCAGTCGACAATTATATTTTGGTGATACCCCCTAAATTTCATATTTAGGGTAATTATGCCTAAATACACAGTCTACGAGAATCAAGCAATCAATAATATTTTAAGCTTGTGTAATATATAATGTGAAAATGAAAAAATAAATATTTTTAACTATATGATGGAAATGGAGCTATTTTAGGGTTTTATTAGTCATTTTATTTTCTTTTGTATTTTCTTCTATTTTGTTATTGTATTTTTCCTTTATTTTTCTTTTCTATTTAGAGGTAAGGAGTAGTAATGGCATTTTTGTAATTAGTGCCTTAACTTGGAACCTAAGCTACTCCTCCTCTTTAAATACCCACTTGTAAGCCTCATTTGAGTTAGACTTGAATTTTGAAATAGAAAAGAGTGTTTCTCTCTCTCTAAATTGGTGTTTAGATATTTTTAGGAGCCTTTTGACAGGTGTTTTACGTCAAATTGGTATCAGAGCGGGTGTCGCTCCACATTGGTGTTTGGTGTATTTTTGTTATCAAATTCGTACGCTATAATCAATGGCTCCCCAAAAAATCAAACAACAAAAAGAGATTCAAGAAGTGAGAAAAGGCATTCAAGAACTCAACCATCAATTTCAAGACGAGATTCAAGAGTTAGGCAAGAATTCAACACAAAATTTGATGCCCTCCTCCAACTCATCTTGTCCAAGAGTCAAACCCCTCAAACCCCTAGCCCACCCGAAACCCTAACCCTAGATTCCCCTATCCCTTGCCCCTACCCCGCTGCCCAGATCTCCCTAAAAAACTGTGACACCCTGCCTAATTAAATACCGGGTGATATGGCCTTTACCAAATTAAACAGGATTTCCATCTTGTTCATTCTTAGCATCACTGTCGAAAACTTATTAATTACTGACCACCTAGTGATCAATTAAGCTGGTGCCACATTTTATCTTTTAAATAACCAAGTCAAAGTACAACAAGAGACATAATAGAACCATCACAATATGAATGAGTCTGAAAATTTCACAAATATCTCAAACAGTGCTAGCCGAATAAATATCGACTGAAGACAGCCAAAACAAAATAAATCCCGACACATAGGAAAAGTAGCCAAATACAAGCTGAACCAAAATAAAATGTACAACTGCCATGAGCAACATGCTCGAAAGTACAACTGAGATACTATCCCTATCTAGGAGTGAATAAGAGAAGCGTCTAGTGCAAGTCCTGCAACACTCACATGTACCGCAGCTACGTACCCTGAAAAGGAATCAAGCCTGGCGCCCCTGTGATAGGACACGTGAAAGGGTTTTGAAAAGATTTAATAGCAAGGGTTAGAACCCAAAACATTTTGAAAATATGTAGCAAGTGAATTAAGTTACAGAAAATAAAATGCATGAATGCTCTTCATATTTAAGCTAGTGTCGCACTCTCTTGAGGACCGATTCACTCCTCAACTAATGCACACCTACCGTTTCTCTATATAACCCACCTAGTCATCTATCCCGTAACTAGTTCTTGTTATATAGTTCATTCCCGTCACCCTACTCTAACTCGAGTATATTTAATCTATGATTTATAAGTTGTATCTCATTAACTTAACTAATCATTATTTTCGTTTGGGACCATAGAACATTTTCACAAGTTATATATATAAACAATGCAATTCACATCACGTATTTCACCCTTGTATAATTGTCTGCACCATATCTATATGTGTATCATAATATTACAACATTCACCCACATGCTGTAATTTGACAACCATCCTCCCGAGTAGGCACTCACCGGATGTTCTCTAAAATGCTATCAATCCCTGTATACTCGTCCACCCGGACATCCTGATACGGTTAGCTCCCCGAATCAGTGAAACAAAATAAATGCAACGGAGGCGGTCATAATTCCCTCCGGAAATGAGACTGAATCATACCCAAGACGTCTCACCCCTAAATACGGACGCTATGACCTGAGGATTATACTCACCTTGCTCCTCAAGCCGGGGGATTCATCCACAACGCGCAACCTCCTATGATAGCACTAGAGGGGTATGCTTTAATCAAATATCTTATCACAGATATTGAAGAATACACATTATATATATATATATATATATATATATATATATATATATATATATATATATATATATATATATATATACTATCACACTACCGTATATATATACATTAAATATAATCCTAGCTATACCATGCACAAAACCCGTAGCACTAGCCCAAATTATACCCGAGTTCATATTCCGACTCGAATTAAATTAATTACACATTAATTAATTTATTACTTTGGCGTCACTCAACTAATATACCCGGATTCGCTCATTTGGCCCGACAATAAAATAATCAGAATTTTATTAATCGAAATTCCTTTCAATAAGTTTTGCCCACTTATTAATTTAAGGTTCTTAAATCACTCAAATTAAATCTTAATTCCTTTTGGGATTATCACCCTAATTATCCCTTTTCTATTTCTCACAAACAAACCCAGTAGCCACCGAGAACCCAAGCCCCAAAATAGCAAATCCCCAAAAATGAACCCATGGCCAAAACAGGGGAGAAGAAAAAGGCGTCCGGAAAAGCTACCTCGCTCGAACGACCGGCCTGTCGTTCGAGCGACATTTGGCCGTCGCTCAAATGAAAACAGGTTGTTCGAACGACCCTGGTTTTCTCACTCCTCCTTCGTCAGCTAGTGTAGTTCGCCATGGATGAGTTTAAAACTCAATTTCTGCTCAGTTTTACCTCATAAAACCCTTTGAGATTTACACTAAACCCACTAATTAAAGACCTTCAATCCAAATACAGCCCCCACACAAATTGAAGGTGTAATAAATAAAATTCTAAAATCCTCTACAGAATATAAATCTCCATTTATTAAAACCCAATTCAGATATCAACTATCCCAAAACAATACATTCATCTCACAACTACTATGATATGAATAGAAATTGCAATTAATTAGGAGCAAGCTTAACCACTTGCCTTGTAGGGTTTGTAGGGTCTGAATCTCTTGTAGAAGATGATGATTTGATTGAAGAATGTCCACACTTGTTCTTGATTTGTGTTCCCAAGGTTCCTCTAATTGCTCCCTCTTTTGTCCTCTATTTGATTAGACTTTCTAAAATGGGATATGGTTGCCACCCCCTCTCACTTTTAAGGTTTATTAAGTCAATCCCGTTTTTAGGCTTTAATAAAAGGGACCAAACACCCCTATTCGGGCTGTTTATGCCTAAAAATAACCCGAGACCCATTTATTACCCATGAGCACTCTTTTCCGACTATTTCACCCCATCCAGGCTCATCCGTACACTTAGAATCGCCATCCGAATTATTTTACTAAAAAGTTAATATTTACCTATTAACTTATTAAATTATTACTATTCACTTAGTAACTTTAAATCCCATAAATATTAATCGTCTACTCACCGAATTAATATTTAAATAATTTAAGTACTAAGTAATTCAATTAAATTACGACATACTCAAGTAATTTAAAATTTACCGAATTAATTAATTTATCAATGCCCAAAAGTATGAGGTGTTACAAATACCCCTGCCTGACCCAAATCCCTACCCCAAGCCTGAAACCCTAGTTGGCCCACCCCCAAAATAGCGTTCCACCATCGCCGACAACACTATTTACAGCCCTGAGGCTGTAAGGTTGCACACTACCACGCCGACGCTCAAAAAGGCATCTCCCCCACCATCGAAACCCTAACGCCCGACCTCAACAACGCGCCCCGCCTCGCCTCCGACACGGATCTGCCACCAGGGGCTTCCCTAGGGCTTGCCGACTTAGCCGTGGCCTTACCTGTTTTCCCCCGCCCTGCTTCTGCTGCTCCACGCTACCCCACAACCGCCGGAAAGTCCTCGAACCCATTCAGCCCACCCACTGGCCGCTTCCACACACACATGATTTTTGATCCGGGTGGAAGCTTTTAGGGTTGCTTTGGGTAGAGGAAGAGAGAAGAGAAAAGAAAGCAAAAAAAATGTGGGATGGGCACCCCTCAAGTTTCTTAAATTAGTTTTTGGCACCCACAAGTTTTTGACACAAATTTTGAAATTTTCTCACGGGTCCTCAATTTTTTTAACGCTCTAGGACGAGCTTGGTCTTAAGAGGGGGAGAGTGATGGAAATTGACCTATTTTAGGGTTTTATTAGTCATTTTATTTTCTTTTATATTTTCTTATGTTTTGTTATTGTATTTCCCTTTATTTTCCTTTTGTATTTATAGGTAAGGAGTAATAATGACATTTTTGTAATTAGTGCCTTAGCTTGGAGCCTAAGCTACCCCTTCCCGTTAAATACCCACTTGTAAGCCTCATTTGAGGTAGACTTGAATTTTGAAATAGAAAAGAGTGTTTCTCTCTCTACAAGTGTGTGAGATATTTTTAGGAGCCTTTTGATGGGTAGTTTACGCCACGATAACTATGCTAATGAACGAAGCCTCAAATTTCCATAACCATAAGTATCAAATGGAACTAGAATATAAATAAACAAATACCAAAATAACAGTAATTTGAGATTCAAAATTCTACAATTGAATGAAACCTACTTCCAATCCACTCCAAAGAACTAGCGATGCTAAGTTAACTCTCTTGTTCCATCGCTATAAAAGCTGAAAAATGTTAGGAATGAATGTGGGCCAAGCCTACTGCAAGAAATCCTCTATATGATCCCAAACATAGAAGAATAGTAAACTAATGAAAACCATGCTATCCTTAAGATATATAATAAGTGTTAATCTCCAAACCAGATAGAATAACAATAACTAATTATAATATCCCACATATTACAAATGAGAAGTAACCATAACTCTACCACATGAAGTCTCGATAAATTTGGTAAGCTCTATCCTTAAGGATAGTAACTAAGAATTCACAGTTAAATATTCGTTTCTTCTACCAAAGCTACTAGGACTATCTCCTCCTATCCTACATTTTAACAACTATTTGCTAACCATGCTTTTAAGGTTCAACTCGCCTTATGCCCCAACTCCTTACCAGAACTGAACTCCATGTGTGATACATAAAAAGCAGACAAGGAAGCCTCTGATACACTTCTTTCTAGCTAGCTCTCTCATGATTAACTAGTACAAGACCACAAACACAATCATATAAGCTCATCACAAAAGCTATTCCCACAAACACAATTATATAAGCACATCACACAAGGTATTCCCACCAAGAAAGAGGTTAATCCACCCCATTGTTCCCTAGGAAGTCAAAACCCAACTCTCCAACATTGCGAATGTCATAGGGTCTACACTTCCCACTAGCGAGAGAACCTCCTAAGGACATAATATGTGTACCATGTATTAGTGGACCTCACATATCTCCTACGTCATACGTTTAGACCATGGATACACACGTAATGAGTAAAAAAAATAAGCATATAAATAAATCATAACAAGGCATCCTAACAACCCATCGCAATTACGACATGGCATCCATATCACAAAACATGATAGGATATCCAGCCCATCACAATTCACAATAGGGCATTCGTATCACATCCAACATATCCCACAAAGTATACCTACCTCAGGGGATCCCTCGTTATACTACAAGTCTCACTAAAGGATGTCCCACCTCCAAAAATCCCAAATCCCAAACAAGGGAAAACATAAACATGCCTAAACACGAAGTATGTACCCGCCCATGCAATTAGAAACATTACTCCAATGATGAACATTGTCCCTAGTGTATCTCGACCTTGGATACAATTTATTAGTACCGTTACAATAAACGTAATTTGAATATTCGCTCAACAATAAATCTCAACTAGAATGTATAACCTCCCTAGTTATAAGCACATTGTACTGCCGATCCATAATTAGCATAGTAATGCAACGAAGCCACAATCCCCAAGATATTACGACCACAATCAAAAAGCTTCCAGACGAGGGTCATGAAAATCCTCGAAATCATCAAACAAAACGGGTGAGACCAAGTGAGAATTCGCTAACGAACTTGCGGGTAAACAAAAACCCCCTCCAATAAGCGACTCTCAATACCAACGTGCAACGTCCAGGTCTTAATATTAGTGCCATCTCCTAAGCACCATCCCAACGTATTCTAGGCTTAACTCTACACACACAGCCTATCTTTATCGGAATACTCACACCAGCACTAAATCTTTTTCTCCTAGCCCTAACTTAGCTCTAGCCTAGGGTTACATTCATAGCTCATGAATAACACACCATAAGGCTTACAACCTGTGCTCGCCGACCAAACCGAACGTAGCTGACATAAGCTATCCAATGCATCCCGGCCAAGTTGAGTACTCACGAAGCCTACCTAAGTCTCCAAATCTATACTTATAGCTTTAGGTAGATGACCCATACCTACATAGATTGGACTCCCCCTCAAAAGGCCAAAATTATCAATTTTGCCAGAGATGAATCGATTCAGCTCCAATCTGAATCGATTTGCTAGGCCGAATCGATTCGGATTTGATTTCTTGGGGCAACAAACCGAAATCGAAGAATCACCATTTACGAAAACCTAACTATGAATTTTATCCTAAGTTAAATTTCATCATCATAAACCGCGGATTTGAGTTAGTCAATGAGGGTTTGATAAATCTTAACCCACTCCATATTTACACGCTAAAACAACCAATTAAACCATGATTCCAACCCAATTTACATGAATCTCAACAAGAAACCTAGTTTTATTAATTATGGCCCTCAAATTATTATTTTCCATAATTTAATGTAAAAAACTATAATAAACATAAGTGATGTGATTTCTTACGGGAATAGCTTCACTATTGTAAGTCGAAATCAATTAAATTCTAGTTTGACAGCCGAATTCACATAAATAATACTTGAAGGCCTAGGATCATGTTCATATTTTCAATTTTGTAATTTCTCCAGCAATTTGATTTGTTAATCTCAACATAGTAATTTGAAATTCTCCAATTTCGTAATCTCACAATGTATTCAACTAATTACATGAGTTTTACTATAATACTAAATGACAGGGGAAAAGTAGGCAAACTTTTTTGACTTGGTTGGTTTGAAATGTTCTTCTTCCTCTAGCAATTTCTCAAGTTCTTTGTAGTCTCAATCCTCTTCCTCCTCTTCTTCAATACCTCCTCAAAGCTAGATCTCCAAAGTGTGTTGTTAGGGTTTGTGAGAAGTGATTAGTTAACTAATGAAATAAGGTTTGAGGTTTATAACAAAAAACCCGTAGGTCTCCTCAGGCCTATTCTAAAAACCACCTAAAAGCCCCCAAAACATAAGTCAATTTAAATCCAAGCTTAGCCCAGTTAGTTATCTAACCCTCGGGCCTAATTTCACGTATGCTCTACATCATTTGGGCACTCTAAACTCACCATGTCCCAAAATGAAACACAAATTCCAAACTTGAAAGTCCAACATTGAACTATTAGCTCAAATACTCGATAAGGTCCAAAATTTCATTATTGAAAATTTTCACTCAAATTTACCTCACATGAATATTATTTGGATACGCAGGGTGCACGTGATGGGACAAGCTGGGTGTGGGTGTTTAAATTTCGAAGCAAAAGCACAGGGAAAAGTGTAACAATGAAAAGTTAAGATAAAATTGCAAGAATATATATACCTACTATAATATATCTGTGTATAATATATATACGTACTATAATATATCTGTGTATATATAATGTTTATGTTTCTCTTTTTTTTTTTCTTCTATTTTTTGAGAAATTATGTCTTTTATATACATTAATATCTGCATCTTTTGTGTATTGATTTAATTATTTTGGGTAGCATTATGTTCAAATGTGCCTAAATTGATTAATTGCTGATTGATTATTTATAAAAACTATGGCGGTGATATTAGATTTCTGTTATAATCTAGTATCACAGGACTCATGAACCTTTATCCTATTTGTAACTTCATTTTGGTAAATCTCGTCCTGACCAATTTCTGAGTTGTAGTGTTTCGTGTTGTGTTCATCGGTAATAGGAATTACTCAAGGATTTACCTACTAGCAGAACATAAAGCATATGTAATTTTAGTCAATTCTATGTACTGGCGTGCACAACGTAAAATGTTATTCCGAGTATGTAACTATTTAACTTATTAAGTACGAAGAACCATTTTCACGGGAGGTCACATAACTATTTAAGTATGTAACTATTTAACTTATTAAGTAGGAAGAACCATTTACACGGGATGTCACATAATCAATTGTATTACTATCCTGTTTTTCAATACAGTGTGCACGTTATGGGGACGAAAGCAACATGTGCAGTGCCTCCAGAATTTTGTTGGCAGAGTGTCAAGCTGCGAAGAAGGGTACTTGATCATTTCCTCTCTCCTGGTTCTTCATTAAATCACTCTCTAAATTGAATTATATATGATTGCCAAGAATATAGGCCTGTGGCTTTGCTTGTGTATTCTTCATTAAATCACTCTCTAAATTGAATTATATATTCTTCAAGTATACGATCGCTAAACCTTGTCGCTATTATTTTGTATATATATCATGAATTTTTCTTCCAACAGTTGTTGCTGCAAATTATTGTGAGATGAATTATTGATGATAAAGCTTATATGAGTAATGTTTTTAGTGACATACACAACGAACAATGGCAAAAGCTAAACACCCTATTCAAGCTATAGAAATTTCCATATTTTTGAATATGAGCGAAAATGAGGCCATCTTATCACTATATAAAGCCTAGGATTCTTGCTAGCAGAGGCGACCCGAAAATGACTAAAGATAACAACGAGTAATGTTCCATACTGGAATTGAAATACTAAATAAAAGGGTTTTAAAGGAAGTGACCGCTAATAGAGCAATTTTATAAGAAAAATTAGACCAACTTTTTGTTTGTAATCACTCTTCTGCTTGACCATGAGCTCAAAGCGAGTTGGAGAGTGACATGAACAGGAAGTTGGAAACAAAATTTTTCTTCATTTTCAACCCACAATGATCGCTTGCGATTTTCTGCCCAAATAAAATCAATACTGAGAGGTAATTTGGATAAAAATTGTTTGCAATATTTTTGGGGCCTGTTTATTCTTTAAACCACTACCAAAAAATGTCATAAAATTTGTTCTAACTAGCAGTTGAGCTGGGACCATGCTGACCCATTAAATTTTTCTCATCGAATTAAAAAATGAAGGGCCGCACCAGCCCCAATTGAAGTTAAAAACCAATTAAGCTATCTCTACTTTACCATAATGTGGTTGCTAAAGGCACCTAAACATACTCCTCAGCAACAGTGTGCTTAAAATTGATTGTACATTCTATTTGAATGATAGTGCCTCTGGTAAGTAATATGGTGGTGTCTTTAGCAGCCCCTAGTAGGGGCCCCCTACTAAAGTTGTGAACTAATGAAATGGGAATAACAGGAGGGGACCACTAATAAAGCAATACTGTAAGAACTAAATATAAATCCCCTCCTCTTGGTTAACCTCATTTCCCTCTAACTAGCTATCTTCGCAATTTACTTCCGTGGATCTACAAGTTATGTGCTATGTATGCTGTATTCCAGTAACAAAAAGATCTCTCTTGTTTGTTATTTACTGTGTGATCTGTGCTCATAATGCATGATTGGCTCTTATTGTGGGTTTCTTGAATTTGACCCACCTCATTTGCTCATTTGTTTTTCAACCAATGTTTTAAATCGCGGTTGCGCGGGGTGTCGCGTTTTGTCTTCGAAGTCGCGTTGCGCATCGCGCAAGCAATTCGCGCATTCCATTTTTTTAATTAGAAAAACATATCAAATATATAAATAAATTAATAAACAACATTTTAAAATGAAAATTGCAAGGAAGTGGCATTTTAAACTATTTTTTTTTTTTAAAAGGCAACATTTGAAACTTATTTTTTTATTAAAAGTAACATTTTATATTGAAATCTGTAAACTAAATAACATTTTAACTGAAATTTGTGGAAAAAATTGTAATACTTTAAATTGGATTTGTGAAAAATGTTACATTTTAAACTCAAATTTGTAAACAAAAAATAAGTAACATTTTAAACTGAAATTTGTTAAAAAATAAAAAAGGAATTAACATTTTAAATTGAAATTTGTAAATACGTAACATTTCAACAGAAATTAGTAAAATAAATAACATATTAAGCTGAAATTTGCGAAAAAAAGTAACATATTTGTGAAAACTGAGATTTAATAAAAAAATAAAAAATAAAAAAAGTATGATTTTAAACTGAGATTTTATATATATATATATATATATACATAAATGACATTTTACTTGAAAAATAACATTTTTAAAGCTGGGATTCAAAAAATAACATTCTTTGTAAACCAATGTTTTAAATTGCGGTCGCACAAGGTTCGCATTTTGAAACTGAAAATTACAAAATAGAAAACATTTTAAACTTAAATTTATAAGAACAAAATTATTTTTTCTACTTAGATTTGAAAAAAACAAGTTAAACTGAGATATGAAAAAAAGTGAGAGTTATTAAAAAACAAAGTTAACGGAGTTAACAGAGTCAACAACAAAGTTACAAACAAAGTTAACAGAGTTATTAAAAAGTTACAAACAAAATAGCTTGTAACATTTTTAAAGCTCCCAAACAAAGTTAATAGAGTCGTAACATTTTTCAAGCTGAAATAGCTTCATAACACACAATGAAAGCCGGCAGCAGAGAGAGAAAGTCTCCCAAACTATATCACAAGCTGATTTCAGTAGAAGACACCTCCGACCATCAACAATCAACCTCTAGCAATAAACCACAGCTTCGACTTGATCCGGCAATAGGTAAGGAATATATTTTTAGGTTTTTTTTTGGATATCGGCTTGTGAGGGAAAGTTTTTTTTTTTAAGAGACCGTAATTTTTTTGAGGGGTTAAGGGTTTTGGTTAGGAATAGAAACAATTATTCCGCTTCTTTTTTTACAAATCGTCACCGCTATTTTTTTTTTCAATACTCAGATTGCGCATAATTGCGCAAAATAGCGCGCAATTGTGCACTTTTGCGTACCACGTCATCCAATAGCGCACGCTATTGGGGCACCCCGCAAAAAAAAGTGCGCTATACTGCGTTTTTGGGGGGACAAAACGCAATAACGCGCAATTAAAAACATTGTTTTCAACAAATGTTGTTTTCTTTATAGATTTATTTAGAGCTTTTCCAGTGCAATAGGATTATAGGATAATTAGACGTTGGTATGGTAATTACAGGGTACGAACTGTTAAAATTTGCAGCGCTCAAATGGTATATACGAGGTTTAATGACATTTTTCGAAATGAAACTGAGTTGTTTTGTGGTGTAAAACATATTGGAGCATTAGAACGAAAGTTCAAAAGGGATACTGTGTTCCGTTCGATATATATATATCTCCTGTAATGAGTCCTTATGGTATCATCTCCAATTTTTTTCATAAAAAAAAATCAAGAAAAAACCCGTTGAGATGAGGTGATATGTAAAAAAAGGGTATAAATATGCATTTTCGACAGTTGAAATTTTGGCGATCAATTCACCCACTTTTTGATTGAATTTTTTGATGAAATTTCATGGATATGATATGTTGAGATCATATCCATGAAATTTCATAAAAAAATTCAATTAATCAAGTGGCTGGCGCAGACGGTCGAAAATGCATATATATACCATTTTTTTACATATCACCTCATCTCAACGTTTTTTTGAATTTTTTGATGAAAAAATTGGAGATGATTTTCTCACCTTGAAGATCATATCCATAAAGTTTCATAATTTTTTTTCTTACTATTTAAAAAAAATGATATGTACCGGGTCTGCACCATAAGGAATCTTTATAGAAGACTTTTCGTATATGTAAGTTTCAAAAGGAATACAGTGTTCATTATGAGGTTATAAATCTCAAACTGAACAATGTGTTCGGTTGAAGATTTAACTGCGAGTGTGAAATGAAAACGTTTCGGGGTGTGAATGGTATAGAAATCTGTGCACATAAATTTTAACCGGTTGATTTATTTACCAACCTTTTGCCATACCAACCCTCAATAAACCAGTTTTCATATCATGCTGGAGATTTTTGTTGATAAGTTTTAACAGTTTAGCTATTGTGCTGGAAATACTCGTACATGACTAGATTTATTTTGCATATTCTTCAAACTGATAATTTACATCCATTAACATTAAATGCTGCTGTGTCTGGAAAAATCTTTTTTTGTCTTTCTTAAGACACAAAAATATAATATTTTATGATATTATAGCCCTATATAATATAAAGGGCTATGAATTAGTTGCATTTCTTCTTTTGTAATTTCATATATTATCTGTATATTAGATAAAAAGCTCATTTTTAGTGATGCTCTTTCTTGTACTTACTAATTCCTTTGCTGATTTTTTTTCTTCAGAACACGAGGAGATGTATCAGAAGGCTGCAGTTGCAGCAAATTTTGTTACTATAAATGCATACATGGAACATTTTCTTTAGAAGTTATTACCAGTTCTTTGGTAATACATTTTCTCTTAATTTTTTCTCCATCTTTTCACTTGTTATAACCCCAAAAGATACATGATATGGTTGTGGATCCCGTGATACTCTAGTTTAACCAAATAGCATTAATGCAAGGTGTCTGCAATTTAGTATAAATCCTAATAAAATGCTCTATGTTTTGCAGTTTTTTTTTTCTTTTCAAATTCAAAGAGTTCATAGTATAATTATTAACCTTGTGAATGTTTCTATTGAAGGACCAAATGTCAATATCCAAAGTAGAGTTATGAAGTGCGTTATATCCGACTGCGCTAGGGGAAAATAATAGAATAAGCATCTGACACCTTCAAGCATGCTATTTCCGAATTTCATTGCCTTATAAGATGTAACATTGTTAAATTATTGGTCATATCGTATATCCAAGATGGAGTATAATCCCTAAGGGATCCATTTTTTGCAGTAAAACTGTAGTTTTAATGTAACCACATCGACCATATATGTTTTTGTATGATTCAACTTCCAAGAGACGGGAAGCATCCAATGCCTCCTACAAAATTCCAAGACAAGATCTCTATACTCCAAATAATTTCCGTTATAGTTAATTCCTTGTGTGAGAATTAGGATCTTGTGGTCGAATAATAGACCTTCACACGAAGTCATTGAGTTATTAGTATAGTTCAACTTTTAATATTGTTGGCCTGGGTGCCTACTGGTGGTGTTTCTATCAACATTAATTGACGTGACACGCTAATACCCAATTGTAAAGATTATAATGGGATAGTGTTATCTTGATAGCCAAGAAAACACTAAGGGGGCGTTTGGTTTGAGGTTTGGAAAGGGGATGATAATCATTGATTCTTGGAATTCTAAGTTTTTGGAATCTTGAATTCCTTTCGCTTGTTTGGTTCAAACGGAATTCTCTTTTCGTGACATCTAAAATCACTTCCTTATATTAGAAATAAATATTATTTAATTAAAATACCCTTCTACTTGATTTGAGTGTGCGTAGGTGTGGTGGGTGAGTCTGTGATGTGTGAGTGTTTGTGCTCGTATGTGCGCGTATGAGTGTGTGTTTGCGTGAGAGAGTGTGCACGGGCGTGTGTGTGTGAGAGAGAGAAAGAGAGAGAATGTGTGTGAGAGTACGTGTGATGTGAATTAGAAGTTTATAGGCTATTTTTAGTATTTTATAGTATTTTTGCTATTTTTTTTAATTTTCTTTATTTGGTTGTATTTTCTTTTAGTAAAGAGTTGCTTCGTATTTAAGGAAGGAAGTAGCACCGACTAATAGGGGTATATTTGTAATTAGATCATTGCTTAGAGCCTAAGTTACTTTCCAATTATAAATACCCTATTTGTAGCTTCATTTGAGGTATTCTATATTTTGAGAGTTTATTGATTGAGAATTGAGACGTTAGATATCTTCTTATTTCTCATTTGGCGTCATTTACGTCAATTGGTATTAGGGTCTCGTTGGTTCTACGCGTTGTTTTGTAGGCACAAAAAATCTTATTTTCCATTTGACGTCATTTACGTCAACACGTGTGTGTGTGTGTGTGAGAGAGAGAGAGAGAGAGAGAGAGAGAGAGAGAGTAAATTTGTGAGATTTTATGTGAGAGGGCATTTTTGTATCATCACAACAGTAAGCTAGAATTATTGGGAATAGGATTTCCCCATTTTAGAGGGGATAGGAGAATTCCAATTCAAATATTACAATCAAGCCCATGTACCTCTCTAAACACTGATGTGAATTTCGGTGCGAAAGCGTAAAAAAAGAAGTTATTCTACACAACAACTAACTACACTACACAACGACAACATCTAAAGAAATGAAATGGGTTTCTTTCTCTCTCTCTCTCTCTCTCTCTCTCTCCTCTATTCTCAATAGTCATGGTTGAGTACAAATGAGGGTCAAGTGGCCTATTTATAGGAAGAGTTAGCTTGCTAATCAAGCTATTGCCCAAAATGATTAAAATGGGCAACTACTAACTAAAAAAATGACATATTAGTCCCAAACATATTTGAAAACTAATAAAGCTCTAAAATAAAGGAAAATTACAATAAAAGCAAAAATACTAAAATAAACTTTCATTCCCATCATTCTCCCCTACTTGAGGGAGCTCGTCTCGAGCGACAAAAATGTGTGTGAGGGCAACATCCCGGGGCTCCCCTATTTGAAAGGGAAGTCGTCCTTTAAAGCGTCCCGTATAACGACTCGCAAAATAGCCTCGAAGAGAAATCACAAATGTACGCCATGGCCGATGAATAGGAAGTCGGCCTCTAATCCGTCCAAATGAAGAGCGAACACAAGATTGACGCAAAAAGGGCCATCGATGCCATATTTCATCCAAATTGCTCGTGAAGAACCTCCTTAGCATCAAATCATGTAAAAGAGTCATGGAGCACTCCTCATAAGGAACCCAAAAAGGATCCACAAATCCCACACCAATTGTGATCTCCTTACGCAACATATACTCCTCATAGGAAATAACCACAAAACCATCATCACAAAGCTCATCGTCGTGACCAAAAAATGGGTAAAAATCCATCAAATCAAATATTTCCACCTCGCGATAATGAGTGCGAGTCTCCCAACCGTCTTCAACAAATAAATCGAAAAAATCACATAAAAAGTACCCATCATCTTCTACCCCATAGATATGAATGAAGTCCACATCTGGAGTGATGCCTGTCAGTTGGCATTCGATGAATTGAAGGACAAATTGACCTCAGCACCTGTGTTAGCATTGCCGAGACCGGGAGTTGAGTATTTGGTTTACACCGACGCGTCTTTGCAAGGACTTGGAGGTGTATTGCAGCAGGAGAGACAGGCCATAGCTTATGCTTCCCGTAAGCTTAAGCCTCATGAGAAGAATTACCCCACGCATGATTTGGAGTTGGCAGCAGTGGTATTTGCCCTACGGATTTGGAGGCACTATCTTTTGGGGGAGAAGTTCCAACTGTTCACGGACCACAAGTCCCTACAGTACCTGTTCACGCAGAAAGAATTGAATATGCGGCAGCGTAGGTGGCTTGAGTTTGTGAAAGACTACCAGTTCGACATCCAGTACCACCCGGGTAAGGCTAACGTGGTAGCAGACGCGTTGAGCCGTAGGCCAACAGATGAGGTGGCAGAGGTGTGGAAAGCAAAGTGGAAGGAATTGGGACACCAGGATGCAGTGGCCCGATCTTTCATGTCGGTGATGACCGTTACACCGCAGATTGTCACGAAGGTAGTACGGGCACAGGCCGATGACTCGTTCTGTCAGGAGCAGATAGTTCGATTACTAGCAGAGGGAGCCGAGTCCTATACCGTTAGCTCAGACGGGGGATTACGCTTCAATGGGAGATTGGTAGTTCCGGAAGGAGATGAATTGCGACACGAAGTGATGGCAGAGTCGCACGGCTCACGGTTCGCGGTACATCCCGGAGGGGACAAAATGTACCAAGACATGAGACGGCAGTATTGGTGGAGCGGTATGAAGAGAGATATCGCTGAGTTTGTTTCGAAATGCGCCACTTGTCAGCTTGTAAAAGTGGATCATCAGAGACCAGCAGGATTGCTACAGCCATTGGAGGTCCCGGTGTGGATGTGGGAGAGCATATCCATGGACTTTATCATGGGGTTGCCTACGTCGCAGAGGGGTCACGACTCCGTTTGGGTAATTGTGGACAGGTTGTCCAAGGTCGCTCACTTTTTACCCGTAAGGACTGACTACACTACGGGACAGTATGCCCAGCTCTTCATTTCAGAGATTGTGAGACTTCACGGTGTACCCCTAAATATCGTGTCTGACAGAGACAAGATATTTGTTTCGCGGTTTTGGGAGAGTTTCCAGGAGGCCATGGGCACGGAATTGCGGTTGAGTACGGCTTATCATCCGCAGACCGATGGGCAGACAGAGCGCACCAATCAGATGTTGGAGGACATGCTACGCATGTGCATTATTGACTTCGGGGGTGGATGGGAGCAGTACCTTCCACTGGTGGAGTTTGCTTACAACAACTCCTATCAGTTCACGATTGGCATGGCTCCGTTTGAGGCATTGTACGGTAGGCCTTGTCGTTCCCCAGCATGTTGGTTAGAGGTGGGGGACAACAAACTGCTTGGACCGGAAGTGATTCAGGATACTTCGGCAAGGATTGAGTTGATTCGGAGTCGCATTCGGGTAGCTCAAGACAGGCAGAAGAGTTATGCTGATGCGAAGAGATTTTTCAGGGAGTTCCAAGTGGGGGACCAGGTTTTGCTCAGGGTATCTCCTATGAAGGGGATTATGCGATTCGGGAAGAAGGGAAAGTTGGCACCGAGGTATGTGGGGCCGTTTCCTATTATTGAGCGGATCGGACCGGTTGCGTATAGACTCGGGTTACCGGAGCATTTGCATCGGATTCACGATGTGTTCCATATTTCCTCGCTGAGGAAATACCTTAGGGATAATTTGGCTCATTCTCACATTGCTGTGGAGGACATCGATCTCCAGCCGGATAGCTCATACGAGGAGGGGCCGATTGCTATTTTGGACCGAAGCGAGAGGAAACTGCGGTCAAAGATAGTTCCGTTAGTGCGTGTTCAGTGGCGACATCACAATGTCGAGGAGTCCACATGGGAGCGCGAAGATGAGATGCGCGAGCGTTATCCAGAGCTGTTTTTAGCAGGTACTTTCTAGTTTCGAATTTCGGGACGAAATTCAGTTATTAGGGGGGAAGTATGTAATACCCCGTACTTTTAGCTATATTTATTTTTGGGATTAATTAATTAAATGCGTATTAATTGGAAATTAATCCGGGTTATAAATACTAATGAGATGCGAGTTGGTATTTGATCATGTGCATATATGATTATATATGAATTTGGAATTATGAAATTTGTCGTGAGATTTATATACGGCATTTTAGAAATTTTGTTGAGACGCGTGGGACCGCCGCGTCACGGTGTAATATTTTGATAATAAAAGTGAATTTAAAATCTATAAACCGTATGGTCGTTTTGAGTGCACCAACGCGTCCGGAAGGGTCGAGATAGTCAGAAAACACTAGCCGGGGGTATAGTTTGGGTCCCGGGGTATTTTTAGGCCATACCGGCAACTTAAAGGGTATTTTGGTAATTTTACATTTTGAGGAATTAAAAGTGACGAAAATTAGAGATGTAAATCTGATGTGGATTTGACCCACAAAGCCCACTAACCATCCCATATTAAACCATTAAGCTACGGAGGTTATCTTTAGGTTTACAACTTTCCCCAAAACAAACCCTAGCCACCTTACGCCACCATTGGAGAAGGAGCTTGGAGAAGGAGAGAAAGAGAGCAAATTCTGCAGAGATTCTTCACCAAATCAACACCAAAATCAGAAATCAAACCAAGGCAAGTGACTTTATTCCATTTAATTTCAGAGAATGTCTTTTCCATGTTAGAAATTGGAGATTATTAATTGTTCTTGAAAGATAATGAAAACCCATGTAGTTTAGATCATAGAACTTGAGAAATTTGAGAAGGATTGCATGTAGAATGATAGGTAGATGTTTTTACTGATGATATACATGATTGGAAAGAAATTAAAACGGATTTTGTTGGGTTAATTCATGATTCAATATGTTAGGGTTCATGTTCTTGAGATAATTGGGGAAAAGTGTAGAAATTCATATGTTGATTGATGTTGAAGAGATTTAATCCTTGAAAACATGTTAGGAGTTGACTTGAATATGTTTAGGATCAATTAGAGACCATAGAACGTTGTTGGGATGAACTTTGGAGGAGATTAGAGGTGTTAAAATGGTTAAAAACGAGAAGGGGAAAAATCTGGGACGAATCTGGCATCTCGTTAGAAGCCCCTACCCAGGTCGTTCGAACGAACTCGTTCGAACGAGCTTCTAACGAGTTGACCAGTCGCTGCTAACGAGAATGGATTTCGTTCGATATCTCGTTCGAACGAGATATCGTTAGAAGGTACAGTTCGTTCGAACGAACTGGGACCTCGTTCGAACAGCCTCGTTCGAACGAGACTTCTAACGAGTTGGCAGAGGAATCTCGTTCGAACAGTCTCGTTCGAACGAGACTTCTAACGAGTTGACAGTTTGGTCCTTTTTGGACTGTTTTGATTTTTGGAGTCCCGTAAGCTTATTCGAGGATATAGATATCATTCCGTAGATGTAGTAATGATAAAATTGGGACATTTGGGTATTTATGAGAAGGAATTTATATACGAGAGTTGCATTACATGGACGGTTTGGGTTGGGACGTGAGTGTCTATTACGCCGTGAGAAAATTATGGCGCGTATGATTACAAACCAGAATAGTACATATGGTAATAAGTATAAGTTAGTACGAGAATGCGATATGTACTACGATTAAAATACGGTATTACTAAGATGTGTGTTTACTTAGTATTAGTATATGGATTGTGTGTATGACATACCTACCATACTTGCTATCACGGGAGGTTTGCGTTCGCTTAGGACCCTCTAATCCTTGTGTGCCTACGGGGGGGATATAGACTGGTACCTCGATGAACATAGGTCAGAGAAAGACTTATTGGGATGTTAATAAGTCCGCTGATCGTGGGAGCGTAGGTATGTGCGTGACCCATGTGATGTGACTGTGTTCGCCTCCACTATTTGTGATTTGTGTTATCTGGACTATTCCTGAGAGATTCGGAATATGTGATCCTTATGTACGTGATGTACCGGGATGGATAGCAGAGTATGTGTGCACCACAGCTTAGTTCTCGGGGTGCTTATATTGTATATTTATGATGTGAATAATATACACTTAATTAATAAGAACATTCATGTTAATGTTTTTTTTTTTTTTTTTTTTTTTTTTTTTTTTTTTTTTTTAAAACTAAGATTTATTAATCATAGGAGAAAGAGCCTCTCCAAGTGGCATAAACAATAACAATGAGAGAGAACTTGAAAAAAGAAATTTGGTGCTTTATGCTAGCCCCATTACAAGGATGGTGTGACAGAAACATTTCTAATGTAAAAGCAACCCATTTTGTCCAGCTTGAGAGCTCCTCGAGCTGAAGTTGGAAGATCTCCTACATTGTGAAATACTGAAAGAGAAATAATCTGAGCTCCATAATTAGCTAGAGAGTCAGCGACCATATTTGATTCCCTATAGCAATGAGATAGAGTAAAGCTATGATTCTGAAGAGCGAATTTAATTTCTTTAATGTACTGAATCATCTTCCAGGGAGGCTTCCAGTTCTTGTTAATCAAATTCACAACATATGAAGAATCTGATTCAATATCTACTTCAGTGAAGTTGAGGAGAGTGCACAACTTGACCCCATGCCAAAGACTTTTGATTTCCGCTGTAGAATTTGAAGCAATGCCTTCTGGACTAGCATAAGCAAAGATAAGATCCCCTTTGTCATCCCGAAGAACCCCTCCTGCACCACTTATTCCTGGATTACCTTTTGAAGCCCCATCAATATTTAGCTTAAATCTTGAAGGTGTTGGAAATCTCCATTTGATAGCAGTGGGCACTTTGGACTTTGTATTGCAGTTGATTTTAAAGATGACTTGAATCCCCTCATCAAAGAAAGAAATTTTGTTCTTGAAAACCTTATCTTTACAAATGTTTGATAATAGAGAAATAACTTGCTGAATGATGGTTGTCGCACTTACTGCAGAATTTTCAAAGTAGGCTTGGTTTCGAGCTTTCCAAATTTCCCAACACACTAAAATGGGAATACACTTACCAATAAACTTGGCATAGTCTTTTGGACCAGACTTTATCCACCAATTCTGAATTAAGGATGAAACGTTTGTGGTATTCATATCCACACCCATAACATTTGAAAAAAATTCCCAAACAGGTAAAATGGTAGGGCAATTCAGGAACAAATGGTCAATTGATTCGATATGGTTAAGGCATGCTTTGCACCGAGAGCATAATCTAATTCCAATCGACTTAACATTCTCATCAAGAGGCAAACAGTTGTTTAATATTTTCCATAGGTTAATGGAGCACTTTTTCGGAATATTTTTATCCCAAATAAGGCTATTAACAGAGGAGAAAGGAAAATAAGACCTGCATAAGCTGTATGCAGATGAGAGAGTAAACAAACCAGATTCATCAATAGTCCAGATCCACTTATCCTCTATGAGCTCCATGTTGTTGAGGCATGACTCCTTCACTAACATCAAATTTCTCCAAGTATGAGAGGTACCAAATAAATTAGCTTTTTGGTTTCTGTATCTATTGGAGATGAACTCTGACCAAAGAGAGTGGTCTGTATGAATTTTCCAGAAGAGCTTCATGAAAGATGCTGATGAGAAACTGTGAAAGTTGATAAGACCAAGACCTCCTTCTTTAATATCTCTACAAAGAAACTCCCAGTTTTTCCATTGGAATTTCCATCCTTGATCCTCATTCCCTCCCCAAAAGAATTTGTTAAAAATTCTATGAAGCTTTTGGATTACAGATTTGGGAGGGGAAAGAGTAGCAAGAAGATGAGTTGGAATAGAAGAAAGAACATGCTTTAAGAGAATCATCTTGCCACCAGAAGATAGAAGTTTTGATTGCCAACCTGCAATTTTAGCCCTTATGGAATTGAGAAGGCTGTCATAATATATGATTCTATTTCTACCTTTGAAAATAGGACAGCCCAAGTATTTAAAAGGTAACGGTTTGAATTTAAGGCCAGTTGCATCCGCTACTTTAGATCTGAAATGAGGCCTGCATTTAACATCAACAGTGAAACAGCTTTTTTCTGCATTTACCTTTTGACCTGACAATCTGCAATAATCTCCGAGAACTTCTTGAATTTTGTGCAGGCTTCGTTTGTCTCCTCTAGAAAAGATTATGAGATCATCAGCAAAAGCTAGGTGAGAAATGAGAGGGTAGCCACTTGGATGGTAAAAAGTCTTTATAAAACTTGTAACCATCAACTTATTTAGGCTTCTACTCAGAAAATCTGCTGCAAGAATGAATAGACTTGGAGATAAAGGATCCCCTTGTTTAAGACCCCTTGAAGATTTGAAGTAACCACACCTTTGACCATTAATGATCATGGAAAACCAATTGTTGGAAACAATTCTCCAAATAAAGTCTATCCACCTTTCCCCAAAGCCAAAAGCTCTTAAAACTTGCAATAAAAACCCCCACTGTATCCTATCATAGGCCTTCTCCATGTCTAGCTTCAAGATAACATTGCCTCCATGAACGTGTTTGCCCAAATTATGCACCATTTCTCTCGCAAGAAGAAAATTTTCTTGGATGGATCTTCCTTGAATGAAACCACTTTGATTCTGTGAAATCAGCATAGGAAGATATGAGGCCAGTCTTGTATTCAAAATTTTTGAAATAATTTTGAAGGAAAAATTACATAGACTGATTGGCCTTAGATCCCCACACTTTTTTGGAGCTTTAACTTTCGGAATTAAGATCACTGCAGTGCTAGTCCAACTTTGGGGAAGAATTTTACCTGCAAAAAAAGAATTAATTGCAATAACTAGATCAGACTTAATGATATTCCAGCAGCTTTTATAGAATTTTCTCCCAAAACCATCTGGGCCTGGGGCCGATTCTTCGCTCAGAGAGTTAACTGCATCTAGAACCTCCTCTTCAGTAGTGAAAGCCTCAAGAACTTCATTATTTTCAGTGGTTATAATGGCTGGGATGACATTTGACAGATCTGGCATAGTCAGCGACTGATCAGATTGTAAATGTTCTTGAAAGAATTGCACAATATAGTCTTTGATCTCTTTCTCATCTTCAACCCGGATACCTTCTTTGTTTATAATTGAATTTATCCTCAACTTGTGTTTTTTATTCTTGACACAGTGATGAAAGTATTTTGTATTGGAATCCCCCAACTTAAGCCATTTGATAGATGATTTTTGCCTCCAAAACTCTTCTTCATACCTGTACGCTTGCATTAACTCAGCTTTTCCTTTATTCATGGCAACTCTATTAGCTTCATTACTATCCAGCTCGAAATTAAGCTCCAACTGGAGATTTTCATCTTCCAAATCTCTAACATTTTGAAAAACATCCTTAAAGTTGTCCTTATTCCAAGATCTCAAAGCCTTCTTTAACTTCTGAAGTTTCTTTGCAAATTTCTTCAATCCCTCTTCTGTTAACTCTTCATTCCAAGACTGTGTAACAATATCTTGGAACTGGGGGTGATTGCACCACATATTCTGAAAGATAAAAGGTTTAGGAAGAGCCTCTAAATTGGACTTAAGAGAAAGCAATAGAGGAGCATGATCTGAACTCACTCTATTCAAGTGTTTAATACTTGAAATAGGGAAGTCAGATATGAAAGTTTGGTTAACCAGGCATCTGTCTAATCTTGCCATAATAAGGTCTGCATTTTTCCTCTGATTACTCCATGTAAATTTTGTTCCTGAGTACCCCAAATCAATTAAACCACTATCATCTATAGCTTGATTGAAATCCTCAACAGCTGCTGAATCCACCTCATTTCCACCTAATTTCTCATTTTGAGAAGTTACCACATTAAAATCACCAATTACCAGATATGGAACACCATGGTACATTGAGGATATATGAGCTAATTCCTCCCAGAGAACTTTCCTTTCATTTGTGCTGCACTTCGCATAAACTATAGTGATAATTATGGCAGACTTAACAGCAGGATGGCTTAATTGCATGGTCAGATGTTGAGGATGATCACAAATACATTGGGTAGACACATTGAACCTCCAAAATAACCATATCTTTCCACTAACATTACTAAAACTACCCTCATAACCCCATTTAACCCTGAACTTATCAATTTTTAGAGAGTCTACTTTAGGTTCAAGAAGTGCAAGAATAGGAAGTTTATGCAATTTACTAAGCAGATTTATTCTCCTCGACGAAGACCGTTTGGCTGCTCCTCTGATATTCCATACTATGAAACTTATCATTGAGACTTTGGGGATTGGGAGTTGTTGTTACCTTGCACTAGAGATCTAGTAAATCTCCTGAACATAGGATCTTGCATGCGTTTTGGCTTAAGTTTGTTGCAGTCTGCTTCCATTGACACTGACACTGACTTCTTAGCTGCTGCTTCCTTTTTCTTCTTATATGAGCATAGCTTATTATCCAAATGCTTAGAGAAAAGTTTAAGTTCCTCAATGAAAGGTATGTGATAGTAATCATCAGCCTCACCTTCATTATCCGTCGGGTATAGATGCAGAGCTGCTGGCTTAATACCAAACTCTGGTATGACTGTTCCTCTGGGAGAGAGGGATATCTGATCAACAATATGCACTCCTTCAAAGGTTGGATCAACAATTTTTTCAATTTGATGTTGGATGCTTTTATGCTTCTCTTGCCACTTCTTCTTCTTAGACAATTTTTTTGGTGTTTCCTTTTGGCCCACTGCTGTTATTTGCCCCTCTTCCAGCACATCTGCTAATTGCCTATTGTCTTCGTGGTTAACTTCATCTAACGTTGTAGTCACTGTAAGCCTTTCTGGCAATTCTTCTTGATAATTGTTATCCTTCCGTTTTAATAACTTCTTGATGTTTTCTTGACCCCTATCCATGCGTTGTTGATCATTGTTGTCCCTTAAAAACATGCAGCTCTCCTCATTGTGACCTTTCTTGGAGCAATTGGTACAATATTTTGGCCTATTTTCAATCAACACTTCCTGCCAGAAACCCTTCACACCACATCCAATCCACACTCTCTTTGGCAGCCTTTTTGTCAAATCTACTTCCACGCATACACGAGCAGTACTAGGTCTATTAAGTTCCAGAGTAGATGCATCGAGATTTAGAGGTTTTCCAATCAATTGGGCTATTGAAAAGACAGAAGATTTTGAGAAGAAATGTATAGGAAGTTGAGGAAAAGAAATCCAAATTGGGGAAAGACTGCTCTCCATGTCTGATCGAAATTCCGGGGTCCATTTGAAGATTCTCATAGGAAATCTTCCTATATACCAAGTATCACGCAGCCACATCCTTGTGAAATCCTCATCCGAATTCAATCGAATAAGGATGTGTTTATGATCCAGGAGTCCAATGTTGAAGGCTGTTTTAAGGGAAAACGTTTGAAAAACCTGCCTAATAACTTCCATAGAGGGTCTCCCATGTGAGAACTTACCCACTAGAGCATGCTTAAATGGTTTTGCAAGAATGTCAATGTCTTCATTTGAAAAGATGACTGCGGGTTCACCTTTAAAGGTTGATGGTGGTTTAAGATTGAGTTCTTGTGCAGATGTTGAGTTATGAGCAACAACAGTTGCAAAAGAACGATTCCACACAGGTTTTGGATCAGGAGGTTTGGGTTCCACGTGAGATGAGGTGTCTTGGTTTGCCATGCAAACCCTAATTAGTTAGCTGCTAGAGAAATATATTGCATATTGAGCATCTGAGTTTACGTTAAATCCCACTTAATTACGAGCGTTATGATGTTAATTAGAACCGAGTAATATGGGTAGGAACTATTACAGTCTAGCTAGTTATGAGGTCACTTAGCTAGTGGTTTATATCGTTGTAGATGGGTACTTACGTTAGGAGTGCACAGTTAGACGAGAGGTGAGAATATCATGTGAGTGTACGTCCTAACATGTACTTTGCATTTAATGTTTTAAATGTTTTTAAAGCACTTGCAGGTTTTTAAAATATAACTCCACATTCGGGCTCTGACCCGTTTGCTTTTCAAATCTTTTTCTTGTAAAACCATTTTAGGTGCCCAGCCACAAGGACACCAAGCATAGGATTCTCATTCAGGTGACGAGCTGTAGCTGTTTGTGGAAGCTACAAGGATTTGCTTATAGACGCTTCTATCTTTTGGATTCCAGAGTCACTATCTATCAGTTGTTGGGCATGTTGCCCCTTTCTATTTAGAGCATCTTTTACATTTCAGTTTTCAGACTTTAGCATGTATAGTTTCAGTATTCAGTTTACTTTTCAGTTGTGGGATTGTAGTGAGGAGTTTTTCCTCCAGACTTTATTTACTCTACTGTGATGGTTATTCGTTTTACTTCAGCGTGGTGAATGGTGTATTTATTCTTTATTACGCTTGTTGCATGTTAATCGGACTTTAATTAAAATTTGGCACTTACTTTTTAAATACTAGGTGGTTAGTAATAATAAAAATGTTTTCGACAGTGATGCTATTAACTGAGCCAACTTGGCATTTTGAATTAATTTAATAAAGGAGTAGCTACCCGGTATTTAATTAGTCGGGGTGTCACACCAACCTTTTGCCATACCAACCCTCAATAAACCAGTTTTCATATCATGCTGGAGATTTTTGTTGATAAGTTTTAACAGTTTAGCTATTGTGTTGGAAATACTCGTACATGACTAGATTTATTTTGCATATTCTTCAAACTGATAATTTACATCCATTAACATTAAATGCTGCTGTGTCTGGAAAAATCTTTTTTTGTCTTTCTTAAGACACAAAAATATAATATTTTATGATATTATAGCCCTATATAATATAAAGGGCTATGAATTAGTTGCATTTCTTCTTTTGTAATTTCATATATTATCTGTATATTAGATAAAAAGCTCATTTTTAGTGATGCTCTTTCTTGTACTTACTAATTCCTTTGCTGATTTTTTTTCTTCAGAACACGAGGAGATATATCAGAAGGCTGCAGTTGCAGCAAATTTTGTTACTATAAATGCATACATGGAACATTTTCTTTAGAAGTTATTACCAGTTCTTTGGTAATACATTTTCTCTTAATTTTTTCTCCATCTTTTCACTTGTTATAACCCCAAAAGATACATGATATGGTTGTGGATCCCGTGATACTCTAGTTTAACCAAATAGCATTAATGCAAGGTGTCTGCAATTTAGTATAAATCCTAATAAAATGCTCTATGTTTTGCAGTTTTTTTTTCTTTTCAAATTCAAAGAGTTCATAGTATAATTATTAACCTTGTGAATGTTTCTATTGAAGGACCAAATGTCAATATCCAAAGTAGAGTTATGAAGTGCGTTATATCCGACTGCGCTAGGGGAAAATAATAGAATAAGCATCTGACACCTTCAAGCATGCTATTTTCGAATTTCATTGCCTTATAAGATGTAACATTGTTAAATTATTGGTCATATCGTATATCCAAGATGGAGTATAATCCCTAAGGGATCCATTTTTTGCAGTAAAACTGTAGTTTTAATGTAACCACATCGACCATATATGTTTTTGTATGATTCAACTTCCAAGAGACGGGAAGCATCCAATGCCTCCTACAAAATTCCAAGACAAGATCTCTATACTCCAAATAATTTCCGTTATAGTTAATTCCTTGTGTGAGAATTAGGATCTTGTGGTCGAATAATAGACCTTCACACGAAGTCATTGAGTTATTAGTATAGTTCAACTTTTAATATTGTTGGCCTGGGTGCCTACTGGTGGTGTTTCTATCAACATTAATTGACGTGACACGCTAATACCCAATTGTAAAGATTATAATGGGATAGTGTTATCTTGATAGCCAAGAAAACACTAAGGGGGCGTTTGGTTTGAGGTTTGGAAAGGGGATGATAATCATTGATTCTTGGAATTTTAAGTTTTTGGAATCTTGAATTCCTTTCGCTTGTTTGGTTCAAACGGAATTCTCTTTTCGTGACATCTAAAATCACTTCCTTATATTAGAAATAAATATTATTTAATTAAAATACCCTTCTACTTGATTTGAGTGTGCGTAGGTGTGGTGGGTGAGTCTGTGATGTGTGAGTGTTTGTGCTCGTATGTGCGCGTATGAGTGTGTGTTTGCGTGAGAGAGTGTGCACGGGCGTGTGTGTGTGAGAGAGAGAAAGAGAGAGAATGTGTGTGAGAGTACGTGTGATGTGAATTAGAAGTTTATAGGCTATTTTTAGTATTTTATAGTATTTTTGCTATTTTTTTTAATTTTCTTTATTTGGTTGTATTTTCTTTTAGTAAAGAGTTGCTTCGTATTTAAGGAAGGAAGTAGCAACGGCTAATAGGGGTATATTTGTAATTAGATCATTGCTTAGAGCCTAAGTTACTTTCCAATTATAAATACCCTATTTGTAGCTTCATTTGAGGTATTCTATATTTTGAGAGTTTATTGATTGAGAATTGAGACGTTAGATATCTTCTTATTTCTCATTTGGCGTCATTTACGTCAATTGGTATCAGGGTCTCGTTGGTTCTACGCGTTGTTTTGTAGGCACAAAAAATCTTATTTTCCATTTGACGTCATTTACGTCAACACGTGTGTGTGTGTGTGTGTGTGTGTGTGAGAGAGAGAGAGAGAGAGAGAGAGAGAGAGTAAATTTGTGAGATTTTATGTGAGAGGGTATTTTTGTATCATCACAACAGTAAGCTAGAATTATTGGGAATAGGATTTCCCCATTTTAGAGGGGATAGGAGAATTCCAATTCAAATATTACAATCAAGCCCATGTACCTCTCTAAACACTGATGTGAATTTCGGTGCGAAAGCGTAAAAAAAGAAGTTATTCTACACAACAACTAACTACACTACACAACGACAACATCTAAAGAAATGAAATGGGTTTCTTTCTCTCTCTCTCTCTCCTCTATTCTCAATAGTCATGGTTGAGTACAAATGAGGGTCAAGTGGCCTATTTATAGGAAGAGTTAGCTTGCTAATCAAGCTATTACCCAAAATGATTAAAATGGGCAACTACTAACTAAAAAAATGACATATTAGTCCCAAACATATTTGAAAACTAATAAAGCTCTAAAATAAAGGAAAATTACAATAAAAGCAAAATTACTAAAATAAACTTTCATTCCCATCATTCTCCCCTACTTGAGGGAGCTCGTCTCGAGCGACAAAAATGTGTGTGAGGGCAACATCCCGGGGCTCCCCTATTTGAAAGGGAAGTCGTCCTTTAAAGCGTCCCGTATAACGACTCGCAAAATAGCCTCGAAGAGAAATCACAAATGTACGCCATGGCCGATGAATAGGAAGTCGGCCTCTAATCTGTCCAAATGAAGAGCGAACACAAGATTGACGCGAAAAGGGCCATCGATGCCATATTTCATCCAAATTGCTCGTGAAGAACCTCCTTAGCATCAAATCATGTAAAAGAGTCGTGGAGCACTCCTCATAAGGAACCCAAAAAGGATCCACAAATCCCACACCAATTGTGATCTCCTTACGCAACATATACTCCTCATAGGAAATAACCACAAAACCATCATCACAAAGCTCATCGTCGTGACAAAAAAATGGGTAAAAATCCATCAAATCAAATATTTCCACCTCGCGATAATGAGTGCGAGTCTCCCAACCGTCTTCAACAAATAAATCGAAAAAATCACATAAAAAGTACCCATCATCTTCTACCCCATAGATATGAATGAAGTCCACAATCTCAAATACTTCCAAATCCTTATATCGAGTACGAGTGAGCCATTTATCCTCATCGAATATGGAAAAAAAGTCATAAGGAGGGAACTTGGAGTCGCTAACAAGCATTGTCTGGGTCTCAACAACCTCGGAAACATCCTCGTGAAGCATATCCGAAGAGATAGTATCATCGGTGTGCGTCGGAATGATACCGTCGGTTTTCGAATACACCTTGTGGGTGAGCAAAGTCTCATGTGCCATGGACGGGTCGACAACATCCTTGACATCAGGCTCTGCATTAATAGGATGCGAGACAGACTTTTTCTTCCCTATTAGGCAATTGGAGGCCTTGTGCGCAAAGCCCCCACAATCATAACACTTGAATGGGTTGGTGGTTTGTGGGAGTCTTATGGGTCAGGTGGCAGATGGTGACCATTGAGCCACTAGAGTGGGTGGTTTGTGGCGCATCTATTCCTCAACCTGAATGGCATACATTCTAGATTTCTAAAGGTTTATGAGCTCTCTTAAACTCAACTCATGACGAGTTTGGGGTCGAAGACCATAAGCTCCAAGAGTTGAGGTTGATTATGATAGCTTCTGTACACTTGTAACGATGTCATGCTCGTAGGTGGTGGGCAAGAAACGCGTTCGGAGGTGGTCCTTAATGAGAGGCCAAACCCAAGTGAATCGGAGCCCTCGTTGCGCACGAGGTTGAACTTAGTCATTCCACCACACTTTAGCCAATCCTTAAAGCTTGGTGGCCACAAAATGAACACATTTGATGCTTGTATTGCATTTGTATTCGAACAATTTCTCAATAATGTCCAACCAATTCACGAATGTATCCGGATCGTGATGTCCGTCAAAAGTGGGCACGTCCACTCAGATATCTCCAACAAGGAGATAATGCAACTTAAGTGATATGGGTGCCCAGGTTCGATAAAGGTCTTCCTTCTCTCCCCTCGAGTTGACATAACATCATTAAGGGCACATGGCTGAACCCCGGAGTGGGGATGCTGGTCTGACCCGTCTGGTTGGAGCTGACACCATGCCGAGGTGGGGTTTCTTCGTCCATTTAGTCATAAGGTTCCCCTGTTTGAAGCAAATGAAGCATATACTTTGTTTACAAAACAAAAGGATTGATTGCAGGGGTGGGAACTTCCACAAGCGCCTCATTGGTCCTAAGATCATCATAAAATAGTGGCACCGATAAGTAGACTTTCAATGTGGGGTGATCCTCTTCTTTAAAACCCTTCGGAGGCGTGTAATCGTATTTGACACCTTCAAAGTTCTAAAACACAACCAATGCATGTGGGGGTGAGGGCGACCTTTGAATCCAATCCCGCAACCATCTTCCTTCATCACGAGTAAGTGTTCGGTGGTGGTCTATTGGGGCAGAATTGGTGAATCTCGAGTCGTATGGGACCTATGACAACTTAACCTGGGCTTTTCCCGCCACAAGAATGACATCCTGTGGCTTTAGGGCTATGAGTTGCCGACGATGTGGAGCGTAACTAGGTCGATTGTTGAATGCGAACCGTGTGGACTGACTGGGGGAGGGGGGATCGCCGACAGGAGGCGAAGCAGGCAGGATGTGGTATGTAAGAGCGGTTTGTGGTCGGAGATGATTCCCGAGTTTGTAGACGGTTCGTGGTCGAAGATGATTACCGAAGGTTGGGGTTCTTTTACTGGAGGTTTGGAGTTGACGCAAGGGGTATGCAACCTTTCAACTTGGTGGTGGTGTGAGGGATCGGTGATTGAAAAGATGATGAATTCAGCAGCGTACCGTTGGGTTGGCATCATATGGCGATAATTTCGAAGCAGTAGAACATGATTATGTTCAGCTATGAAATCATACACAATATTTACACACATTTCGAATCAATGTAGTTCCCATTCGTGCATAACAATTTGTTCGTATCTTTGTTCTAGGATGTGTGGTCATGTCATCACGTTTGTCTTTTGCCCATACATCCACAAATCTTCTTGATGCAATTTCTGTCTTTGCTCTTATTTTCGTCGTGTTTGTGAATATTAAATTCCATTTTCCCTCCATAATTAACCTCAAACTTCCATGCATCATCCACTGCATCAAATTCCATCCCTTCGTTAGGCATCCAATCATTAGTAGAGTTACCCACACCGAAAAAGTAGATAGAAAAATCACTTTTGCAATAAAGATCGAAGCAGATGAGCAAAGCATCAAATTAGTCGTATATTTTACCAATTTTTTTTAAGCAATCCTTGAGTTGTTAAGGACTATAAAAGATTGTAGATGTGTGCTATATTATCATAAAAATTGCAAGATAAACAAATCTATGTAATTAATAAACTAAAACACTATAGTGGGTGGGCTATCTTGTACAATTTTAACTCTGAGCCTAATTTTAAAGTTTGATAAGCTTAAGCGTATGTGGAGTAGAATATATATATATATATATATATATATATATAGAGAGAGAGAGAGAGAGAGAGAGAGAGAGAGAGAGGTTCTCTAGTGAACCTAAAAATCGAACTTTTAATCAGCCTAATAAAACATTAAAAAAAACCAATTAATTATAATTCCTTTGTTATATTTGGTCCGCGTCAGCGGCGCCCAAGAGCATTCCAAAGAGCACCCCCCACCCACCTCATCATCTCTGTCAACAATTGAAAACCCAGTAGCAGCAATTCAATTCCCATCATCTCTAACGACCACAACCTCCGTCAACAATTCAAAACCCCAGCATCTCTGTCAACAATTCAAAACCCCATCATCTCTTACGACCACCAGCTCCGACAAGTAACCCGATAACCCGAGCCATCTCCAACTAGCAGCGTGACCCAGCAGAAAACCACCAACTCCGGGGGGAAAACAACCACCTAAGTTGTTATAAAATTCACCCCTAACGTCTGCCGGAGACGTTATCGACCTCCGGCCATCTCCATACCCGGTACCCAACTCTGGATTCTAACCCGATTGCAACCATATACATATATAAAAAAACAAATGTAGCAGGTGTTTGAACGAAACTCACCCACAAATGGATTTTCTTGGCCGCCGGTCACCACCATGGAAATGGGTGGTGGTCAGGGCGTTAAACCTCACATACTCACCCAGAAAGAGGCAGGCCGGAGTTTGAAATGAAGATGTAAGGGGCTGCCATGGGTCTGTTTTGGGTATAGCCGGGTGGAGATCGTGGGGTTGAAGATGGCTGCTGTGGGGGTGGGGTGGAGTGGTGGGAGGGGGTATATTAAAAAAAAAAACGTGTTTGTTGCCACTGGCGCGGACCAAATATAACATTGGAATTACAATTAAGTGTTTTTTTAATGTTTTATTAGGTTCATTAAAAAGTTCGGGTTTTAGGTTCATTAGAGAACCCCCCCTCTCTCTCTCTCTCTCTCTCTATATATATATATATATATATATATATCAAGGCTCCTTCCTACATCACCCATGCATCACATATAGTTTAGGGCCCTATTTTTTTTTTCTATTATTTTATTTACCCATTGAGTTAACATTCCATCAATACATGTTTAAAAAATTAGGTCAAAATACAATTTGTAGCTATTTTTTAAAAATCCAGCAAAAAACTGCTGAAAATACCTTATTTATAAGGGTCTGCGCCAACAGAATTTCGTGAATTTTTAAAAAATAGTTAGAAAATGTATTTTGATCTAATTTTTTGAGCATTTGTTGATTGAAAGGTTAATTTTAATAGAATTCAGGGTCTAAAACTAGGTGTTGATGTAGGAGAACCTTCCTCCCTTTCTCTCTCTCTCTCTCTCTCTCTATATATATATATATATATATATATATATATATATGGATAATCTCTGGTGCGGACCAAACCGTGCGAACTTGGTGCGGACTTTGTCCTTTTCCCAAAGGTGGTCCCCTCGTGGTTCTAAAGACAATTTTGTTATTTTCCTTAGTGGTCCCCTCTTGTCTTATAGTATAATCTCTTTTCAAGACTATAATTATAACATATTTATATTTTAGACCCAAAATTGGTATCAGACCTTTAAGAGTTTTAGAATCCCGCCAAATTTCAACCCAATTCCATAATTCTGGTATCAGAGCCAAGACGCACCTTTTCGACTTATAGTAAAAAGACTAACGCCTTTGGGATTTATCCCACGCATTTATAAAGATATTTTTGGAACTAATCCAGATTACCAACCTATACCGATAGCTGATTTAGACCCAGAAGGTTGCTTAACCTCACACATAGACGGCTGTTCACACAGTGAACACATCCCAGCAAATACGCAGATAGTAGACAAGTTATTGCCAGTGCTATTAATAGCATAATAGACCAAAATAAGTTTATACTCCTTATTTTAAGATAACTAATTAAAGACACTCAAACCCTAGAAACAAAAATTAAAATTATCTCTAAAAGAATACAAAAAATAAATAGTCAAATCCCAATAGACCTAGTACAAGTTTTACAGGAAATAACTATTAAGACTAATCATATAGAAGTCCTTAACAAAGACATTTTAGAAATTAAAACTTTGACAAAAAATCAAGAAAGTGAGTTAATTAAACTCACCAAAGAACAAGCTAAACTTATTCCTAGATTAGATAATTATCTACCTAATGGAAATAGTTAGATCAAACTGGAATGAGGTACCTAGAGACCTCTCCATTCAGACCTTAGCATATTTTTACCAAAGAATTATAGAAAAGATAAATGATGATAGATTTTATTATAAGATAAATGAAAATGAGATTGCCAATGTTACTAAAGCATTAAGGCTTATACTTGAGAGATTAAAATTAATCTCAACATCAATAGCAACTACTCAAGAATATAATAGTAGCTTTGTTAAAGACTTACAATTAGATTTAAAGGATAAGACAGAAGGATTAATCACCTTCTATACAGACTTTGTTAAATTTCAACAAAATTTAGCAAATTATCTTAACAATATGGAAAGCTATAACCTATCCAAAATGGATACTATTGTTAATGAACTTAGACTAAATATGGCACAAGCCAAAGAAAAATATGAAGAAATTATTCAAGGAATTAAGGTTATATGTAATAAACCTTCCCAAGCAGAATTAGACTCTCCATTTATTTTAACATGTTTAAATAAAATAGAAAAAACTGTAGAAACTATAGAAGCTAGAATGGCACAAGAATCTGTGCAACAACAAGAAAAAGATGATGAGGTAAAAGACTATATTAATAAGATTGCTAATTCTCTTGCTAAACATAATGAAGATATTAACAATAATGTAAGAAATGAGAATAAGACCTTTAAAGAAGAAATCTTTAGCCAAATAAAGAGGCAAAAAGATTATTCAGACTCTTTAGAAAGAATTGAAAAAAGTCTTGAACAAAAACAGGTAACTACCTGTAAATTTAGAGAATCTCCTTATATAGAAACTAAAGAAGGAAAGGCCATAATTAGAAGAATCATAAATAATGGGTTAGATAAGACTAGTACGATAGTTAGCCCTATCCCAAATATTGCACATAGTAATTTTATGCTCCAAAGACTTAAAGATTCATCCTCCAATGTTAGAACATGGTGGAAGGAGAGAAATTTCACCAATCCTCTCCAATGGAAGGAATGGGGTGAAGTTGACCGGAAAATTGTTGAGGATTCCATACATAATGGATAACTTCCAACAGTTAGACATATAGACTTGTTTAAAGAAGGATCCACTCCCAAGACTCCTATTACAACATAACTTATCATTGTAGAAATCATGTGTTAGATAAATCCTATATTGCGCTTCAAGTTTTTGACTCAGAATGGCTAAGATCAAGAGGAACTGATAGGAAGTTCCAGTTTCTAACCTTTGGACTCTTTCAAGCAAGAATCCAAGTATTACATAGACCTCAGAATAATATCAACATATTAGGTTGTTTAATAGATAAAAGATGGAAAGATTTCGAGAAAAGCCTTATTGGGATAACCCAATTAGAAATGTCAGACAATATAGTATACTTTTATGTCATTCCGGCATTTACAGTAACCATAGACACAGCCAAACATTTTAAGTTAATCTTATATGCTAGTGGCTATGAAGACTATATTCTCCCAGATGCTAATATAAATATAGAATTCCAAAGCTATGTGAAATTTTCTCAATTCCCTTATGAAGGAATGCAATCGGGAATTCCTAGCGATAGACTTAATGAAGAAATATTAGTTAGAACCAATAATTCAGACTACAATCATACTTACAGTATTAGGAATACTGGACCTATGTAAGAAAAAGATAAGACTCTCTGGAAATTGCCAGAGTTTCAAGAAACTAAGACTATACAGAATAAACCTTTATTTATTAATCAAGATGATGTCACTGGAAATGTTACTATCCAGTTTGGTCCTCTTAAGATTATCAATAAAAATATCTAGACTGAAGAAGTTAGATTTAAGAATATGGGAGAAGCCATAATCAATGATCCTTCAGAAGTAGAATGTAGTAGTAAAGATAGTTCTAGTTTACTAAGACAAGCTCCAGTAATTTGACCTAGAAGATCATTTGAACAAAAATACTTAGTTAGAGAAAAAGCTAGAATCCAAAACTTTGGACATAATCCCTCAGAATTGGACATGAAGAAATTTAAAGAACATCTTAATAGAAGTCATTTTGTTAGGATCCAAGAAAGAGATAGATTTAACATGATAGCCCAAGACCATATATTAAAATCAAAAGATTCTAAGAATACTAAAGAACTTCTTAGAAACCTAAGACTAATAGAAGAAGGAGAAGAAAGATTAATGGCAGCTACATAAGTAGGTCCTAATAAACAAGAGATAGGAAGTAGTAGGCTAGATGATTCTCCTAGACTTTTTAGTAAACCAATAGGAATAAATATTCCTAAATACTCGAGCACTTTAGTAAACACCAAACCTGATTATATAAAAGACTTTCCAACTAGCGATAAGAGTTTTACTCCTGTTAAGACTATGGCAAGTCAAGCCATAAACCCAGTTGGGATATATCTTAATATAGATAATGTCCAAGATAGGAAGAAAGCCTTAGATGAATGACATAATCAGATGAATATGTGTTTTGCATCTAATGAACAATGGGATGCAAGTTCATGTAAACAATACGCTGAGCAATCCATTAGAGGTATTGCAAAAGAGTATTTAGATAGTTTAAGAAAAGCTACAGTTGGAGAATCCCTAGTTAATATTGAGAAAGTGAAAGAAAACCTAGAAGAAAGATCAATTGATGAATATATTCAATTATTTACTTCAGAATTCATTGGAGCTGGACATTTAGCTCAAATCAATAAACAAGACTTAGCAAAAACTAAGTAATCTCTCCTTAGCATTTGCAAATTAGATAAGATCAATGAATATAGCAATAATTATGAACAACTATATTACTAAATCAAAGAGTTTGGAAATACCTTAAAAGATGAATATTTTAGAAAGATACCAGCCATAGGACAAATCCTAATTAATGAATATAGGAATTGGCCAGAAGTAACTGGGGTTAAGAATAACTCCCTTGGTGAAAGAATCAATTTTACCAAAGACTATATCATATCTAAAAGACGAGATATAACTCAAGGGAAGTTAATAGAAGAAACTTTCAAACAGATTCCTCCAATTAAAGACGAAAGAGACATTGCTCCGATCCAATGTGCATGTGGTAATGAATCTAAGAAATTCAAAAAGAAAATCGAATGAAAACAAAGAAAGTTTAAGGATAGACCCTTAGGATTTCCAAAGAAATATAGATTCAGACCCTCTACTACCTTTAGAGAAAGGAACTCTAAGAACAAGAAAGATAGATTTAACCAAAAACGATACTTTAAGAAGAATACCAGTAAATATAAGAAGGTTCCTAACCAAAGAATGTTGGACTTGTGGCAAAGAAGGATACTTTGCTAAAGATTGTCCTAACAAAAAAGATAAAGAAAGTATTAAGATTATTAATACAATATTAGACTTTCCAGATCAAGAAGAATTAGACATTCTATATGCTATAGCAGACATAGAAAATAATGATAATACTAGTATCTATAGTGCATACACAGACAGTGATTTGGAAGATTATAATAGTGACACCGATGAGTATAAAGACTCCTAAGATACTTTAGACTTATACATGATGCAAACTAATCAAGATAAACAAGATGATGAATATATAGACTTTGAAGAAGCTTGGTATAAATGTATATCAAGCCCCTTTTCAAAGAAAAGATAGACAGTTATTAATCCTGAGTTACTAATCTATATACCTAGATGTTACTTTGATGAAAAACATTATTGCACATTTGAAATGAAATGTAGCAAGAAAGACTTTAGATATGTAGAATGCTTTGAGACTATACAAACATAATTATTTATGGTTTGTGTTATTTGTCAATTATACTACTATGAAAATTATTGGAGAACTAGATTTAGAGCAATTTATATTAGCCAGTATGATGCTCAAATAGACCAAGATATTAAAACATATTATCAAGACATTGATGGAAATATAGCCAAAAGATTACAAGAAAATGAAGACTTAAAAGGAAAGGGAATTTCCTATGATTTAAGAGAATACTACTTTGATAGTAGTACAAAAGATTTAACATCATTAGATTTTATAGATAAACCTCAGAAATGAATATCTATTTTAGAAAAGAATAATTTAGGAATTTCTACTAAACCACATGCTTGTTTTGTAGAACTGTTTATACAACACAAAGATTATCCAAAAAGACTTTCAGCTTTTATAGATACAGGAGGCTCTCAGAGTATTTACAAGGCTAATGCCTTCCATGAAGATTATTTTCTAGGCAGTCATCAAGAGATCTATGGTAATGTAGCTAATGGAGAACCATTTACCTTATATTTTCAGACTATTCCTATTTATTTTAAATTAGAAAATCAGACTAACAAAACTGTTAATCATCGGTTTTGGATAATGGTCCTCGTCCTAGTTTCATAGGAAACATTATTTTAGGACAAGACTTTATTAGTAAATATCATCCTTATACTCGGTATAATGATAAGATATTAATTAGTGATAATAATGAATTTAATATTAAAGCCCCTCTAATAGATCACAAGAATGCCTTTGACCTTATGCAGGTCAAACCCAATTATACACCAATAAAACATTAGAGTTCTTCAGCTGAGCATGGTGGACCTAGACCTACAAACCAACAAGAAGCCTTAGAAATAACTAAACCCTTACAAAAAGAATGTAAGTCTCCAGACCAAAAGTGTTATAAGCAAATAACACTTATACAACAAGACATTTTAGATCAAGCCCAGGAAACCTTATTAAAGGTTCAAACCATATCTAAACAGAAGAAAATGGATATAGAAGTAGAAAAAGAAAAAAATAGGCAATTAGCAGAGCCTACTTTAGGAGAAAATCCCATTGCTAAGTGGGATAAAGACAAAAGTTATTGTAAAATTATCCCTATTAACCCAGATGCCACTATTAATGGTGGATCCTATAAGAAAGGATATTCACAAGAAGACATAGCATTTCATATATAGACACAATAGTTAGAGAAAGTAAAAGTAGACACAATAGTCTTGCCTTCTATGTTCAGAATGAGTCTGAATGAAAGAGAGGAAAAAGACGAATGGTCATAGACTATAGACACCTTAATAAGAATTTTGAATTTAATTCTTATAAGATACCAGCCAAGAACAATCTAATAAGTTTGATTGAAGACAAAACGATATTCAACAAGTTTGATTGCAAATTAGGCTTCTGGCAAATTAAGATGCACCCAGACAGTATTACTTGGATGACTTTTAGTGTACCCCAAGGAAAATATGAATGGTTAGTAATGCCATTTGGATATTTGAATGCCCCTCAAGTATTCCAAAGACGTATGGATAATATTTTTAGACCACATTCAGAAATCTTCCTTGTATACATAGATGATATTCTTGTAGCAAATAAGACTGAGATAAAACATATAAATCATCTTAAAAAGATTTTTCTGGAATTAGATAAACATAGTATTGTTATTTCTGAATAGAAAATGCAATTATTTCAGACTGAGATAGACTTTATGGGAATTCATATTAATAAAGGAAAAATATCCTTAGCAGAACACATAACCAAAAAGATTCTTGAGTTTCCAGACCAGCTCAAAGATAGAAAAAAATTACAATCATTTCTAGGATTGCTAAATTGTGCTGCAGATTTTATTAATAATCTTGCTTCAAAAAGACAAAGTCTAACTTCCAAATTAAAAGTAACGAACAAGAGCAACCCTTTTAATTGGACTAAAGATGATTTTGAAGTCATAAGACTAATCAAAGAAGCAATCAAGAATATTCCTTTACTTGAACTGCCTAATGCTGAAGATCAATTTATAGTAGAAACAGACGCATCTAATAAACAATGGGGGGAAGTATACTTTGCCATTGATCTTCAGACTAAAAAGAAAAAACTTTGTAGATATAGTTTTGGAACCTTTACTAATCCAGAAACAAGATACATTGGCCATGAAAAAAGAAGTTTTAGCTATAGTAAGGGCAATAGAAAAATATATGCTTTTTCTTAGACCTAAACATTTTACTGTTTATACCTACTCTTCTTATGCAGTAAAATTCAGAGACTTAGACTTGTCCAAATCAAGGACAAATAGACTTATTAGATGGTAACAATTGCTTAATGGTTATGACTTCTCTATTATACATATTAAGGGAAGCAAAAACACCACTCCAGACATTATATCTAGAGAACCTACGTTTTCTAACACTAATATTATCTCGTGTTTTGTGTTGCAAATAGAAGACTTAGACATCATGAGTTCCTCTGGAACAAATAGACTGAACAAAGAAGACGTTGCTGACTATTTTAGACGCGCAAGACCAAATGCTGGTGTAACGCAAAGACAAACTCATATTTAAGAATCTCAAGAAAGACCTATCCTAGAGAACTTTGATGATATCTTAGTTCCTCCTGGAAAATCTAGACATGAGATTGTTTCTCAAAATAGACTAGTTGAAAAAATGTATTTTCCCCAATATAGACCTGATCAAAGATACCCAGACTTGATCAAATTTAGACGAGAATTTTCAAAAGAAGAAAATACCCTTATAGACGCTATATGGTGGAATGTAAAGAATAGACTGTGGATAGAATTCAAATAGAATTTGGTAGTTATTTCCAGATTCATGAGAACTCAAAGACTAGCAGTTACCCAACTTAGTGGTACTACTATTCCTAGACTGCAGAATCAGATTTATGCTCAGACTCTTAAGGAATCCTCCAAAACTAGACTTACTAATAATTTTTGTTATCAGAAAAAGACCTTTAAGACTAAGATTGTTATACCGTTCGATCATAATAATCTTTCAATTTCAGAAGACAGTCAGAAAGAAGCTAATAACATTATTGAAAATTTTAACATGTTATTATCTGAGATTAATGGAGATGCCTTAATGTTTAGAGGTTTCTTCAAAGATGTTTCAAAAATTTATCTTTTTGGAAAAGTAGACATGGCTCAAATAACCTTAGCAGACGACGGGTTTATTGGACTCGTCCAGATAAAGACTATAGAAGACTCTATTGCTCTTGGAAAAGTTATCCATGAGTACATCAAGAAAGTAGAAGACTTTCTTCCCATATTTGCCAGAATCTACAAGATTGTTCCAAGTTCCTGTAGAATATGAGAGTGGAAGGATTTAGACTAATTAGATTTTCCAATTATTCATTTGAAGACGTTGAGATCCTGTCCAAAGACGAGACTAAAGACCTAATTGTTAATATGTACAAACTTCAGATTGCCCAGGCTATGGAGACAATAGAAATCATGGAGTTGTTAATAGGGGTGAACAAGGAAACCGGGAAAATCGAATCGAACCGAACCGAACCGATTGTATTGGGTTGGGTTGGTTCAGTTTTTTAGACTATTGGTTCGGTTCCGGTTCCAAAAAAATAAAATCGATATTTTCGGATCGGTTCTCGGTTCCACTGTAAATCCAACCCGAACCGATCTGTTACCCAAATCGATCCGAATCGATACAATATATTTTATAAAATAAATAAATAAATAAATATATATATATATATATATATATATATATATATATATATATATATATATATAACACTTGTAATTTATATTTTTGGAAGTACCTGAATTTGTAACTTGTGTTATTGGGGATCAAAATTAATTTTGACCTTAAAAGAATTATTTTCAAAATACATTAATCTTAAGATTTCACTAAGTTTGAAATATGAATTTGGAACCGAAATCGATCCGAACCAATTCCGGAACCGTTGGTTCGGTTTGGTTCGGTTCTACACAACTGTCGGTTCGGTTCTGGTTCCAAAAATTTGGAACCGACCCATCCTGGTTTGGTTCTCGGGTTAGTATCAACTGAACCAAATCGAACGGTGTGAACCCCTAGCTGTTAATAAGTGAAGACAGATGGTACATTGCATACCATAAAGAAGATCTCATTATCCAAGCTGATGAGCTATTCCATGGAAGGCTCAAGAAAGAAGCCAAGGAAATAGTAGAGATTGCTTTGTCAGCTAGCCTTAGAGTGGTGGGCCTCATTGATGAATTCTTCAACAATAATGCTCTGCCGAACGAAGATAAAGACGAAGCAGAAAAATATGCAGATGGGATAGAAAAGGGTCCCACCCTACTCAACGAATTATCAAAGACTGAAGACTCAATTATTTAAGACCCTTCTTTCCATAAAGCAAAAGATTCCTACCCCACATGGGCCACCAGACTAAACAAAGGCGCAGACGTTAGATTCCTCAATTATCAGAAGACGCCAAAAGACTTTTTGAAAAGAAAAAGACTCATCAGAATTATTATTAGAAGACGTTAGTTTTACTTTAATGCTTTGTTTGTTTCCTTTCAATTAGTTAGCTTTTAGACTCCAGTTCCCAATCATCTTGTAAGCTCCCTTGTGCTATAAAAGGGACAGTTAAGGTTGCGTGTAGGGGGGGAAGATTAGAAGTGAGAGAGGGTGAGTAAGTTTAGAGAGAGTAATATGTACATGAGTGAGTAAACCTCTCATAGTTAGGGGGAGAGGGGAGAGTTGTATTTACTTATATGCTATGCTATGCAATAAAATTATTTTTTTTTCCAGAAATCTCTTATGTTAAGTTGTTATTATTCTCCAAACGTCTTCAACTTTCTGTTCATAGAGGACTATTGTGTGGAACCTCTAGTGTAGCACGTAGGTGTTATACTGTTGAATCGCCGTCAAGTGCCGATTTACCAAGAGCCGTTAGCCAGGTGGGCGTTAGGCGTGGTGGCGTACAAACAGGAAACATGTCCAATGCCAAACTAGTGGATTGAGGTGCGACACATAAAGAGAGAGTTGTAGGAGGCCCAAACAGGAGAAGAATAGTAACAAAGCTGAAGAGACGAAGGAAAGAAGATAAAGATATTGCAGACCAGAAGGAAGGTATAAACTCGAACCAAACCCCTAGCTATTATACATATAATTGTTATAATCCAAAGAAATTTGCATGAGCCTACAAATCACTATAGATTTTTAGCATTTGTTAACTAAACAAATCCAGACTTAACAAGAGAAATCCAAGAGTGGACTCTTACAGACCCTAAAGATAAAGAACTTATAGAATCTTCTTTAACATACGCAGGTAGTACTTTCAAATATATAGACCAGGTTATTGAAGGGTTAGTACATGAATTACCTAGAATAGAAATAATTAGAACAGGGATCCGTGATCTCTTTAAACAGAAGTTAAGAACTGCAGAGTTGACAAAGAACTTTCAAGACCAAAAAAATATCAAGAATATACTAGAATACTTGAAGATAATATAGACGTATTAAAATATATTAGACGCAAAAGGTTAGCTGAAACAAGAACTATTTTAATTAGATCGGGAGGAATCCGTCCTCTTCTTAAAAACGTAGAGACAGCTACCCCTAGAACATATCGTAGATTTTTGTCATCCTATGGTGATAATGATTTAAACAAATTTATAGAAAATGATATAATTAATATTGTTGATCAGATATATAAAGAAACTAGACTAATAAAACCTCAATACCGCATAAGGTATTTAAGACTAGAATATTTTCCATCAAAATCGCTTGCAATTTCCAGACTCCCTGAGGAAAATATTTATATAGATAATCCCCACTATTTCGAATTTCAGTACGATAGTGACGGAAGAAGTCGGAGAAATAGCAGCTCTAAAACTTCTTTTAGACTCCCAGATTAATTTAGACGTTAAAAATAAGCTTAAAAGACCCTAGAAATCATTGGGGGTAGAAATTAATATTCCCTGAAACCTTAGAAAGAGAAAGTGGTCCATAAAAGACAAACGCGGTCCAAAGACATTTTTGGTAGATAACTAATCTGCATACTTAAATCCGCAGGAGCCAAACTCTCTCTCTCTCTCTCTCTCTCTCTCTCTCTATATATATATATATATATATATATATATATATATATTCTACGATTGATGCATGCATACCATAACATAGAGAGATAGCATACATACCACAATATAAAGACATAGTTACTGCCCATATTTTGATCAACTCCAGATTAGTGTGGAGCTGTGAGGAAACTGATGAAGAACACAAGTAAAATGTTGATATGGTGTTAGAGCCAATGTTAAAAATGAAAGAGTCCATTCGTGCTCCTTCAGAAAAATGTGGCAGGAATTGTGTGTAGCTAATGATGTTCTATTAATCTGGAGCATTGGTGGTTAATGAAACTAAAAAAAATTAATGAGGTAGAAAGTTTAATTTCTCCCCCACCCCAAACCTCCCTCGTGAACACCTTACGCTGTTTGTAAAGTAATTTTGGGGTCAATAAGATATCTTCGTTGACTAGCAGCGACAGCTGGACAGGTATGGGGGAAAACAACTATGCTGATTTTGCGCTGGGTTAATTTCACTATGGGATATATATGTTGAGGGTCAGCCCGGGAAGGTCCGGACGAGGCTCACCCTTTTTTTGGCACAACGGTTCATAAGACATTTTTTTATATACTATTGCTTTAAACATTGAATTTACATGCATAAGAATACACATTTTGATATACTTTTATTTCTAGATATTCTTCTATTTTCTGAAAAAAAATGGAACAAGAAGGAAAAAGGCTCGATTTATTGGTATAGTTTTGAATCCTTTTCCATCTCGATTCCAAACCTATTTTTAGCCCTAATTAATAACTCTTGCACCATGCAACAACCCATAATGGGTAGACTGGGCTGGCTCCTTAATGTGGGCCCTAATTTCCAGATCTATTGTTGACTGAAGTGAAATATTTTTCTTTTCGGTAGTTTATCAATGGAGGGATTAAACACCTAAGCACAATTTAAAAAAAAATATTCAGATGTGGCATCTAGTAGGACTAAAAGCAACTATTTTTCTTCTCTTTTGGCGATGTCATCAGGGGCGGATGGACATATGGCCGAAGAGGGGAAATTATATCTTGAGAAATCATGGAATTTTTTTTAAATATGTGGTTTTATATCTTGAGAAATTTTTAAGTAGGAAGTCATGGTGAAATATGTAGTCTGAAATATGTGTTTTAAAAAAAAATAGAAAGTCATGGATAAATTTTTTAAACGGAAAAGAGGAGATAAAACAAACTGTATTCGAAGATCTCCCAATGTGGAGTCTGATAATCTTATCCATCAAGAAGTTTAACCCCAAATTGTGGTTCAAACCGCAAAATCCCAACGCTCACTTAATATTGGGGTTAATTTGGATGAACTATAATTTGTATAAAACTCGAAATAAAGCTATAATTATTAGTTGTTTGGGCATTATAAAGCCACAATTTGTATAAAACTCGAAATAACCGAAAAAAATTCATCTCGGGGGCTCCCGTTCCCGAACCCCCCGCACCACTCAAAACTTTCGTCTCAATTGACCAAAAATCCTGAACCCGCTACTGGATGTAATTCCTTTTTACGGATTGATTATGTATTGTTACTTGTGAATATGCAACATATCTTGGGAATTGACCTACTACACTTCTGTTCAATTTTTAAACTACAAATAACATTTGTATCGCTAGAATATTATTTTCTTTATATTGCAATAATCGTTTCTGTGCATTCTAATTTTATATCTAATATGGTGTCAACAATTATCATATAACTGTTCACCTGCATTTTTTAATAGGTTACATAAACAGAGACAAATGAATGAATGATGAACAAAAGAAACAAAGTTACTACAAGTGGATCCATATGAATTTTAGGTTCCTTATATTGAGAACAAGATTATGAATTATGTTTAATTGTTTCATGAGTTTATTATGTTGTTTCAAGATTTACTTTTTATGTAGCCTACATAGAATTTTTATACTTTTTGACTTTGCGTACATAGAGTTGCTCTATTAGTTGTATTTGGCGTGTACATGTGGTTTACATTGTTTTTGGGATTTGAGTTTGTTGCTGGGTTATTAGATATTGGTAGTGAGGAATCGATCTCTCTTCTATCAATCGAATCTAATTGAAGATGTACAATAGATGATGATGTGAGAATGGTTTCAAGGTTGAGATTTCTCATGTATAGACGGAAATATTTTCTTTTTAGAATGTGTTAAAATGAACTTGATGTAAGAAATATTTTCTTTAGGATGCAAAAAAAAAAGGAAAAAGGTTAAAAATACAATTGGGCTCACCCACCTAATGTGTTAACCCATATTTGGTATGCGTAAGTCTGTCCAAACCTTCCTAACTTCAAATGCTAGTTATATGCATGAGTATACCAGTAAACTTACAACCGTGTAATCGGCACGGACATATGCTAGTCATCAAACATAACAGGAATCATCTTTATCAACTATACAAGATATCTCTTTACATAACTGATGCCCCCTCTCAATGTCTATATACACCTGGTTCGGGGAAGAATGTTTCAAGGGAGCTTCCCAATTTTTTCGTTGGCCAATAAGATTTTTTGACTCTTGTCCATAACATATTTTTTCGACACTAAGGTCCCTCGCACATTAATGTATACCTTATATGTTTGGGTATACACAAACCTAACACGTGTACATTACAAAAATGTATGTATACATTATAAAATTCCCCATATAAATTACAATTTTTTTTTGCCTATTCACTACTCACTGAAAAGACTTTTCATCATGTCCTAAATCCAAAACATATATCTACAAGTGTAATCATTTTGCTCGTATTGGGAAGTTCTCATTATATCACGTATGATTCTTTCATCGTTCTAGTTATTACTTGACATGTTTAGTAGGGATATAAAGTTAAAGAGCAATGCTATTTGGACCGACCAAACTTCACTAACCAAGTGATGTGTCGATAGATGCATTATTTCTTACTGTGCTTTTATACACTGACCAATTAAACTAAGCATTTGTTGTTGATGCTTTGACCAATACATTATCAAACGTATCATTTGGTCTCTAAAGTTGCTCAATTTAGTTGCGACTAGTAGCGACAAAATTATGGGCGGGTCAAATATGTGTTGGACTAGATGTGGGTTGGGCTAAATATAGGTTGGATTAAATATGAGTTGGGCCAAATATAGGTTAGGTCAATCCATTTTTTCTATCCAAATAAGTATTATAATTTCAAGTATATGTAAAAAACATCATATTTTATTCACAACTTTTAGAAAACGAGCTTTATATTTGATTCGTAGCTTTGAAATTGGGTCATAGCTTTCAAATATGGACCTCATATTTGATTCATAACTTTTAAATATGAGCTCCATATTTAAATGATTGGGTTAATACGGGTTATTTTATTATTTGGCATCATTTTTCCATTACTAGTTGGGACACATAACATTTTCCTAATTTATGATTTTCCTAATTTATTAATTATATGTTACCTACTTACAGTTTTTCATCAAAATAATTTAACCAGGGCTACCCTTAGCAGATGTGGCTGCTCAAGCCTCAAAATTTAGCAATATTTAGACAATATTAAGGTTATTTTTAGCAGTTTTAACTAGAATTAAGAAAATAGTATTTCGTAAAAGCATACAAAAAATTGAGGATATTTTACTCGAAGATTTTCTGCAATGTTTGGATTGCCGTTCGTGGTGCGAGCATTTTTGACCACTTTTCTTTGGTTTTTCAATACTTTTTACCCTCATAAATGTTTTTTTATTTTATTATAGTATATTTTGCTAAATGCTCCCGAGTAACACCAAATCTTGACACCCAAACGACCCGTCATATTTTATTTGTTTATATATGGTTTGTTGAATAGCCTTCATACAAGTAGTCCTTCTAAATTGACATTAAGGTCAGAAAAAGCATCATATTGTACCCATAATAGATTTCTCGGGTTAGTAGATTTTAATAATTTCTCTCCCTAGTGGAGCAAACAAAAGTAAAGTATTTATTTTGTTATTTGCACTCGTCAGTTATCCATGTTTAGGTATTAACACTCCCAAAACTATTTCTTGGCCCTCAGTTATTGACAATCGTTAATTAATAAAAATACTGTTAATGTGCTTTTTTTTTTGTTAAAAGCCAATAATATCTTGGGATAATTATATTTTAATCCTATTTATTTAGTCAACTCTCAATTAAGTCATATTGTCTTATATTTAACTATATAAGTCCTATTAATATGCTAATAAGATTTATTTAAAAGTTTCTCTAATAGGCTAATGAGGCTTATTTAAAGTTTACTTTTACGTTGTTAAGGTGCCGCAAGGCGTCAACATTAGCGCGTATATTCATAAGGATCTGACAAAGTTGCTGGTTGTCAGCTACCTTTTATGTTGGAGCGCAGCTTTAAATATTTTTCTTCAAGAAATATAATTTTCGGAGTTTTTGAGGCGACGCATTTATCGAGAAAAACAGAAGAAAATAATTTTAAAAAAATAGATGTCGTTCGAACGACATCGTTTGTCGCTCAAACGAGACCTGATGTTGCACGATACTTCAAACGACATCGTCTCTCATTCGAACGACACCACCGCCTTAAGTCTTCTATAAATTGGACTTTCCAACTCTATTTTTTATAATAAGTCTTTCACGTTTTTCATTCTGCAAACTCTGCATATCGGCAGAATACTTTGGCTTCTTCATTTAAGTCTTAAACCCTTTTTGTTTTTCAATTCACAAAAATCCCGATATCTTTATGTGAATTGTTTTGGAATTCGAAAAACAACCGTGCTGTTGTTCAACCTCTGTGGAGAAGGTATCTCCATACCTTGTGATTTTTTGAGGGAAGTCACTGCTGATCGGCGAATACCGTCCGTAGATCTCTGTGTGTGAACTTCTTGGACTGCGGGTGCGGCGAAGCTTTGAAGGTTTGACAAAGACACCGTGCGTTACACTTGTGGGCGATTAATAGTTTGTATGTAATTCAATGATCTTGTAAACTTTTCTAAGTGTTAAAAGGTTTTTACCCAAAAGTTTTTTTTTCTTGAATCTGTCGTCTTTATTTTACATGCATGATTTGATTGATTTGATTGAACACTTGAGGCATGCATCAGGGCTGAATAAAATTGAATTTGGTTTGTTCAAATTAAGATACCTAATTAAATAAGTGTGTTTGAATCCATTTGAGAATTACGAACTCGATTGATATTGCTTGCACACATCATTTTACAAATTGGTATCAGAGCAGGTTACACTAATTTAACGCGTATTCCTATTTTTCGCAAACTTGTGTGATATTTATTTTGTTTGAAAAATTTTGATTTTTTTAAAACTCGCAAGTTTTTCAATGGATCACTTATATAATCAGGTACCCATCTTTGACGAAATCACGCATGAAATCTGCTTTAAAAGCCATAGATGAGAGAGTTTGGTTGTTGGTTGAAAATAGTTGGACTATTCCCACCGTGACTGTTGATAATGTCACCTCTTTAAAACCTGTGTCAAACTAGACTGAGGATGATTATAAATTATCTAACTTTAATTCTCGTGGTTTGAGTGCTATTTCTGGAGCCATCACTCCCGACAAATTCCACCGTATTATGACGTGCACCATGTCTAAAAAGGCATGGGATGTTTTAAAATTGACACACGAAGGTACAACCACTGTTAAAGAGTCAAAATTGCAAAATCTAGCCACACAATTTGAGACCATTACTATGTTAGAGTCTGAGACTTTTGATGAGTTTTACACACGTTTGTTGAACATTGTCAACACTAGTTTTAATTTGGGTGAGGTAATTGATAACATGCGGGTTGTGAAAAAGATTTTGAGATCCCTTCCAAAATGTTTTATTCCGAAAGTCACTGTTTTAAACTTGATGTGAAATTTGAGCACACTTAAGTTAGAAGAGTTGGTAGGTGATCTTCAGATTTACGAGTTAGATATGTTTCCCCAAACTGTCAAACCTAAAGAGAGAGAGATTGCACTCAAGTCACAATCGAGATTGAGTGAGGATGTTTCGAGGAAGAGAGATAAGAAAAAGAAGTGAGTTTATGTGAGCCCGAGTCTGATTTTGACATGGCCTTACTTGCAAATTTTTTAAAAAGTTTCTCAAAATGTCTAAAGAAAATTCTTCCAACGAAAAGATATCTTTTGACAAAAATAAAAAGAAAGAAGAGGCCAAAGAAAGTGATAGTGCGAATGAGATCAAGTGCTTTAAGTGTGAGGGTAGAGGGCACATAGCTAAAGTGTGTCCTACTAGGATAAGGAGAAAGGGAAAAGAAACTGCTATGCCCACCACACTTAGTGATAATGAGGAAGATGAGGGAGATGAGTCCAGTAAAGGTAGAACATTGGATGTGTGTAGCTTTTTCGAGTTGTGTGAGTACACCCACTTTGTCTCACAATGATAGTGTTCACGAGAGCGACGGTGATGACTCAAGTATTTCTAGTGGAGGTGAGAGCGAATTTGAGAGTGGAGATGAAAGTGAGCTCCAAAAAGCATTTAGGGATTTGTACACCGAGACCTTGAAAACAAAGAAGTATAATAGAGATTTAGGTCGTCAGGTTTTAGATTTGGAGAGAGAGAAAGAAGTTTTTAGGAGGGAAAAGTGTGACTTGGCCGACAAGGTGTCTAGTCTGATGACACATGTATCCCAACTCAAGAGTGATCGCGAACGTGCTCGGGAGGTAAAAGTCCCTTTAGATAATGCATCTAAGAAAGTTGAAAAGATGATTCTCAATCCCGTTTTGGGTGGTGGTGAGAGTTTAGTAAAAGTTCATGACGGTGTATCCACTTCTATTGTTGAACCCGAGTCGATTCCCACTTTAGTGACTCGATCCAACCCACCTAGGCATCCCGTACCTGTTAGGAGAGGACGTCCTAGAGTTGATGAGAGAGGTCCACCTAGGCCAGTTTATGTTTGCTCCCATTGTAAAAAGAGAGAACACCTTAGGGAGTTTTGCTTTAAATTGGGTTATGTGTCACGCTTTACTCCTACATATGTTCACACACATGCACCCACCCATGATACTTCGATTACACATAATGATAGAGAGTTTGTACATATTCGAGTGAAAGTAAAGTTTTTGATTAAGACTTCTCATGATTTGATGGACTTGTTTCAAAAGATGTCACCGTCTTTGGAAAACTCTACCGCACCTACCGGTTGAGGTCCAGACATGTTTGCTAGCACAGGTTGATTTGCATGATGTTATCGTATGCCTATTACTAGTATGTACCATTTTTTTATATACTTTGTTAGCATTTTTATTTGCTTTTCTTATTTTTGGTACTTCTTTAGCACTGTTTTGGATCTATTTTCCCATTCCAGGAACAGTTTTTTCAAAATTTTCTCACTGGTCAAAATTGCATGATATTCTGAATAACCTGGAAATTTTTTCTTTTCTCGTTCTAATAAGAATGCATCTCGTGCGAAGCCTTCTTGTAAGATACTCTATCGTTCAAACAACAAGGAGTATCATTCGAACGACTCCTGTTATTAATTTTCTATTTGCAGTCCTATGGTTTTTATTGATATAATATTTAGTGGGGGGTTGTTTTCTGAACAGTGTTCGAAAAAATACAAAAATATATTTATTTTTAAGAAATATTTTGATAAATCCAAAAAGAGTTGTGTATTTGTTTGCACCTTATATGAATTGACATTTAGGATGACCAAGTCACAATTTCATTCCATTTTATTCAAGTGACTATTTGATAGTGTTTTGAGACAATATGTTGTGTCATTCACGTGCTTTATAAAGTTTGGAGTCTTTGAGATAATATAGTGTTGCTACCTACACGTTTGACTCATTTGTCCTTTATTGCACACATGCACGAATTTGTTTGACTTTTGTTCTTGTTTATCACAAGTTGGTTGAGTGTTTCCATCTCAATTCTGTCTATACACCGAATCAAATGCGATAAACCTTGACAAAAAGTAGTGCATGATATAAACCGTTTGTGAGTTTGTGTGATTTTTTTGAAAAATGGAAAAGGGATGCGAAAGGTATTTTAATTTTTCCTTTGCGATAAAGCCACCGTTTAAATGGACCTAAAAAGTGAGCAATTGAAAATTATCCGGGGCCCAATGAGGTTTAAAAGAGCTCGAAAAAATTGAAAAGCAATAAAAATAAAATTATTCCAAAAGTGGGCCAATAGTTCTTAGTTTCATCACTTCATAAGAAAAATAAAATGCATTATCTTTTAATGAGGGAGTTTTGGATGGAATTTAAAATGGTTTGCACGTCCTTGATAGTCATGAAAAAGCATTACATAGTTTTGGACGTTACTAGTGTGGAGATCATTTATACTTTGATTTGTTGATATGATTAAGGCGATGTCATCTAAATTCAATAATTCTTACACCTAAGGACTATTTTGATGTTCATTCGTTAGGAGTACATGTACGCATCGTGCATACATGTCATGATTGAGTCAATTTTCCTATCGAATTTGTTCACACCCATTCATCCGCTATCCATGATTTGGTTGTTTTAGTGTAAATTCATGGTGTGTGATTTTTGTAACATCATTTGTGTGAAAAATCTGAAAAAATAAAAAATAGTTGTTTGCCTTGTTTACTGTGACACCCCGATTTGATTTATTCTTTTCCTTGTCTATTTCGGACAAATAAAAAGGGGGAGAACAAATTATGACTTTATGGGGGATTTTTAGTATGGGAAGATTTGATTATGCTTACACGTTTATGCTTTTTATCATTTCAAATTTGATATGTCACGAGGTATTTTCTTTGTCTCTTGTGTGTAGGTACGATTGAAGATTTCATGTTGCACACCCTGATGAGAAATGCTTGAAGGTTTGAAGAATTGATTGTTGAACAACAAAGTTTGAAAGCTTGTTATTTACCTTTTCAGTTTTGGGTTCATGGGAGGGTAAATTTGTATAGGTTGTTTGATATTGGTAATTTGAATATTTTTGTTTTGTACCGGCATAGACATAGGGGGAGATTTGTAAGGACATTTTTGTCTGTTATCAATTCGTATGTCGTATACCGCTACATCATCGAAGAAGTTCAAGTTCACATTCACATCAAGACAGGTTCGAATAATCAAGGTTCTTCAACATTCAAGCCTCCACGGGATTAACTTTGGTAAGGTTCTATTTTAGAGTACCTTAATAATATACTTAGAGTATTGGGATTATTTTTACAAAATATTTTCTAACTGTTGGAGCCGAGCTTTAAATATTTCTCTTTAAGAAATATAATTTTCGGAGTTTTTGAGGTGGCGCATTTATCGAGAAAAATAGAAGAAAATAATTAGAAAAAATAGATGTCGTTCGAACGACATCATTTGTTGCACAAACGAGACCTAATGTCGTGCGATACTTCAAATGACATCGTCTCTCGTTCGAATGACACCACCACCTTAAGTCTTTTATAAATTAGACTTTCTAACTCCGTTTTTCACAAGAATCTTTCACGTTTTTCATTTTGCAAACACTGCATATCGGCAGAATACTTTGGCTTCTTCATTTAAGGCTTAAAACCTTTTTTGTTTTTCAATTCACAAAATCTCGATATCTTTATCTGAATTATTTTGGAACCCGAAGAACAACTGTGCTATTGTTCAACCTCTGTGGATAAGGCATCTCCATACCTTGTGATTTCTGCAGGGAAGTCACTGCTGATTGGCAGATACCGAGCATAGATCTCTGTGTGTGGACGTCTTGGACTGCGGGCTGAGGCATAGCTTTGAAGGTTTGACGAAGACACCGTGCGTTACAATTATGGGTGATCATCAGGTTGTATGTAAGTCAATGGTCTTGTAAACTTTTCAAAGTGTTAAATGGTTTTTACCCAAAATGGGTTTTAACCTGAATCTGTCGTCTTTATTTTACATGCATGATTTGATTAAGTTGATTGAACACATAGATGTATGTGTAGGGTCTGAATAAAATTGAATTTGGTTTGTTCAAATTTAGACACCTAATTAAATAAGTTTGTTTGAATCCATTAGAGAATCGCGAACTCGATTGATATTGCACACATCGATTTACAATTGACGATATTCTTGTTTACTCTCGTTCTAAGGATAAGCATGCAGAGCATCTGTGTATGGTTCTACAAATGCCGCGCGACCATTAGTTGTACGCCAAATTTGAGAAGTGTGGATTTTGGCTATGTGAAGTACAGTTTCTAGTCCATATTATGTCTGACAATGTTATTATTGTTGATCCGAGTAAGGCGTTAGTGGTGAGAGAGTGGAGATAACCCAAGACACCAATCGAGGTTGGTAATTTTTTGGGGTTTTCCAAATACTATCGTTACCTCATTAAGGGTTTCTCGAAGATTGTGGGTCCGTTGATGAACTTAACTCGTAAGGGGTGCCATTTTTTTGGGATGACCACTGTGAGTAAGCTTTCGATGAGCTAACAGATAAATTTACCTTGGCACCTGTACTCTAATTTCCTAGGGGAGGAGTGGAGTACCGTCTTTACACAAATTCATCATTGTAGGGACTTGGGGGTATATTGAAGTAGGAGGATAAGGTTATAGCTTATGCATCTTGCAAGCTTAAGCCCCATGAGATTAATTACCCCACACATGACCTCGAGTTAGCAGTGGCTGTGTTTTCCTTGAGGATTTGGAGGCATTGTCTTTTTAGGGAGTAGTTTACTTTTTTCACAGACCACAAATCACTTAGGTATCTATTCACATAGAAGGATCTAAATATAAGACAGAGTATATAGTTAGAGTTCATGAAGAATTACAAGTTTGATATTCAGGATCATCTTAGGAGGCGAACGTGAGGTAGATGCATTAAGCCGATAGCCTACTGAGGAGATAGCACAGGTATTAAAGGCGAAGTGGAAGGAGCTTCAACATGATGATGAGGTTGTCAGAGCATGTATGTCCTCATTAGCTATCACTTTAGAGATCATTATGACGGTGGTAAAATCACAGGCATGAGATCAATTTTGCCAGGACAAAGTATGCTAGTTGTTAGTTGATGGGGTGGAGCCTTATTCAATTAGTTTCAAGGGAGGCTTGCGCTTATACGGGAGACTCATGGTTTCAGAGGATGAGAATTTGAGACATACAGTGATGTTAGAGTCTCACGGGTCAAGGTTTATGGTATATCCCAATACGGATAAGAAGTACCATGATATGCGTAGGCAGTATTAGTGGTCGGGGATGAAGCGGTACATAGAAGAGTTTGTCTCAAAGTGTGCTACTCGCTAGCTAGTGAAGGTAGACCACCAGAGATAGACACGTATATTGTAGCCACTAGAGATTACATCATGGAAGTTCGAGAGTATCTCCATGGATTTCTTTACTGGTTATCGATATCGCAATGAGGTTATAACTCCATCTGGGTGATAGTGGATCGGTTGACTAAGGCGAACCACTTTCTACCAGTTCGTACAAATTTAGAGATTAGGCAATATGCACATATATTTATTACTGAGATAGTAAGGTATCACGGGGTTCCGATTAACATTATGTCTAATTGGGATAGGATTTTTATGTCCCACTTTTAGGAGATCTTTCAAGAGGCTATGAGCACGGATTTACGTATGAGTGCAACGTATCACCAACAGACAGATGGGCAAACGGAGGGAGTTAATTATCTTTTAGAGGATATGATGAGGATGTGAATACTTGACTTCGGGGGTGGATGGGAGCAGTATCTTCCATTCGTGGAGTTTGCGTATAATAACCCCTACTAATTCACCATCGACATGGCACCATTTGAGGTACTCTATTGTTGTTTTTTCCGTTCGTCCGCTTGCTGGTTAAAGGTGGGGAATAACAAGATATTAGGGTAAGAGATGATTTAGGGTACTACATCAAAGATTGAGTTTATTCGAGGGCGCATCCATATAGCTCAGGACATACATAAGAGTTATGCTAATGCAGATCGAAGGCCCATAGAGTTGGAGGTTGGTGACCTAGTTTTGGTAAGGGTGTCTCCTATAAAGGGATTCATGAGGTTCAGCAAGAAAGGGAAGCTAGCATCGAGATATGTGGGACATTTTTTGATTATCAAGAAGGTGGGACTAGTTACATATAGGCTGGGTTTACTAGAGCACTTACAGTGGATTCACGACGGGTTCCATGTGTCATCACTGAAGAGGTATCGGAGGAGCGAGAGAGCTTTTTGGCATGTCCCATTAGAGAAGATAGACTTGAAGCCAGATATCTCTTACGAGGACAGACCGATGGTGATACTTTCTCATAGTGATAGTAAGCTGTGGTCCAAGTTGGTACCCTTGGTTCGAGTTTTGTGAGGGCACTACAATGTTGATAAGTCTACGTGGGAGCGGGAGGATGACATGATCGAGCAGTATCTAGAGTTATTCACCGCAGGTACGTACCAATTTTGAGTAAGAAATTCTTTCGCAAGGGGGAAGTACGTAACACCCCGTAATTCTGAGTATTTTGAACAAAATTAATTCGATTACTTTAGATTACACATGTATCGTAATTTAATTGAATTAAATATTATGTGTTTATTAAAATATTTATCGGGAGAGATATTGATTAATATTTACGGAATAAAGTTACTAAGAGAGTAGTAAACAACTTCGGATAATTACTTACGTCATAGCGAGTGATATCGACGTGATTGTATTATATCTCAACCGGGAGTCACGTGTAGACTATATGAGATCGAGATAGAAAATTTATGTAGAGTGACTCAGATGGTGATTTCGAAGTCATATTTGGTTCTGGATGGATCGAGATAGTCAAAATAGTGTACCCGAGAGTAGTAATTGGGTTTCGGTTTTTAGATATAATCGGGCCCACACAAGGGTATTTGGGTCATTTAGGCTTAGCCCGTTAGCCTAATTTCAGGATTAAGGATTAAAAACCTAAGCCTAAGAGTTTCAAGCATCCGTAATTCATATTTAAAGCCATTAGAGATTGAAAGAAGATAGAAAGAATAAAGAGGAGAGCTTTAGGAGCTAAAACCAAAAAAGATTGGGAAGTTCTAACACCGAATCGTATTCTACAACATAAAGTTAGACCTTATTTATTATGGAAAGTGTTTATCTTTTATTGTTTTAAGCATCTTGTAATACCCACATAGTGTAGGGTTTCAATTTTATGATTTCAATTACTTCTTGAGATTTGGATGGGTGCAATTCATGATTCGGGTTAGGAATTCATGTAGAATATATCCCTATATGTAAATAGTACAAAATCGAAGAATATGTGATGAATAACTTGGAAGAAATCTAGGTATAATGATGAATATGCAAGAAGAACACCATAAAATAGGGTTTTATGAATTTTGAGTTTAAAACGGTTTTTGGATGGTTTTCTTTTAGATTTCATGTATTATTTATGTTAGAAATAGTCCTTGTACGTATACTTGATGATTGGGTTTGATATATGGGGTTTGGGGAGGTTTCATGGAGGTTTGATATAGTATAAGTGGTGAAAACTCCTAACATCAACGAAGAGGACGAACTATCAGGTGCGAATCGATTAGGCTTCATGTCCGAATTGATTCGGTAGGGTGAACCGATTCGGATCCTATACCAAATCGATTCGGATGCCTAGTTTTGATTAAGTTTGATTATATATGTTATAATTTCGTAGGGAAATAATTACGGGGAAACTTTAGTGATGGATTATTAATGATGCAAAGACTTAGAGGAGACCATTAGACATATAGTTGAGGCCCGATATGCCCGATTTAATCTTAATGATTGTAGAATGGGGATAAAGACCGATGAGAGTTAACCAATTGTGTTGCATATCGAGAATTTGTAGAGTGGGTTATGGGAAGAGTAAATGATAACCTAAGATAAATACTAGTAGAATAATCATGTGTTAACTACTGAATTTACTCAAGGGATAAGTGGGACCCTTTGGGTAGTGAGTGATACTCGAAAAATACGAATGTAATATAATGTGTGAATTATTAGTACGTCGAGTTTTCGAGAGATACAAATACTACGTATGGGATATATTATAGGTTGTGTGTACACCTATGCTGAATATATATATATATATATATATATATATATATATATATATATATATATATATATATATATATAGGTTGTGTGAATGCCTATTATGTGATTTGTTATTTGTGTGAACTTACCTATGTTGATTCCAACAAGGTTGGGACGCTTGCCCCATAACAAGAATTTAGGGAGGCTCACTATGTGCTGTGTATTAGTGGGAATTGGATGTCATTTCGGTACGTTAGGTATGTGTGTAGCCCTAAGGCTTAGTGCCTCTATTGGGTGTTGTTTGATTTATGGTTTGAGGAGACATTCTGAACCGATAGTCCCCGATTTGGTATGAGTGGTACATGCACTTCATAGCAGATTATGCAAGCATCGCAGTGGCCATTCCTAGGGATGTTGTAGTTGTATTTATTATAATGTGATAAATATATACAAGTGTTATTATTCTACTTATATGTGATGGTAGAAAAGATAGATAGTGTACATCTAAAAGTAATTTAAATATGAGAAAATTAATTAATGGAGCAATACTAATATTCAATTAATATTAAATATTGGTTTTACGATAGAGTGTCATATGGAAAATATGGGGGAGCTAAACCGGTTGTGGTTAGTAAGATACTTATGTCTAGTTGGGTTGGGTAGCATAACCAGGTCGGTAATATAAGAGACATTAGGTGTGGACTATAAATGAGAGGCGAGGAACTCAATAGAGTATACACTAGACTAACGTGTGTATCTAATAACTGATTTTATAACAACAATATAAATACTTGCTAAATATTTTTCAAAGGTTTTGGGCTTTGACCCGTGTTATATCTATTTTCTAAAACATTTTAGGTGTCCAGCCACAGGGATGCCAAGCTTGATGACTCATTCCAGGGATGTGTAGCTACAGCACTTGTGGAGGCTTATAGGATTTGTGTAGTTGCTTTAGTTATTCATTACTAGATTTGGATTTATGATTCAATATTTCATTTGGTCATGTTTACCCTTTAGTTGATACATTCCTTCAGTTTTATTTATCGGACTATGCATTTAGGTTCAATTTTATTTCTGTAGACTTATGATTTGGATATTAGTTTTGGAACCGATGGTTTATTCAGTATTTTTATTTAACTATTTATCTTGTGATGATTCAAACTTAATTGTGTGGATGGTTGAGTTATATTATGTTATTTTTTTCTTGTAGTTATGTTAATGAAAGAAAAAATTTGGCGCGTGCTTAATTTAACATAGGTGGTTAGAAATCTAAAAGTTTTTGACAGTGATGCTAAGAATGAACCAAATGAGATTCCTACTTATTTTGATAAAGGACTTATCACCCATGGTTAAAATAGGTGGGGTGTCATATATGGTATCAGAGCATCAGGTTCTAGTGTCTATAAGATCTGTACGGCTTACTGTGATTTCAATGTAGCGTCCTTTGATATAGATCTATATTATTAGGAATGTTGCATTCATTTTTACACATTTGAGATTTCGTTATTATGTTATTATATTTGTATTGAATGTGAACTCATACAATTCAATTTGATTTCATATACCACCCAAGAGAGGAGAACCGATGAGGGCAGCGACGAGTGCAGATGAGGGAGAGCCTCAATAAGAGCCACAAGCACCAAAGCCACAGCCATCTAAGGGGACTATGACGGATGCTGAAGTGGCCTCTAGTGGCACAGGTAGTTAACGCTTCTATGACTTCCATGGCACTCAATATTTCCTCAAGACTAGACACCATAGTATCCAGTGGCATCGGTTATCCATGCCCACACAGGGCCATCAGATTGACAAATAGTGAGGGGGCATTTCAGACGAGCCACCCACCAGAGTTTTATGGTAGTTCTGATGTGATCTTAGCTTTCCAGTGGAAGAAGGATTTTCAACGTCACCTTCGTATGGTTGAGTGTCGCGACGTGCAAAAGCATATGTTGGACACTTTCAGGCTTGTTAGGGCAGTTTTACATTGGTGGGAGTCTACCACTATCGAAGAGAGGGATACTATGCCTATTGCTGAGTTCTGGGTGCGATTTGACCCCATGCACTTTCCCCTTGCCTTTGAAATAGAGATGCGGTAGAGGTTTAATGAGATAATTCAGGGTGACCATTCAGTAGCTGAGTACGAGAAGGAGTTCACATGTATGTTTAACTTTGTCCTCGATGAGGTAAAAAATCAAGAGAAGAAGAAACTAAGGCTTATAGATGGACTAGCCTACAGGATCGGGCAACACTTGATAGGAAACCCCATGTTGAGGACATTATATTGAGGTCGTCAATGCCGCACTTCTCCATTATCAAAATCATGACTTCCAGATGAACGATTGCAAGAGAGGGGGTGAGCCTAGCTAGATGGGTTAGGGAGTAGGGACTGGTACTAGTGGGGCACCACAACAACCAACAAGTAGGCACTAGGGGATAGATTCGCGGTTGGGGTTTCAGCCAAGAGATATAGATCTGGGAGTTACTGATGTGAGGGTGGTGGTTTAAGATTGGGCCAACATAGATATTAGGGCCAAGGGAATAATGGGGGAGGTCAGTAGGGCATAAGACATGAGGGCCAACAACAAGGGCAACCTCGACATGGCCATCAGGGCCATAGGCAAAGTGACTTCCTGAGATGTTGTTTTATTTTATTTATGGACAAATGGGACACAAGAGGAGATATTTTCCTCATCAGGACAAAGAACCACAGCAGTAGGGTGCCCAACAGAGGCAGAAGGTACAGTTACTCCAGGCAGCACCAGCACCACCAGGCCCACCACAACAAGTGCAATTACTATATAGACATGTCTATAACGTCCGAGATGCAGTCTTATAGCAAGGAGCACAAGCGCCACCAGTAGTAGAGGATATGATTCCTATTCACGAGCTTGAGGGTGGGATTTTATTTTATACGGGTGCGTCACCCTCATTTATAGCTACTAGATTTATACGCGCTATCGATTTATTAGAGATGGTCAGTAGTATTATGTGTATAAAGTCACCTTTGGGTAGTGGGTTACTTATACAATCGATCGGTAGGGGTATAGATATTGACATGGGGAGACTATGTTTAGCCGCTGACCTTTTAATGTTAGATATGGAGGGTTACGACATCATTTTAGGTACAGAATGATTAGTTGGATAACGGGCGATGGCAGATTATTTTAGGAGAACCATTATGTTCCCTATTCAAGGGAAGGAGATGTTCCTAGTGGCGATGCCTCTTCTCGAGGGATGGTCGAGTACACATCTATATTATATTGAGGAGGAGATCTCACAGGACATGGTTATCTTTGGATTCGATTCCATTGGTAAGGGATTTTGAGGATATATTTTAGGAGATACCCGAGCTGTCGCCCAGTAGGGAAATTTATTTCGTCATCGACTTAGCACCGACTATGAGATTGATTGTTCGAGCACCTTATCGCAGGGCCCCTTCTAAGATGTGAGAATTAAGGAAGAAGATACAACAACTTCTAGGCCAGGGTTTCATTAGATAGAGTACATCACTATGGGGTGCGCCGGTGTTGTTCATCAAGAAGAGGGATGGATCACTTCGTTTATGTATTGATTATAAGGAGTTGAACAAGGTCATGATCCGGAATAAGTATCCGCTGCCTCAGATCGATTACCTATTCGACCAGCTGAGGGTAGTAAATCACTTCTTCGATATAGATCTAAGGTCGGGATATCATCAATTGCGAGTTAAAGACGAGGACGTTCCTAACACTGCTTTTCTGACACGATATGGATCGTACGAGGTTAGGCGATTGCCGTTTGGGCTCACCAATGCACCAATAATTTTTATGGATCTTATGAACCAATTTTTCAGAAAGTTCCTTGACTAGTTCGTGATCGTGTTCATCGATGATATTCTTGTTTACTCTCATTCTAAGGATGAGCATGTAGAGCATTTGCGTATACTTGTACAGACGCTGCGGGACCATCAATTTTATGCCAAATTCGAGAAGTGTGGATTTTAGCTATGTGAGGTGCAACTTTTGGGCTACATTGTGTCTCATAAGGGTATTGTTGTTGATCTGAGTAAGGTGTTGGCGTTAAGGGATTGGGGACGAACTGTGACACCCCGCCTAATTAAATACTGGGCGATCACTACTTTATTAACATAAAATCAAGGTGAACAGTTGGTTCATTCTTAGCATCACTGTCGTAAAAATAAACTTTTCCAAATTAACACCCTAATTAATTAAGCTAAGTGTCAAAACCACTTTTAAACATTACCTTCCAAATTTTATTTTTAAAAATAATTTATTTAATTATTAACACCATTAACAATAAATAAGAATCATACCCCAAGTATCCTGGAACATAATCCAATTAATTTAAACATTCAACATTCAAAGTCCCAACATTTAAAACTTAAAGTAAAACATCCATACTGAAATAAATCCAATAGTAACAGTACTAGAAATAACTGAAATACAAATGTCCCAATAAAACAGATAAATAGTGGAAAGGGCGACACATGCCCAATAAATGAGTATGATAGATGTGGAATCAAGTAAATGAAGTCGTCTATGCAAGTGGCCTGCAACTCCCACCTAAGCTGCAGCACGTTCCTTTCAAGAGATCCTAAGCAAGACGCCCCTGTGGCTGGGCACCTGTAATACATACATACATATATATACAAGAGAGAGAAAGAGAAAAAGAAACGGGTCAGAGCCCGATAGTGTGTTTGATTTAAAATACGTTTAGCAAGTATTTAAATTGATACAGGCCAATGCAACAACATATTAGTGCGACACTCTCTTGAGAAATTCTCACCTCTCTTCTAACGTGCACACCTATCGCACTAACCTTCCCAACGGTTTGTCTTATCATTTATCGCACTAATCTTCCCAATGATTTAACTTATCTTAGATTACTCGTAAGATTCAAAATTTAACGATTCAATTGTTTGAAAAGAATATTTCAATTAGTAACCAAAGTTCTCATTTTTAACTTTATTCATCAATAAAGTTTTCCAGTGTCATATTATACTTTCTCAAAACAAGTATTTATAATTGAGTCATCAACCATGTCCTACATATCACATCACAGTAGGCAGTTCCAGATTCCAGAATTTCATATATATTAACTACTCATAAAATATATATATATATATATATATCATAACAGCACCCCAAATAAAACTATGGCGCGGGCATACTCTACTATCCAATCCCCGTATCACTCGTACTAAGGGAATACAAATTCGGAATCACTCTCGAACTGTATTAACACATTCTCAAACAATATTGAGGCGAAGTATAGATTCCAAGTCTCTAAGAGGATGGCATATGTCCGCGTCTCTTAGGACCGTCTGAACTATCATTACGATAGCCTGTACCAAGGATACCTATACACAAACAATATGAGGCGAAGCATAGATTCCAAGTCTCTAAGAGGAAAGCACATACCCGCATCTCTTAGGACCGTCTGAACTATCATTCTGATATCATGTACCAAGGATATCTATCTTCTAGGGTACAAGTAAATATCCCCCATAAAGGTCCCATCGAGATAAGACTGTCCCAGCGCGAAAACCTCAGGGATAGCAAGTAGCGTGGGCATGATTTTCACACATAGATAGTATATGCATACACAATCATATAACTATACTAATATTACCATATCAATAATGGGTCAATTCTCAATTCCCATAATTACGTCATTTGCATTTATTTCTCATTATATAGTTATCACGTATAACCATTCACATCTTACTTTAATTTGAGGAACTTTTCCACTTACTACATAATGCTTCATGGATTCTATCCTCCCAATTATAAAATTCAGTAGGTATACACATTTGCCCCAAAGTAACTCTCTTACGTGTCTCTCTCTTTAAATCATAAATTCACCGACCCTTATGTAATTATCCCAAAATACAATCTTTGCCCGACATCAAGGGTCCCAAAATCTATTCACATGTCCTACTGGTCTTCCCTATCTCCCAAAACATTTTATTGAGGATGCCCAAGAATTATCTCACAATAAATTGAATTTAAATCATTTAAAAAGAAAATAGGAGTCTTCCAGGAGGGGTCGATCGATCGAGGTCTGGGGCTCGATCGATCGAACCTTCGATCGATCGAAGCTCCAGGCTTGATCGATCGATCGAGCAGGTCTGCGAAAACTGAAATTCTGTAGTTACGAGTTTCATCTCCTAACTTCAACAATTTCCATATTTTCTAATCCCAAACGTCTCAAAATTTGTACCACTAACATCCTAACATGATATCATATATTTCCTACGTAAAGCATGTCAATTTACGTCACTAAACATGGATTAATCATGCCATAATTCATTTAAATATTCAAGAACCCTAGAAATCTCTAAATCATGGTTCCAATCTGTTTTTCCAGAAATTTCTTCTTATAAACATCATAATTTCGTGGGTAAATTCCTCTACATGGCAAGGGTTTCCAGAATTATCATTTAAACCATAACTACATGCGATTCCTATCTCAAATCTTAGGTTTTCTTCCATAAAACTCATCCTAATCATTCCTACACTAATATGAAAGATGCATCAACGAAATAAGCAAGATAAACACTTGCCTGGGATTTTCGACGTTCCGGTTTGCAGATGATTTCGGTGTGGTTGCGTTCCCCGTCGCGCGATCTACGCGTTGGTGGTGGTGGCGGTGCAACCGGATGGATTTTGGGCCTTGAATTTGCCTTGAGAGCTCTCTCCTTCCTCTCCTATGGCCGTTCTTGTGTTTGAGATTTCTAACCTTATCTGACTAACCTAAATGGCTGATATAGATTACTGATTTTCGTGGGTTTAATTACCAGAAAATGTGAAATGTCCAAAACGCCCTCCCGGGGTACTAATTAGGCCTAAAAACTCCCCGAGGCCCAAACTAAACCCCCGGGTACACTTTTTCGACTATCTCGACCCTTACGGACGTGTTGGCGCACTCAAAATGACCATACGAACAACTAATAAAATATTCACTTTTATTTATCAATAATTAGTCCCGACGCGACACGGGCGCGTCCCGACTCAAATTTCCAAAATTGTCATTTTATTCTCTCGTGACATTCAATATAACCACTATTATATATTACTTTGCTCATTAGTAATATTCAACAAATTTCCCATAATTACTAACTCTCGTCACGTTAATAATTATAACATAATTAATTTTCGGATTTTTATTAAATAATTAACTCACATTAAATTTAATAAATCCCCAAATTAATATAGCATAAAAATATGGGGTATTACATACTTCCCCCCTAATAACGGAATTTCGTCCCGAAATTCGAAAAACAAGGCATACCTGGTAAGAACAAATCTGGATATCTCTCGCGCATATCGGCCTCGCGCTTCCAAGTGGATTCCTCCACATTGTGGTGCTCCCACTGGACCCGTACAAGTGGAACTATCTTTGACCTCAATCTCCTCTCACTATAGTCTAGGATAGCCACCGGTCTCTCCTCGTAAGAGCTGTCAAGCTGTAAGTCTATCTCATCTATCGCAATGTGAGTATGGGCCATATCATCCCGAAGATACCGTCTCAACGACGAGATGTGGAATACATCGTGAATACGATGTAAATGCTCTGGTAGTCCCAATCTGTATGCTACCGGCCCAACCCTCTCGATAATGGGAAATGGTCCCACGTACCTCGGGGCCAATTTCCCTTTCTTCTCGAACCTCATCACCCCTTTCATAGGAGATACATGCAGTAACACTTGGTCCCCCACATTAAACTCTCGAAAGAACCGTTTCGCATCGGCGTAGCTCTTCTGCCTGTCCTGGGCTACTCGAATGCGAATCCTGATCATCTCAATCCTTGCGGAGGTTTCCTGAATCACCTCTGGTCCCAACAACTTGTTATCCCCCACCTCGAGCCAACAAGTTGGAGAACGACAAGGCATGCCATACAAAGCCTCAAATGGAGCCATACCAATCGTAAACTGATAAGAGTTATTATAAGCAAACTCTACCAGTGGAAGATGTGTCTCCCAACCTCCTCCAAAATCAAGAACACACATGCGTAGCATATCCTCTAACATCTGATTAGTACGCTCTATCTGTCCATCTGTCTGTGGGTGGTAAGCTGAACTCAACCTCAACTCAGTACCCATAGCCTCCTGAAAGCTTTCCTAGAAACGTGACACGAAAATCTTGTCCCTATCCGACACAATATTCAGGGGTACCCCATGTAATCTGACAACCTCCGTAATGAACAACTGAGCATACTAACCCGTGGTATAGTCTGTCCGCACCGACAAAAAATGAGCCACCTTGGTCAAACGGTCTACAATCACCCAGATAGAATCGTGGCCTCACTGTGATGTAGGCAACCCTGTAATAAAATCCATGGAAATACTCTCCCACTTTCACGCAGGTACTTCCAATGGCTGAAGCAATCCTGACGGTTTCTGATGGTCCACCTTCACCAGCTGGCAGGTAGAACACTTGGACACGAACTCAACAATGTCCTTCTTCATCCCACTCCACCAGTATTGCCTCCTCATATCCTGGTACATCTTATCTCCTCCAGGATGTACTACAAATCGGGACCCATGAGACTGGGTCATCACTGCATGACGTAATTCTGCTCCTCCTGGAACCACCAATCTCCCATTAAACCTCAAACCCCCATCAGAACTAACAGAGTAGGACTCAGCACCCTCAGCTAAAAGTCGTACAATCTGCTCCTGGAAAAACGGGTCTGTGGTTTGGGCCTGTATTACCCTCATAACAATCTCGGGTGTAACTGTCATAACAGATATGAAGGAACGGGCTACTGCATCCTGGTGGCCTAACTCCTTCTACTTTGCTTTCCATACGTTCGCTACCTCATCTACCGGTCTACGGCTCAACGTATCAGCAACTACGTTGGCCTTCCCCAGATGATACTGTATGTCGAACTGATAGTCCTTCACAAACTCTAACCATCTGCGCTGTCGCATATTCAGCTCTCGCTGAGTGAATAGGTACTGCAGTGACTTATGGTCAGTGAACAAACGGAACTTCTCCCCCAATAAGTAGTGCCTCCATATCCTCAATGCAAAAACGACCGCTGCTAACTCCAGGTCGTGGGTGGGGTAATTCTTCTCATGCGGCTTAAGCTTGCGGGAGGCAAAAGCTATAGCCTTCTCCTCCTGCTGAAGTACTCCCCCAAGTCCCCGTAAAGAGGCATCGGTGTAAACCAGGTACTCCGCCCCCGGCTTTGGTAAAGCAAGGACTGGCGCTGAAGTAAGCTTGTCTTTCAGCTCGTCGAAAGCCAACTGACAAGCGTCATCCCAAACATATGGTACCCCCTTGCGAGTCAAATTCGTCAATGGACCCACTATTTTGGAGAATCCCCGAATGAATCTCCTGTAGTATCTGGCTAACCCTAAGAAACTACGCACTTCCGTCGGTGTCGTGGGCTGTCCCCATTCCCTCACCGCTGACACTTTACTCGGGTCAACTGCTATCCCCTGCTCAGAAACAACATGGCCCAAGAACTTTACTTCTCGCAACCAGAATCCACACTTCTCGTACTTAGCATACAACTGATGCTCTCGTAGAGTCTGAAGAACCTGCCTCAAATGCTCGGTGTGCTCCTCCTCGGGGTGTGAATATATCAAAATGTCATCTATAAAGACGATGACAAACTGATCCAAGAACTCTTTGAATACTCGGTTCATTAAGTCCATGAATACGGCTGGAGCATTTGTGAGACCAAATGGCATCACTCTGAACTCGTAAGACCCATATCTCATCAAGAAGGCAGTCTTTGAAACATCATGCTCTCTAATACGTAGCTGATGGTACCCCGACCTCAGATCTATCTTCGAAAAGAAAGTTTCTCCCCTCAGTTGGTCGAACAGATCATCGATTCGAGGCAACGGATACTTATTCCGTATCGTGACCTTGCTCAACTCCCGGTAGTCCACACACAACCTCAGTGAACCATCTTTCTTCTTCACAAACAGAACCGGAGCGCCCCAAGGTGAGGTACTCCTGCGAATGAAGCCCTGACCTAACAGCTGCTCTATCTGATCTCGTAACTCTCGCATCTCCGCCGGAGCCATACGGTATGGAGCGCGTGCTATTGGTCTGGTATCTGGCAATAAATCTATAACAAAGTCTATCTCTCGACTGGGGGGTAGGCCTGGTATTTCCTGAAACACATCGGAATACTCACGAACAACTGGAATCGAGTCTAACGAAATCACAACCTCCTTAGAGGTATCCTCCTCTATATAATACAAATGAGCGATCGAACCTCCCTCTGGGCGAGGCATCGCCACTACAAACATCTCTTGCCCCGGAATGGCAAAAACAATGCTCCCACCGAAGCAATCAATCATGGCTCTATAAGCTGCGAGCCAATCCATACCGATAATAACATCATGCTCATGCATATCTAAGACTAACATGTCTGCAGGTAATACCAAACTACCAATCTCTACCCCCACTCCTCAGCATATAAAGAAGATAAGCGACCCACTCCCCAGTGGTGAGTCTACACACGTCACTGTGCTCTCTGCTGTGGCTAACAACCCTAAGGCCTTCGCAAAATGCGTAGCTATAAAACAATGAGTCTCCCCAGTATCAAATAAAACCCGACCCATAGTACCATGGATAGAAAACATACCCTTAATCGCGGGTGGTGCCTGTGGAGCTGCTGCCTGGTGGACGTTATAGACACGTCCGTACTGTAACTGCCCCTGCTGCACTGGAGCTGATGGGATGGCTGGTAGGGCTGGCACCTGGGCTGGAGCTGGGAGGGTAGCCGAAAAAAGTGGTATCTGTGGCTCATTACGGGAACCATGCTGCTGTGGGGCCCTATCTCCCTCCGTACAATCCTGGCACCTATGGCCGTGTCTACCACACCCAAAACATCGGCCTTTGAAGTTGCCTCCCTTCTTACCCTGTTGACCACGGCCCTGCTGGCCGTTACCATTACGCCACTGGCCCTGTTGGCCCTGATGAACAAGCTGTTGGCCCTATTGGCCCTGCTGCTGACCCTGCTGTCGGTGTTGGCCTTGCTGGCCCTGATGATTAGGCTGGCCCTGCTGACCCTGCCTATAACCCCCAAATCCCTGCCTAAAATCACCTGAATGGAATCGCTTAGCAAGGTCCCCCTGATGGGAACTCTGCTCGTGCTGACGAGTCTGTCCATGAGATGGTGCCCCACTAGCACTACTACCCCCTGTCCTGCCCTGCTGGCTGGACTCTCCAGCTCTCTTGCTTCCCTGCAGATGGAAGCGGTGATCCTGGCAATGTAGTAACGCAGCATTGAGTACATCAGTAAAAATACTCAGAGATAGATTCCCTATAAGATGCTGACGGATCCTCCAAGCCAACCCATCCACAAACAACATAATCTTCTTGCCCTCAGTGGGTGCCTCATCTGGCACGATGGTGAGAAGTCTCATGAACTCCTCCTCATACTCAGCTACGATAGAGTTCTCCTGCTTCAAATTCAGTAATTTTCGCCTCATCTCAGTCTGGACGGCGGGTGGAAAATACTTGCGGTCAAATCGCTCCCAGAACAACTGAATAGGGATCGTGTCCCTATCCTCCAATGTGGTAGTGGACTCCCACCACTGCAAAGCGGCCCCCACCAGCTTAAAGGAAGCCAACAACTATTTTTGCACGTCGGTGCACTCATACATACGAAGATGCCGTTGGATGTCTTTCTTCCATTGGCTGACTGTGACGATATTTGAGCTACCAGAGAACTCAGGGGGATGCGCCTTCTGAAAAGCATCCCTAACCCTCTCCCATGCAGATGGAAGATGTGCTGGTACTGGCGCCACTGCCTGAATATGGGGTGGAGACTGCTGAGTCACCGCTAGCGCGGCATTCACCGCCTGAGCAACAATGGCGGCTACTTCATTAGCATTCATAGTGCCTTGTACCGGAGCTGCTGGCTGCTCGGCCTGGGAACGCCTATCCTTCGGTGCACGTCTCGGAGGCATCTGAAATGTGAAGAAGTTTATTAGTCTACAGTCATTAACAAATCTCAAATAGCTAAAGACGTAAACTTGAAAGCAAGAATACAACCATCCAATAATAGGGCTCTATAGCAATAACGTTAAGCTGAAAGCGAAATAAGCCGTACAGATCCTATGGACACTAGAACCTGATGCTATGATACCACCTGTGACACCCCGCCTAATTAAATACCGGGCGATCACTCCTTTATTAAATTAAAATCAAGGTGAACAGTTGGTTCATTCTTAGCATCACTGTCGTAAAAATAAACTTTTCCAAATTAACACCCTAATTAATTAAGCTAAGTGTCAAAACCACTTTTCAACATTACCTTCCAAATTTTATTTTTAAAAATCATGTATTTAATTATTAACACCATTAACAATAAATAAGAATCATACCCCAAGTATCCTGGAACATAATCCAATTAATTTAAACATTCAACATTCAAAGTTCCAACATTTAAAACTTAAAGTAAAACATCCATACTGAAATAAATCCCATAGTAACCGTACTAGAAATAACTGAAATACAAATGTCCCAATAAAACAGATAAATAGTGGAAAGGGCGACACATGCCCAATAAATGAGTATGATAGATGTGGAATCAAGTAAACGAAGTCGTCTATGCAAGTGGCTTGCAACTCCCACCTAAGCTGCATCACGTTACTTTCAAGGGATCCTAAGCAAGACGCCCCTGTGGCTGGGCACCTGTAATACATACATATATATACAAGAGAGAGAAAGAGAAAAAGAAACGGGTCAGAGCCCGATAGTGTGTTTGATTTAAAATACGTTTAGCAAGTATTTAAATTGATACATGCCAATGCAACAACATATTAGTGCGACACTCTCTTGAGAAATTCTCACCTCTCTTCTAATGTTCACACCTATCGCACTAACCTTCCCAACGGTTTGTCTTATCATTTATCGCACTAATCTTCCCAATGATTTAACTTATCTTAGATTACTCGTAAGATTCAAAATTTAACGATTCAATTGTTTGAAAAGAATATTTCAATTAGTAACCAAAGTTCTCATTTTTAACTTTATTAATCAATAAAGTTTTCCAGTGTCATATTATACTTTCTCAAAATAAGTATTTATAATTGAGTCATCAACCATGTCCTACATATCACATCACAGTAGGCAGTTCCAGATTCCAGAATTTCATATATGTTAACTACTCATAAAATATATATATATATCATAATAGTACCCCAAATAAAACTATGGCGCGGGCATACTCTACTATCCAATCCCCGTATCACTCGTACTAAGGGAATACAAATTCGGAATCACTCTCGAACTGTATTAACACATTCTCAAACAATATTGAGGCGAAGTATAGATTCCAAGTCTCTAAGAGGATGGCATATGTCTGCGTTTCTTAGGACCGTCTGAACTATCACTGCGATAGCCTGTACCAAGGATACCTATACACAAACAATATGAGGCGAAGCATAGATTCCAAGTCTCTAAGAGGAAAGCACATACCCGCATCTCTTAGGACCGTCTCAACTATCATTCCGATTGCATGTACCAAGGATATCTATCTTCTAGGGTACAAGTCAATATCCCCCATAAAGGTCCCATCGAGATAAGACTGTCCCAGCGCGAAAACCTCAGGGATAGCAAGTAGCGTGGGCATGATTTTCACACATAGATAGTATATACATGCACAATCATATAGCTATACTAATATTACCATATCAATAAGGGGTCAATTCTCAATTCCCATAATTACGTCATTTGCATTTATTTCTCATTATATAGTTATCACGTATAACCATTCACATCTTACTTTAATTTGAGGAACTTTTCCACTTACTACATAACGCTTCATGGATTCTATCCTCCCAATTATAAAATTCAGTAGGTATACACATTTGCCCCAAAGTAACTCTCTTACGTGTCTCTCTCTTTAAATCATAAATTCACCGACCCTTATGTAATTATCCCAAAATACAATCTTTGCCCGACATCAAGGGTCCCAAAATCTATTCACATGTCCTACTGGTCTTCCCTATCTCCCAAAACATTTTATTAAGGATGCCCAAGAATTATCTCACAATAAATTGAATTTAACTCATTTAAAAAGAAAATAGGAGTCTGCCAGGAGGGGTCGATCGATCGAGGTCTGGGGCTCGATCGATCGATCAAGCAGGTTTGCGAAAACTGAAATTCTGCAGTTACGGGTTTCATCTCATAACTTCAACAATTTCCATATTTTCTAATCCCAAACGTCTCAAAATTTTTACTACTATGTAAGGACATTTTTGTCCATTAACAATTTATATGTCGTACGCCGTTACACCGTTGAAGAAATTCAAGATTCATACATTCATCAACGGATCCGAATATAAAAAGAAGAAGAGGAATCAAAGTCTGGCTAACCGGACCGGTCCGCCCTCTACCCGGACCGATCCGTTTGATGCAGATCCAGTATACCCCGGACCACAAGCGAACCGATGAAGCCTGGAATAAAAGAACCGATCCGGTCACAACCAGACCGATCCGCCTCAGAATAAAAGAACCGACCCGGTGAGTCGGACCGATCCGCCCCCAATCCGGACCGGTCCGCCTGGGATAAACTTCGCCAGATCTGCTGAGATTTTTTATTCTCAAAGTTTTATTATTTAAGCCAACTTCGGGGAGTTGTTTTCCAACACTTTAGAAGACGTTTTTTTAGAGTCCAAATACCTCTAGTCTTCATATTTTTTGAGTCCCAAGACTCATGTTTTGATTCACACAATTGCCAAACCTTTGTGAATCTTTTTGGTAACCCAAGAACATAACTTTTTAGTTTGTTCAAACCTTTGTGGAGAGATCTTTGCAACCGAGGGTTGCGTGTCATTGCTGAGGGAGTCTCTATAAAGTTTTATGGCTACGTGTCATTGAGGAGAGCTGCGGTTCTTCCTTCGTTGTTTGGGCTGCGAGTCCTTGGAGGGTGCTGCGTGTATTCTCTTGCTGAGTTCAAGACTGCGTGTCTTTGTGGGTTGGCTGCACGTTAATCCATTGCAGATTTCGCTATGTAATTGTAAGTTGCGGCTTGTATATTCATAGTGAAATAAAGGTTTTACCCGAAAGGGGTTTTTTCCTGATATCTGTGTCTCAACATATTTTTGTGTCACATGCTTTATTTATTTATGGATTGACACACTCACCTTAGATGCATGTTTAGGGACTCTAATTAAATAAGGGTTACTTGGAAATTTGCGAATTTAATTTAAATCGATATTACACGCGTTCTCAAATTGGTATCAGAGCAGGTTACGCTAATCTATCGCGTATTCCTATTTTCCGCAAATTTTTTTCTAAAGCTATCCATTTTCTGAAAAAATTTATTTTTGAAAAAGTGCGTGTTCAAATGGAGAAGTTATATAATAAAATGCCTGTTTTTGACGGGACAAATTATGCCTATTGGAAAGCCCGAATGAGGTCGGCTTTAAAAGCCATAGATGAAAGGGTTTGGATTTTAGTTGAAAGAGGGTGGACACCTCCCTCCGTGACTGTTGATAATGTAATTAACTTGAAACCTGTCACTTCTTGGACTGATGAAGAATTTAAATGGTCATCTTTTAATTCTAAGGGTCTAAGTGCTATTTCTGGGTCTGTCACACCTGATGAGCTCAAACGCATAATGACGTGCACCACGTCAAAAGAGGCATGGGATGTTTTACAACTCACCCATGAAGGAACTAATGCTGTGAAAGAATCTAAGTTGTAAAATTTGACAACTCAATTTGAAACCATCACCATGCATGAATCTGAATGCTTTGATGAATTTTATGCTAGACTTTCTGACATTGTGAATACTAGCTTTAATCTTGGTGAACACATTCCTAATGCTAGAGTTGTTAAAAAGATTCTTCGTTCTTTACCTAAGCGTTTTATCCCTAAAGTCACTGTGCTAAATTCCATGGGTAATTTAAATACGCTAAAATTGGAAGAACTTGTAGGAGATTTGCAAACTTATGAAATTGATATGTTCCCTAAAACTGCTAAATCTAAAGATAAGGGAATTGCACTTAAAGCCCAAGAGAGAAGGAGTGAGGGGTCGGCTAGAAAAAGGGTAGAGTCGTCTAGAAATAAAGAGACTGACACGTCAGATTCTGAGTGTGATTTTGACCTAGATGATTTAGCTCTTTTTGCAAAAAATTTCAAGAGGATTCTCAAATTTAAGAAAAATGGCAATTTTAAAGATAAAAAGAAATTTGAGAAAAATAAGTTTGAAAAGAAAAATGAAAAAGACTCCAAAAATCATCCTAAGAAAGAAAGTGAGAGATGCTTTGAGTGCGATGGTAGGGGTCACAGAGCCTTTGAGTGTGCCAATCGTCTGAATAGAGAGGAAGGGAAAGCTGTCCTTAATGCTACCCTTAGTGACGACAGTGAGGTCGAGACGGTGGATTCAGGAGATGAGTCACCGCATGAGTGTAACTTCACCGCATTCATGGCTAGTCAAGTGAGCACTCCTAGTTCTCTTCACGGCGATGAAGATGATGCTTCACAGGGACACCTCGATAGTGCGATTGATGTGAGTGAGGGGGAGGATGACTCAAGTGAGAGTGAGAGTTATATTCAACGCGCCTACGCTGAGTTATATTCTGAGTCATTTAAAACTAAAAAACGTAACAAAGCGCTAGTTCTTAAGATCACCGCCTTAGAGGAAGATTTAAGAAAGGCGAGAGAAAGAGAGTTCTCCACCTTCACCGCCCTGAGAGAGAGAGATTCTTCCTGTGACGCGAAAGAGAGTGTGTTTAGAGAGAGAGAGAGTGTTTCTGAGAAAGAAAGAGGGGAGTTGACTAAACAAGTGGCTAGTCTTACGAGTGAGCTCCATTCCTCCGTGGAGACTCGAAAGAAACTTGAAGCCCTTGTTGCCCAGCTGACTCATGATCTTGAGAAAGCATGGGAAGTCAAGGTTCAAATCGAGGACAGATCTGGGAAGATGGGAAAGATGCTCCTCGGCCCCGCGTTAGGTTTTGGTGATCGGCAAGGAATTGGTTATGATGGTGCCTCCACGTCCCAAATTGCACCTGGACCAGTTCCTGAGTTTACTACGAATCCCTATGGCCATCGTCAAAAACCTCGAAGGAGAGTTCGACCAAGAAAGGCAAACCAAGGTCCGCCTTTGACTGTACTCTTTTGTACTTAGTGCGAAAGAAAAGGCCACCTTAGGGAGTCTTGCTATAGCATGGGTCGGACACGACGTACTATTGCTCCACCACGTCATACTGATGAGTTTTCTAGTCTGAGAGAGCGAGTTGAGTTCTTAGCTGCCACGTCCCAGAGTTTAATGGAAGAATTCCGACGGATGTCTTTGCCGTTAGTGAATGCTTCTCACATTTCAGCTAAAACCAACAACAACAAAGGCTAACAAAAGGTCATCTCTGCTTGGGTGCCTAAGAAAGATAAAAAGGCCTTTGTTGTTCATGTTGATCTCAAAGCACATAATTCCTCACAGAGGTATTTTGATAGTGGGTGCTCGAGACACATGACAGGTGATGCCTCATTTTTTACGACTCTTGAGGACTATCAGGATAGCATAGTCACCTTTGGAGATGGGAGCAAGTCTAGCATTGTAGGACGAGGTACTGTCGAGTTACCTGGATTTCCTAAGCTAGAAGAGGTTTTGTACGTCAAAGGTTTGAAAGCAAACCTTCTCAGCATTAGCCAGCTGTGCGACGCTGACTTTGCAGTAAAGTTTGACCGGGATACTTTTAAAGTCTATAATCAAGCCGGTAAACTATTAGTGCAAGGGATGAGGACCGAGGATAATTGCTATGGGACTGAGCCCACATCCTCACTTGTCTGCAATAGCGCCATGATCACTCCTATGGATCTGTGGCACCAACGTCTAGGTCACGTGAACGTTAGAGATCTTAATCGTTTAGCTAAAAAGGACCTAGTACGTGGATTACCATATCTTGGAAAGTCAACTTCGACCGTTTGTGGACCCTGTCAGTTGGGAAAACAAATTCGTAGTCCTCATAGGAAGTTACATTCCATTACCACCTCTCGTGTTCTTGAGTTAATTCACATGGATCTTTTGGGTCCCACTCGTACTGAGAGTCTAGGTGGTAGGAGGTACATCCTCGTGATGGTAGATGATTTCTCCAGGTACTCCATTGTAGGTTTTTCGAGAGATAAATCCGATGCTGTAGAATTTTTAACTACCAAGTGCCGTGTCCTGCAAAATCAACACGGTGTCACTATTAACAGGATGCGTAGTGACAATGGCACTGAATTCACAGAAGCAAAGGTAGACCTTTACTGTGATATCCTCGGGATCAAACATGAGTTTTCTGCTGTGAGAACTCCTCAGCAAAATGGGATTGTTGAGAGAAAGAATAGAACGATCCAAGAGATGGCTAGATCTATGCTTCTAGGTCGTAAAATTTCTAGGAGATTTTGGGCAGAGGCAGTGTCTACTGCATGCCACACGGTGAATAGGGTGTATTTGCGTCCACACACACTTCAGACTCCTTATGAGTTGTGGACTGGCAAGAAGCCCAACCTAGCATATTTTCGTGTTTTTGGGAGTAAATGCTACATCCTACGGGATAGAGAGCAATTAGGAAAGTTCGACTCCCGGAGAGACGAGGGAATATTTCTAGGATATTCATCGACTAGCAAAGCGTACCGGGTTTTTAACCTAAAGAGCTCTAAGGTTGTGGAATCAATAAACGTCACCGTGCAAGATGACGAACCTTCGACGGTTATTGATCCTAACCTTCGGTGTGAGGATGAGGATTGTTCTGACAGTGATTTACCTGTTCCTCTCTCACACTCTGTGGACCCTACTCCTGTGTTAGGGGACACACCTACTTGGGTTCGCATGAGTTATGACCCGTCTGCCATTGTTGGCGATCCCACTCTAGGGGTCAAGACTCGTGCTCAGCTAGAGAACGTTGTTAGCCATCTTTGCTACACGTCCAAAGTCGAGCCCAAGAACCATAAAGAAGCACTCAAGGATGAACACTGGATATCTGCTATGCAGGATGAGTTGCTTCAGTTTAAAAAGAACAATGTCTGGGAACTTGTCCCCCGACCTAGTGAGACTAATGTGATAGGTACCCGGTGGATTTTTAAGAATAAAATGGTACCATTATCAGAAATAAGGCTAGGTTGGTCGCTCAAGGCTACACACAGATAGAGGGTGTAGACTTTGGGGAGACATTTTCTCCTGTTACGAGGCTTGAGTCCGTCCGTCTTCTGCTCGCCATCGCATGTCATCTGCGCTTCAAGTTATACCAGATGGATGTCAAGAGTGCCTTTCTGAATGGCATTGTACAGGAGGAGGTTTATGTGGAACAACCAAAAGGGTTTGAAGACCCTCAGCACCCAGAGCACGTCTACTATCTTAGAAAAGCCTTGTATGGTTTGAAGCAAGCACCCCGTGCTTGGTACAAAAGGCTTACTTCCTATCTCTTAGCTCGTGGCTTCAAGAGAGGGGGAGTAGATATGACGTTGTTCGTCAGGAGAGATGACGGGCTATTTTGGTTGCCCAGGTCTATGTGGACGACATAGTCTTTGGATCCACATGCTCCCAGCATGCTCATCACTTTGAGGAGGAAATGAAAAGTGAGTTTGAGATGAGTATGGTTGGTGAGCTTACATTCTTCCTTGGTCTCCAGGTTCGTCAGCTAGAGGATGGGATGTTCATCTCCCAATCCAAGTATGCTAGAGACCTAGTGAAGAAATTTGGTTTAGACTCCTCTAAGCATGCACGTACACCTATGAGTACCACTACCAAGCTTAGTAAGGACACTTCAGGCAAGGACGTAGAGCAAACCTTATATCGGAGTATGATAGGTAGTCTTCTCTACTTGACTGCCAGTCGTCCCGACATCGCCTTTAGTGTTGGAGTCTGTGCGCGATATCAGGCGTCCCCGAAAGAGTCACATTTACTTGCTCTAAAACGTATTATTAAATACGTGAGTGGGACTCTCTCATACGGTATTTGGTATTCCTTTGATACCGATGATCGTTTGTCCGCCTATTCGGATGCCGATTGGGCTGGGGATGTAGATGGTTGTAGGAGCACTTCTGGTGGGTGTTTCTATTTTGGTTCTGCTCTTATCTCCTGGCTGAGCAAGAAGCAAAATTCCATCTCTTTGTCCACTGCGGAGGCTGAGTACATAGCCACCAGGAGTTGTTGCACACAACTCTTTTGGATGAAGCAAATGTTGGAGGATTATGGGATTTCACAAGACACCATGATCATTTCTTGTGATAACACGAGCGCGATACACATATCCCGTAATCCCGTCCAGCATTCGCGCACAAAACACATCAGGATACGTGAGCACTTTATTCGTCAGTTAGTTGAGGAGAACACTGTATCCCTGAGTTTTGTTCCCACCGACCGTCAGTTAGCCGACATTTTCACGAAACCTTTAGATGCCCTTAGATTTGAGAGTCTTAGGAAGTCTTTGGGGATTTGCACAGTTGACTGAGGGGTTGGTCTATGTCTAGAATATGATGCTTTCTCATGTTCATATCATATGCTTCCTATTGCTAGTCTGTTTTATATGTACCATTTCTTAGTTGTACAGCTTTTATTTATTCTTTTTGCTGTTAATATTGCTTTTAAAAAAAATACAAAAAGATTTTCCATTTAGAAAAATTTTAAGAAAAGCACAAAACGATTTTATTTTGATAAAATTTTTGAAAAATTCGATAAGATTTCTGTTTTTGCTTCTTTTATGAATGAGCATTTAAGATAGCCAAGTCACAACTTCATTCCATTTATCCATGTGACTGTTTGATAGAGATTTGAGAGGCTACATCATTTCATCCATGTGCTTTACATTGGTTGGAGTCTTTGAGATGCAATTAGTGATATCTTTCTACATGTTTGACTCCTATATCCTTTATTGCACACATGCACGGCTATATTTGACTATTGCACTTGTCTATCTCATATTGTCTTGAGTGTTTCCATCTCATTCCTGTCTATACAATGTACAATATGCGATAAACTTGATAAGATTGGAATGCATGTAAAAACCGTTTTGGTGAGACTGTGTGTTTTTGTATAACGGGGAGGGGCTACGAAAGGTAATCATCTATCCTTTGCGCAAAAGCCACCGTTAAAAAGGACCTAAAAAATGGAGGAATTTTAATATCCGCGGTCCAAAGAGGTTAAAAGAGCCCGAAAAAATTTAAAGGCAATAAAAAGCACTTCATACCAAATATGGTCCACTTAGGTTTCACCACCAATTCTCCAAAGTTTGAGAATTTAGATTACCTCTAAAAGAAAATATATATGAGGGAGTTTGGTTGGAGAATTTAAAACGGGTTTGCACGTCCTTGAAATACTTGAAAATGCGGTACATAGTTTTGGACGTTATTGGTGTGGAAATCATTTTGACTTTGATTTGTTGATTTGCATAAGACGATGTCATCTAAATTCAACAATCTTGTACACCTAAGGATACCTTTGATGTTCATTCGTTAGGAGTACGCGTATGCATCGTGCACATACGATTGATTGAGTTGATTTACCTATCGAATGTGTTCACACCCATTCATTCCATTTCCATGACTTGGTTGTTTGAGTCTAAATCCATGGTGTGATTTTTGTATCATATTTGTTCAAATTGGTATCCTATCTTTGTATGAAAAATTTGAAAAATCAAAAATAGTTTGTGTATCTTTTTATACCGTGACACCCCGCACTTGCTTATTTGATTTGTTTCTCTCATTTGTCTATTTAGGGACATCATAAAAAGGGGGAGAATGAATTATCTTATTATGGGGGAGTTTTGAAAGTTTGAGTTTGCTCATAAATTGGTATATATGTTTATCTCATTTCAAACTCGATATGTCACTTGGTATTTTTCTTTGTCTCATGTGTGTAGGTACTACATGGATTATCATTGGATTGCACACCCTGATGAGAAAAGCGTTGAGATTCCTGAAGAATTGAAGAGCAAACGCTGTAGTCTTATTCGATTGTATCTTTCCAGTTTTGGGTTCAAGGAAGGATAGATTTGTATAGGCATTTTTCATTGTTTTGATAATTCGGATGTTTTGTTTTTATGTATGTACCGGCATAGACATAGGGGGAGATTTGTAAGGACATTTTTGTCCATTAACAATTTATATGTCGTACGCCGTTACACCGTTGAAGAAATTCAAGATTCATACATTCATCAACGGATCCGAATATCAAAAGAAGAAGAGGAATCAAAGTCTGGCTAACCGGACCGGTCCGCCCTCTACCCGGACCGATCCGTTTGATGCAGATCCAGTATACCCCGGACCACAAGCGAACCGATGAAGCCTGGAATAAAAGAACTGATCCGGTCACAACCGGACCGATCCGTCTCAGAATAAAATAACCGATCCGGTGAACCGGACCGATCCGCCCCCAATTCAGACCGGTCCTCCTGGGATAAACTTCGCCAGATCTGCTGAGATTTTTTAGGCTCAAAGTTTTATTATTTAAGCCAACTTCGGGGAGTTGTTTTCCAACACTTTAGAAGACTTTTTTTTAGAGTCCAAATACCTCTAGTCTTCATATTTTTTGAGTCCCAAGACTCATGTTTTGATTCACACAATTGCCAAACCTTTGTGAATCTTTTTGGTAACCCAAGAACACAACTTTTTAGTTTGTTCAAACCTTTGTGGAGAGATCTTTGCAACCGAGGGCTGCGTGTCATTGCTGAGGGAGTCTCTACAAAGTTTTATGGCTGCGTGTCATTGAGGAGAGCTGCGGTTCTTCCTTCGTTGTTTGGGTTGCGAGTCCTTGGAGGGTGCAGCGTGTATTCTCTTGCTGAGTTCAAGACTGCGTGTCTTTGTGGGTTGGCTACGCGTTAATCCATTGCAGATTTCTCTATGTAATTGTAAGTTGCGGCTTGTATATTCATAGTGAAATAAAGGTTTTACCCGAAAGGGTTTTTTTCCTGATATCTGTGTCTCAGCATATTTTTGTGTCACATGCTTTATTTATTTATGGATTGACACACGCACCTTAGATGCATGTTTAGGGACTCTAATTAAATAAGGGTTACTTGGAAATTTCGAATTTAATTTAAATCGATATTACACGCGTTCTCATACTAACATCCTAACATGATATCATACATTTCCTACGTAAAGCATGTCAATTTACGTCACTAAACATGGATTAATCATGCCATAATTCATTTAAATATTCAAGAACCCTAGAAATCTCTAAATCATGGTTCCAATCTATTTTTCCAGAAATTTCTTCTTATAAACATCATAATTTTGTGGGTAAATTCCTCTACATGGCAAGGGTTTCCAGAATTATCATTTAAACCATAACTACATGCGATTCCTATCTCAAATCTTAGGTTTTCTTCCTTAAACTCATCCTAATCATTCCTACACTAATATGAAAGATGCATCAACGAAATAAGCAAGATAAACACTTGCCTGGGATTTTTGACGTTCTGGTTTGCAGATGATTTCGGTGTGGTTGCGTTCCCCGTCGCGCGATCTACGCGTTGGTGGTGGTGGCGGTGCAACCGGATGGATTTTGGGCCTTGAATTTTCCTTGAGAGCTCTCTCCTTCCTCTCCTATGGACGTTCTTGTGTTTGAGCTTTCTAACCCTATCTGACTAACCTAAATGGCTGATATAGATTACTGATTTTCGTGGGTTTAATTACCCAAAAATGTGAAATCTCCAAAATGCCCTCCCGGGGTACTAATTAGGCCTAAAAACGCCCCGAGGCCCAAACTAAACCCCCGGGTACACTTTTTTGACTATTTCGACCCTTCCGGACGCGTTGGCGCACTCAAAATGACCATACGAACAACTTATAAAATATTCACTTTTATTTATCAATAATTAGTCCCGACGCGACACGGGCGCGTCCCGACTCAAATTTCCAAAATTATCGTTTTATTCTCTCGTGACATTCAATATTACCAATATTATATATTACTTTTCTCATTAGTAATATTCAACAAATTTCCCATAATTACTAACTCTCGTCACGTTAATAATTATAACATAATTAATTTTTGGATTTTTATTAAATAATTAACTCACATTAAATTTAATAAATCCCCAAATTAATATAGCATAAAAATACGGGGTATTACACGAACCATGACACCGACTGAGGTAAGCAGTTTTCTGGGGTTGTCCAGATACTATCGTAGCTTCCTTAAGGGTTTCTCAAAGATTACGAGTATGTTGATGACCTTACTCCCAAGGGGGTTCCATTTGTTTGGGATGACAACTATTAGTTATCTTTAAATGAGCTAAAGGATAAATTGACCTCAGCACCTATATTCGCATTATCTAGGGGAGGAGTGGAGTTCCATGTTTTCATTGATGTATCCTTGCAGGGCATATTCATCTCATAATCTTAAGCCTCGCGAGAGGAATTACCCTACACGTGACCTCGAGTTAGCAGCGACTGTGTTTACCTTAAGGATTTAAAGGCATTATCTTTTTGGGGAGCAGTTTATCTTATTCACGGGCCATAAATCACTTCACTATCTATTCACGCAGAAGGATCTGCATATAAGACAAAGGATATGGTTAGAGTTCGTGAGGGATCACCAATTCAATATTCAGTATAATCTTGGGAAGGCTAACGTGGTGACAGACACCTTGAGCCGATGACCTGCCGTGGAGATAGCAGGGGTGTCAAAGGCGAAGTGGAGGGAGATTCGACATGATAACGCGGTTTTTATAGATTTTATGTATGTACTAACTATCACGCCAGCGATCATTATGAGGGTGGTGAAAGCATAGGAAAGGGATCTATTTTTCCAGGATAGAGTACGCTACTTGTTAGCTGAAGGCGAAGCCTTATTCGATTAATTCTGGGGGATTCTTACGCTTCAATGGGAGACTTGTGGTTCCAGAGGATGAGGATTTGAGATATGCATTAATGTCAGAGTCTCACAGGTCGAGATTTGTGATACGTCCCAGCGAGAATAAGATGTTCTAAGATATGCGTAGGCAGTAGTGGTGGTGTGGTCGGGAATGAAGCGGGACATAACGGATTTTGTCTCGAAGTGTTGTACCTGCCAGCTACCAAAGGTAGACAACCAGAGATTCACATGGATGTTACAGCCACTAGAGATTCTAGTGTGGAAGTGTGAGAGTATCTCCATTGATTTCATTCTTAGGTTACCAATATCGCAGCGAGGCCACGACTCCATCTGCGTGATAGTGAATGGGTTGATTAAGGTGGCCCATTTTCTATCTATTCGTACAGATATTGAGACGAGTCAGTATTCACAGTTGTTTATTTCTTAAATAGTGAGGCTGCACGGGGTTCTGATTAACATTGTGTCGGATCGAGATAAATATTTTTGTGTCCCACTTCTGGCAGAGCTTTTAGGAGGCTATGGGCATGGATTTATGTTTGAGTACAACGTATCACCCACAGACATATGGGAAGACGGAGTGAGTTAATAAACTACTAGATGATATGCTTAGGATGTGCATACTTAACTTCATGGGTGGGATGGGAGCAGAGGCGGTTAGTAATCTAAAAGTTTTTGACAATGATGCTAAGAATGAACCAAATAAGATTCCTATTTATTCTAATAAAGGACTGATCACCGATGGTTAAGATAGGCGGGATGTCACAAATGTTTACTTTGAATTAATTGTATTATTACACTTTAAATTCAGTAAGTTAATTCTTGCAATTACAAGGCGTTGACCCAAATTGTAAACGTTTTCTCCCCCCACGTTCTCCTGGATAGGGATAGCAAGACTATCGAGAGATCAACCTTGCCGTCTCACTTTGCTTATCGGAGTTCTGATTATTGATTATAGATTAGGTTGCTTCTCTATTTTAATCTTATAACTTTTGGGTTTGTTGTATGGGAATAATCCCGAAGTTTATTTTATTCTATTCAGTTTGAGTTACTTATGGTTTTGTTGGGTTTTCATTTATATTATATGGATGTTGGACTTGTCATTGTATTGGTTATTAATTTAATTAAGTTTTAATTCAGTTATGGCCTAAAAATAAATACTTTATATGGTTTGATACTGAGAATGATATGAATTGACATGCAATCCCCATCTTCGGCGTATTGTGTCGGGCCAACCTTTATGTGAGAAAATGTGTCTTCTTACAGTCTCATCCTCCTTAGAGTCCCTCGATGTCAATTTCGCTCTTCCAGATGAAGAGGATTCCATGGATCCTCCTAGTAAGAGGGTTCTTTGCTGAGTGATGATGATAATTTCCCCCTCTATCCCAAGGCAAAGTACAAGAAGAGGACTGAAAGTGAATCCTTAAGAGCTAAAGACCGAGGTCTGGTAACTAAGGAGAAGAAGGAGGAGGAGGAAAAGGAAAAGGCTAAGGCCCTTATGGCCCTTCCTTCTTCCAAAAATTAATTTATGTCCCTCCCCCTTTCCATAACCTCCACGAACATGTTTGTGGACAAAAACCCTTCCCTAGCCCATGTCTTCCTAAGGGGGCAGTGCTCGCTGGTGATCGCGAGCAGCTGGGGATGCTGGGACCTGACCAATTTTTTATTCGTGCTTTCCAAACTCTGTTGCTGGTGAGGATTTTCTTTTTCTTTATTTCTGCTTTTGGCCAGGAAATTTTTTATTTGTATATGCTTATGATACTTTCCCCTTGCTCTATTTTACAGTTTGTGGTAGAGTTTACCAGCATCTTGGGTGATTGCGCAAGCTAATCCAAGATTAATGATGAATTTAACAAGGCCCTCAATAAGTCTCAGGAGTCCATAACCAAGGCCTAAGAGGTATACAAACAAGAGAAAAATTCCACTATTAAGTCCAGATTAGTATGTTGAAGTTTGAGAATGCTCGACTGACTATACAAAATTCTTGGTTGGTCTCTGAGGTTGTCGAGTTCTCTTCATCCAAGGGCGCTAGCTTTGAACAAGGTTGGGACAAGGCCTATGCTGATGCCAGGATCCAGATAGCATATGCTCTAAAGTCTAGGTTTGAAAAGGGATGGGACCAAGCCCTTGTGAACGATGGAGTTCCTATTGAGTCTGAGTTATTTGGCAAGCATCACTATGGTTCTCCTCCAAAGGTTGATGAGGATGCCTCCACTAGGAACCCTGTCAAACAAACAAAGGATATGGCGATGAATGGGAAGGCAAATGAGGTCGAAGAGGAGGTGAAAAAATGAGGCCTTTAGTTTCTAGGTTTTTTGGCTTGTACTTTATACTATTTTTTTTATTGGAATGTAAGGTCTCATCCCATTTTGTTTAAGAATTAATAAAGAATTTATTCCCTTAAATAGACCATTTGCACTATTCTGAGTATCTTTACTAAATTATTGCCTACCTTATCTGATTTTTCGTTGTAGCATGTTGTCGAGGATATTCCCTCCTTTTCTAGCAACTTAGATAAGGTGCTTGGGTGGGATGCAAGCGATCAATCATGCTGAGCATTTTTTACTTCTTGAAAATCCCTAACGAAAACAACTGAGGGCTTACAAGGCCCAATCCACCTTGGTCGCTAAGCCGAAGAATGGCTTAATGGACATAGAAGATCTGGGCACCTCTATGTAGAAGGAGATAAATGACTTGAGGGCCTAACTTGTAGAAGCCAGTGATGTGGGGGAGGTCGACGCCCTAGTCCAATCAAAAAATTATGATCTGAAGAAGTGACTTGATGAGGCCGAGGATAAGGTCCAAAGGAGTAACGTCATGATTATGGGACTTAATCGTGACATGAAGACGCTCCAATACTTATTCAGAATGGGGCCCGAGAAGCCTGGGCAACCGATTATGATGAGGGATGGAAAAATGCCCATGTGAGACTACAGGAAGATCAAGATATGGTCCATAAGCACAGTTGGACTAATGTGCTTAAAGCTGTTAAAGAAGCTAAAGATTCCTATCTCTGGTATATGTACCACATTGAGTGTCCAGCATACCAGCGACCTCCTTTTGGGCGAGAAGAGAAGTGGGTCCCCTTGGACACCATTCCTCATCATCTTATGAGATCTACTTGGAAGGTCACAATAGCTACCGATGAATATAGACATGATCCTAACAATAGCCGTAGAAAGCCAATCGAGAAGTTTTTGTCTAGCCGGCCACAAGTTATTATATAACATTTTGTGCTTTTTATATTTATTTTGTAATTGGAATCTTTTTAGATCGAGCATTTGCCGAAGAATGAAGTTAATACTAATTTTTATGCATTTTTCCATTCCTTTATGCCAATCATGTATTATATCTGTCTATCTTACCTTGTAGGTCGTGTCGTCATACTCGCTTAGGCCTAGAAAAGACAATGGAAAAAATGCCATTAGTCTATGGGTAGTCCACTTGTTCAGGATTTTATTCGACCAAACAAAGTTGGTTTACTTCCGAGAGATCCCCCGTAAGGCTTTGACTTACCTAGGCAAGTTATGAGGTCGCATATGTTTATCGGGACAAGGACCTGAGGTAAATAGCCAAATTACCATTGTAATTAAGTTAAGGCCTTATTGTCACTTTCAAAGATTAAGGTCCATTTTGAGCCTGTTACTTTGAAATAATGTACATCTATTGAATAACTAAGAGATTAATCGAATGGAAGAAAAGCCTTTATACATAACTAAAATAACAACTGCGAGAAACATGAATTTTAAAATGAAAATTTGTAAAAACTAAGTACTAAAAAATAAAAGTAAAAATAGAACTTCTTGAGGTGGGCTCTATTCCACGATCTGGGTATCTCCCCGTGCTCCATTATTTCTAAGTGATAGACTCCCTGTAGATCATATGTAATTACTTTGAATGGTCCCTCCCAGTTAAGTCCTAGCTTGTCATGTGATGGACTTACGACGCTACCTGGAACCTTTCTGAGGATATAGTCCCCTACTTGGAACTTCCACGGATTGAATCCTTTATTGTATTTCTTTTTCAACTGCTGCTGGTATGAGGCCATATTGATCACGGCTTGATCCCTTCGTTCGTCAGTTAGGTCAAATTCATCACGAAGGGCATCGCCGTTCAGTCCTTGATCGATAACCTTAGTTCTTATGGTAGGGAGGCCATCTTCAATTTGAATTACAACTTTCATTCTGTACGTAAGGGCAAAGGATGTTTCCTCGGTTGGCCTTCTTGGCATAGTGAGATATTCCCAGAGGATGTGAAAAAGTTCGTTTACCCAAGATTTGTTTGCCCTTTCTAGCCTATTCTATAGGAAATCTAACATTGTTTTGTTATAAGCCTCTACCTGGACACTGTTTTGGGGATACGCCACTTACCTGAAGTGGTGCTTGACTCCGTGATCGTCGTAAAAACCTCAGAAAGGTCCACTTTCAAATTGTATGCCATTATCATTAATGATGGCCCTTGGTATCACAAAGTGAATTATGATGTTCCTCTAAACGAACCTTATCATGTTTGCATCTTTGATGTTTTCCAGTGATTCTACCTCAATCCACTTGGTGAAATATTCTGTGCCAACCAGCAAATATTTACGATTTCTTGTCATAGTAGATTGTGTCCCCATGATATCCAACACCCATTGTGCAAACGACCATGGACTAGTCAAAGGCCTCAAGTCGTTGACTGGTTCTTGGACCATAGGAGATAATTTTTGGCACTTTTTGCACTTTTGAACGTAGACATTTGCGTCTTTCTGCATGTATTGCCACTAATAGACTTCTTTAATTGCCCTGAATACTAAGGACCTTCCTCTTGCGTGTCTCCCATAAATCCCATTATGAAGCTCATAAATAAATTTCTCGATGTCCTGGGTGTACGCATTGGAGGTAGGGGCCTGTGAAGGATCTCTTGTAAAGTTTGGCCCTAGGGTCTAGGTAGAAACGAGGCAATTTCACTCTAATTTAGTGGGATAATTTCTTCTCGATTGGTAATGTCTCATTATGAAATTATGCTATGATTTGATCCATCCATCTGGGCCCATTCTCAATGGAGAGAATGTGCTTGGAGTCAATGTGCTTAGAGATTATCGTCTTGTCAATATTAGGCCTCTAATGAACACTTGCTCACATTGAGCTTCATTCGGTAGCACTCCGGGATGGTATAATTTACTCTTGCTTTTGATGAGCATGTCGTCAATATACACTTCCATCATTTCCCTCATCTGACATTGGAACATCTCTGTGACCATTCTCTAGTACATAGCTCTTGCATTCTTAAGGCTAAATGGCATCAACTTATTATAGTATGGTCCCAATGGTGTTATGAATGAAGTTTTATCTTTATCAGGGTCAAACAGAGGAATTTGGTGATACCCCGAGTAAGCGTCCAGAAAACTCATCCGTTCATGGGCTGTAGTGGCATCGACCTGTTGATCAATATTTGGTAAGGGAAACTATTCTTGGGGTACACCCATTTGAAATCGATGAAGTCTATACAGAATCTCCAGCTATCTTTGCTTTTGTAGACTAAAAATGGATTGGAGAGACACTTTGGGAATTGGACTTCTCTTATGGACCTTGCCTCCAGAAGTTTCCACTACTTTTTCTGATGCCTTTGCTTTCTCTGTTGATGTTTGGCGTGATTTTTATATGATCAGTTTGAATGCTGGATCAACATGGATATGATAAAAGGTGACCTAAGGATCAATCCCTGGCATATCATACAGCTCCCACGTAAATAAGTGTAAGTTGCATTTTAGGAAGGCAACCAACTCCTTTCTCTCATGGTCGTCAGTTTTATTCTAATAAAAAATTTCCTCTTCTACATTCTTTTATCAAAAATAACCTCCTCCAAGTTTTTGATGACCCTATTAGTGGGGTGGACCCTGGTCTCCTTCATCCCTCGTTAACCGTGCTATTGTTACTATATAGAGGGAGTATCCCTGTCCTGGGTCGTTTTCGTAAGAACTTCTTTCTCTTTTTTCTTCTCATACTTTTGTTTAATGGCAGAGATGTCGCATTTATGAGAAATGTCTTGGTCGCCTCTATCTCCATTATGCCACGATTTATAATACACTCGATCTTCATATGCTAAGTAAAAGGGACAACTCTCATGGCATGAAGCCATCCCCAATCGATAATGGTGCGATAAGGCGACTCAATATCGACCACAAAAACTCAACGAGCTTCGAAATATTCCCTGCCCTTACTGGAAAGATCACCTTTCTCAACACACATGGTTATCTTTTTGGCAAAGCCGACCAAAAGTACGGTCGCTTTCTTAAGATCTAACATCTTAATCTTGAGCTTGTGGAAGATCTCTAGATACATCACCTGTGAATAGATCCCCTGGTCCACTAGTAACTTATCCACATCCCAATTAATAATTCTGAGGAGATTACTATGGTGTAGTAGTGAGGGGTTATTACCTTAACCAAATCCTCATCTGTGAAGAATATGCTTGTTATAATCGATGTCCTCTGGTCGTTGGTTCTTGCCATCCTGTGTTTTGGAAAGATCTATTTGGAAGGCCTCCATCACGACCGTGACTTTCTTGATCTTCATCCGAATAATATTTCCTTGGATCTTCTTGAGGTCGGATTCCCCATGGATCACCACATACTCATGCCCTGTCTCATCATCTAGGACGTTATCTAGTTTATGGTTGCCATTAATGGCAACCTGGTCAGACTTCTTTTCTATATACTTATTGAAATTCCCTTCTTAGGCCAACTCCTCTAGGTGAGATTTTAGTGCCTTACAGTTTTCAGTCTTGTGGCCATTTTTTATGGAACGTAAATCGGAGCATGTCGTTCCTCTTGGTCGGATCCCCTCCTATCTTCTTTAACCGTTTGAGAAACTGTTGATCCTTGATTTTATTTCCAGGATCTTATTGATCGGTTCTTTAAAAACTATGTTGATGGCTTGAAAGGCTTTGGATGAATCAGCCTTACCCTCATTCTCGACACTATTTTTCTTATTATTTTCCTTTTCAGGATTATTCTCCTTGTCACCTCCTTTGTTTGCTTCTGTGCGACCAGTTTTTACATGCCTGGTTTAGACCACGTACTCTACCTTGGCATACTTTAAATACACGACATAAGTTCGTTAATGGTATTAGCCTCCTTTTTGGTAAGAGACCGGTGTAGCATAGAAGTAGGGGTAAGTCGATCTTGAAAGATGCCAAGACAACCTATTTCAAGCAATCTTCCACTTCATTGAAAACTTCCCAATAATTCTTAGCGTACTCGCACAAAGTCTCACGTGGTTTCTTCCTCATTGTGAGCAACGAGTCCATCCTCTTCGGATGTGAGCTGATGGCTATAAAGTGATTAGGGAAGGCCTCAGTGAGGACCATGAAGATCTTAATGGATCTATGAGGAAGCCTTTCGAACCACTTCTGGGCGACATCACCCAAGCTAAAAGGTAAAATACGACACATTAGAACGTCGTTGTGACTCTATAAACTCATGGCTTTCCAGTACTAAAGAGCATGATCTACGGGGTTCCATTTTACCATCATAGATTTTAAACCTAGGGGTTGCAAACTTCTTTGGGGGATTCTCCTCATCAATAGATTTTAAGAAAGGAGACTTCATCTTGGTAATTAGAACTCTCCTTGATAACTCTTTAACGGACCTGGATCCTTGGTGAGCAGGGTGCTGGTCAATTTCCCTTCAGACCAAACTCCTTATGTCATTCCTGTGACATTCGTTGTCTTGGTGGTGCATCCCTTGATGACTTTCATGTTCTCAACGCTTTGGGTTGCATCTGGTTCTTCTTCCTCGATTACAAGTCTTGGGGACTTGGAGTTCAAGAACAAAATTTATGGTATTGGCAAAGTTTCATCCCAATTTCTTCTAATAGCTACCGGAGACAAGAATTCTCCTCAATCTGGTGGCGAGTTGCCTCCTCATGTTGTTGAAGTCTTGATTTTTATGCATCGATCAGTCATGAGATCTGGGTAGATCAAAATTTCCCATGGCTCTCCTCGAAAGGTTGTTGCTCTATTTGAAACCTTGGGTTCCCATCTCGACGGATCTCGAACGTAACCCTCAATTGAGCTAAGTCAGATCGCACATCTCCAGGTTAGGGTAAACTATTTGGGTGGTGATACATTGTAGTTGTTCTCTTGTGGGGGTTATTTTCGCAGAAAGAAAATCAATTCCCATAGAAAGCACCAATTGTGAGTACAAATATTAACAATGAATGGAATCTAGAAAGCAATTGAAGGAAAATCATGCAAGTGTCACACACACAACACACAAATATACGTGGTTCAACAACTTGCCTACGTCCACAGAGAGGTCACTTGATTCTTATTAGTTTCTCTCAAAGTATGAAAATTACACCCCCTTTGGTCCTAGGGTGTGGGCGATATTTATAGTTGCTTAAAACTACAATGGTTGAATTGATCAAGAAACTCCCTTGGCCTGAGATAGGCTCGTGTGGTGATTCCCTAAATATCTCGTCTGAGATTTTGGGTAACTGTCGTGACCTAATTGAAAATATTGTCCACGTTGTAATTATCCACGTGATAAATGTTAATATATATCCTTGTTATTAGTAAACTGGGCCAAATGTGCCCCAACCGCTATTGGGCTTGATTGGACTGGCCTTGACTGGCCCAATTATGGTTTGGTCCCCACAGGTGGTAATACATCTTATATATATATATATACACACACTACGTTACTTAAGCTTTGTTTTAAATGTTAAATTAACTTTAAACGAATTTTAGTTGTATACATTAACGATCTAAGAATTTTCCAATCAAAGTAATTTTCTTTCCACCTTTAAATAAATAGTTAATAAACAAGATTTAAAGTCAAGTCGAGTAAACTAATTATGAACATAACGAATATAGAAACAATCTTAAGTAGTTTCAGCTTTTTTTCCAACTCGGGTTGATGTTATAGGCACCAAAAAATATTTTATTAATCATTGTACTACTTTTGAACTTCTTGTACAATGCTTACAACCTTACTGCCCATGTTTTTTTTTGTGTGTGAGAGAGAGGGTGGGGGATAGAGTATGTACCAGCTTCCTTGGAGTCTTTAACAATAACAAAAAATAATGGCAAAGGACTAGGGTTTGATGCGTGGGAAAGTGAGGAAACGACAACCAACACTTCAATGGTTATGCTTAAGAATAGAAAGCCCGTAGCTAAATGGATTTTAGCAGATGTGTTGATTGCTTGATTGAGAGATGAAAATCTTAGCATGGGAATGATGCCTATTTATACTAATAATATAAAATGCACTCTGGTAATAAATTTATCTACTCAGTTAATACCTCCATGTGGCACACATTATTATTCCCAGATAAACTATCTCCTCTGCTTTGCCATCTTTATATTTCTTAATCATTATTTTGGAGAATATCATTGTCTTGCCCGCCTCTCTATCTATCTCTTCGTCTTTTTCCCTTATCTCCTTTACACTCCCCTTTCTATTCTGTATACTCATTCACATAACACTTGGGGGCCCATCTCATTAAAAAGATATAAAATACTGGAAGTGGCAGAGAAGTTAAGGTATTAGGCAATAACAATGGTATTCCTCAAGAGGCAGGGGAGAATCATTCATTCTCTCTCTCTTAGAGAGAGAGAAATTTTATTACTATTCCATAAAACATAAAACAATTAGGGGTGAGGATGAAGACAACTATTAAGATCCATTACAATTTAAGGGTTCACAATGGAAGTTGAAATTTGAGACTAACATGACATTTTTGTAATTCACATGTTAAATTTGGGTAATTGTAAAAATTGAGTCACCCACCTAAATCATCACACATCTTCCCAAAACTAATTTAATTCAAAACCCCTACTCTAACCGACCTAAAATCCCCCCACCCACGAACCTTTGCGTCGATTCCCCCTTTCTATCTCCATCTCCAACCCCACCAGGGTGATTCCATCTATAAATAATCCATGACGGTTTGAGAACCATCACGCAAAAAGGTATCTCTTCATCTACATTTCCTTTTTTTAAAGGGTTTTTACTGTTGGAACACGAAGACCCCCAATTTTGAATTTCTAAATAAGAATTTCCTTTAAGTACGGAATAGGTTGGTCCAACTCAACACACAAAAATGACAAATTTTAATTTCTTTCAAATTAAAATTAAACTAAGCTCAGAATGAAATTAAATTAAAGAACTAATAAATTTTTCACTTAAACCAAATTAATTCAACCCAAGTCCTAAATATTTGCCTAATAAGATTAATTCATTTTCCACAAATTAGGCCAATCCAAATTTTACCAAATTATACTAATGACTTGAATTAGACTAATCCAAAATTTACCCAAACTTGAAATAAACACCAAATTAAACTATAGTGTGAATAAACTATATTTTATCTTTTAATCCTAAGCATGCGTTCTAGGTGATTTGCAAGATAAAATAAATTCACAACCACTACGCCGCGATGTATGAGGAAAACCAAAATGGGAAAAACCTCGGACGGCCCTAGCCTTAAGTCCACTAGTATGAAATTTTTACAAGTACAAAACAAACAACTTTCTCAACTCTACTCGACTCCTTCAATCCCCTAAGGCGTCTTCTTGTACCAACCTCTGCTTAGTCGACAATCCCTGACTCCACCGGAACCTTGGACTCCTCTAATGAAGCTTTTGGAACCCCTCAACTACACACAATGCCTTTCACCGTATGAGAATGCCGCAGTAAAAATAGGACTTCTTCTTTTACGGGAAATAAAAGCAAACCCAAACTTCTCCTTCTTTGTGGTAGAGATGAACCAATGGTGCCAAACCAAACTCCAAGCAATATATATATTTGTAGATATACTTGGATAAACAATTGAAACTATGAGTGTATAAACATGTGTTTGAAGAAAATTTTCTATTAAAATTTAACACATGAAACTATAGACTTTTGTTGGAACAATTGAACGATCCGTTTGCGTTCGATAATTGCCGGTCCATAGGACCGATAAATGCTTTCGAGCCACTTTTGGCCCAAAGTCAACTCCCGGACCCGGGAGCAGTCCAAAATAATTTCAAAGGTATCTGAAGTACCTTTTCAACGGTTCTCCCCTTTTGTGATTCGGATCAATGGTTTGCGCTCTACGACGGATTTTCCGAAGGAACCTGAAAGAGTCTACCAAACGGCAGGTTCCAAACCCTGCCGATTGGCAGTGTGCCTAAAAACACCTGCCGATTGGCACGAACAGGACTACGCCGATCGAAAATGCCCCGGGCCTCTAAAAAGGAGCGCTTGACCTCATTGCAAGGTACCCAAGATCTGAAATCCATCACTCTCAACGAACTCAGAAAACTTCTCTCGAAGTCAGCGTGATTTCCACATCCAAATCCTTTTCCAACCTTCGGTTTTCATCATCTTTTTCATCCAATTTGGTGAATTAACTACCCTCCATCATCACCCAAGTGCAAGGTCTGCTCTCCAACATCTAAGATCAAGCTCAAGATCTTCAAGAAGGTCCAACTTTCTTAATTCTCTCTTCAAATTCCCCTAAATTCGTCCTAACTTATTTTATTACTTAGAACTTTATTCTCTCATCTCACATATCCTAATATACTTTTTATTTAGTATTACCGCACATCTCTTATTTTCATATAAATAAAACCCCAAAAAACTAGAAAAATAGGGTTTGCTCATAAATTCCAAACGGGAATTCTCATAATTTTCTCCCAACTAAAACACTTTTTTTTTAAAACACACACACACATATAAGATAAGTCCCCTATTGGATTTATGGGATAATTCCCACCCCCCATTTCAATACGAACTATGTGGACTTTGATTCCTCTAGAGGCTACGTAGGCGTCTTGGGGTAAAACCCGAGAGTCGAGTCCTATTCCTACTTTTCTCTCATTTTCTATTTTTTTATATTCTTTAAACTTAACTCTCTTAGATTCTCTCTCTCTCTCTCTATATATATATATATACATAAATGTTTCTTAGTGGCGTATTATTCCTTATGTGTTATCATTCCATGATAACGATCAACGCTAAGATAATTGCGTAAATCCTATTTTCTAATATTATTTTTAGGAATATTCCGCCGGATGACTCGCTTTATCTCTTCCATGATACAAGTAGAGGATTTATATCTCCATTACATATACACATGCACACATATCACTGGTAAATAAAGGAAAATATCAATAACCCATGAGAGACCGTAAGGGCGAAATGGGTGCTTAACACCTTCCCATTTCGTAACTTAGCCTCTGGACCCTTTTCGAATCATTTTTGGTTTCGTATGTATCATTATGTATTTGAATGCTTCCCTTTGGGATTGCTCCCTTTTTTCTTTTGTCTGTTTTGAGTAAAATAGACCGGCGACTCCTTTTCTTTTGTAAGGACATTTTGTCCATTATTATATGTTATGTCGTACGCCGTTACACCGTTGAAGAAATTCAATATTCATATCGTCATCAACGGATCCGAATATCAAAGAAGAGGAGGAATCAAAAGTCTGACAGGCCGGACCGATCCGCCCAGAGAAAAAGAACCGATCCGACCCCGGACCGGTCCGCCCCTGTACCGGATCGATCCGCTTGCTGAAAAGCCAGTACACCCTGGATTGCTAGCGAACCGATGATGCCAAAATTTAAAAGAACCGATCCGGCTCCTGGGACCGATTCGCCTCAGACCCGGACCGGTCCGCCTGGGATAAAGTTCAACAGATCGTGTAGAGATTTTTTAGGCCATGTTATTCCTTTATAAACCAACTTCGGAGATTGGTTTGGCAGGACTTCTTCACACGATTTTCAGAGTTCATAAACTCAAAGTCTTCATCTTTGTGAGTTTCCAAACTCATATTTTAATTCACATAAATTTCCAAATCATTTGAGAATCGTTTTGAAACCCTAGAACACAAACACCATTGCTGTTCATACCCTTGTGGAGAAGACCGTCCCTCTTCTTCATTACTGCCCTCCTGGAAAGGGAAACTTCCAGTCTCCGACTACAGATCCGATACCCGCGGGTAATTCTGTGTCACCCTTGTATTTCATTATAATCCGTGTAAATTGTACTTTATAAATTATAGTGAAATAAATGGTTTTGCCCCTTTGGGGGATTTTTCCTCACATGTGTGTGCTTGATTGTTCTTGCATGATTTACATCCTATTCAATCACACCTAGATGCATGTTTAGGATTTAATTGGGTTAAATTGTGTTTAATTATATAATTTCTTAATTTGAATGCACGCGCGACTCTTTCAAATTGGTATCAGAGCCAGTTACACAATTTTACCGTGTAATTTTCCGCAAAATTTTTCTAAGCTATCAATTTTTTGAAAAATTGATTTTTGAAAATGAGTGTGTTCATTATGGAGAAGTTACATAATAAAATGCCAATTTTTGACGGGACAAACTATGCATATTGGGAAGCCCGTATGAGATCTGCTTTAAAAGCCATTGATGAACGTGTCTGGATTTTGGTTGAAAGAGGGTGGACACCTCCCTCCGTCACTGTTGATAATGTGATCAATTTAAAACCTGTCACTTCTTGGACTGAAGATGAATTTAGATGGTCATCATTTAATTCTAAGGGTCTGAGTGCTATTTCTGGGTCTGTCACACCTGATGAGTTCAAACGCATAATGACGTGCACCACGTCAAAAGAGGCATGGGATGTTTTACAACTCACCCATGAAGGAACTAATGCTGTGAAAGAGTCTAAATTACAGAATTTGACAACTCAATTTGAAACAATCACCATGCATGAGACTGAATGTTTTGATGATTTCTATGCTAGGCTTTCTGACATTGTTAATACTAGCTTTAATCTTGGTGAACATATTCCTAATGCTAGAGTTGTTAAAAAGATTCTTCGTTCTTTGCCTAAGCATTTTATCCCTAAAGTCACTGTGCTAAATTCTATGGGTAATTTAAATACGCTAAAATTGGAAGAACTTGTAGGAGATTTGCAAACTTATGAAATTGATATGTTCCCTAAAACTGCTAGGTCTAAAGATAAGGGAATTGCACTTAATGCTCAAGAGAGAAAGAGTGAGGGGTCAGCTAAAAAGAGGGTAGAGTCATCTAGAAAGAGAGAGAGTGACACGTCAGATTTTGATTGTGATTTTGACATAGATGATTTGGCTCCTTTTGCAAAAAATTTCAAAAGAATTCTCAAATTTAAGAAAAATGGAAATTTTAAAGATAAAAAGAAATTTGAGAAAAATGAGTTTGAAAAGAAAAATGAAAAAGTTTTTAAAGATCCTCCTAAGAAAGAAAGTGAGAGATGCTTTGAGTGCGACGGTAGGGGTCATAGAGCCTTTGAGTGTGCCACACGTCTGAACAGAGAGAAAAGAAAAGCTGTCCTTAATGCTACCCTTAGCGACGACAGTGAGGTCGAGTCGGTGGATTCTGGAGACGAGTCACCACATGAGTGTAACTTCACCGCATTCATGGCGAGTGATGTGAGCACTTCTAGTTCCTCTCACGAAGATGAGGATGCTGCATCACAGGGATACCTCGACAGTGAGATCGATGTGAGTGAGGGGGAGGATGGCACAAGTGAGAGCGAGAGTGATATTCAATGCGCCTACGCTGAGTTATATTCTGAGTCTTTTAAAACTAAAAAGCGTAACAAAGCGTTAGTTCTTAAGATCACCGGGTTAGAGGAAGATTTAAAAAAAGCGAGAGAGAGAGAGTCCTCCACCAGCACCGCCCCGAGAGAGAGATAATCTGCCTGTGGTTAGAAAGAGAGTTTGTTTAGAGAGAGAGAGTAATTTTGAAAAAGAGAAAGGGGACTTGACTAAACAAGTGTCTAGTCTTACGAGTGAGCTCCATTCCTCCGTGGAGACTCAGAAGAAACTTAAAGCCCTTGTTTCCCAGGTGACTCATGATCTTGAGAAAGCACGGGAAGTCAAGGTACAAATCGAGGACAGATCAGGGAAAATGGGAAAGATGCTCCTCGACCCCGCTTTAGGTTTTGGTGATCGACAGGGAATAGTTTATGATGGTGCCTCCACGTCCCAAATTACACTTAGACCTATTCCTGAGTTTACTATGACTCCTTATGGCCATCGTCAAAAACCTCGAAGGAGAGATAGACCAAGAAAAGCAAACCAAGGTCCGCCTTTGACTGTGTTCTTTTGTACTTATTGCAAAAGGAAAGGCCACCTTAGGGAGTTTTGCTATAGCATGGGTCGGACACGACGTACTACTGCTCCTCCACATCATACTAATGAATTTTCTAGTCTGAGAGAGCGAGTTGAGTTTTTAGTTGCCACGTCTCAGAGTTTGATGGAGGAATTCCGACGGATGTCTTTCCCGTCAGTGAATGCTTCTCACATTCTAGCTAAAACCAACAACAACAAAGGCAAACAAAAGGTTACCACTTCTTGGGTGCCTAAGAAAGATAAAAAGGCCTTTGTTGTTCATGTTGCTCTCAAAGCACATAATACCTCACAACGGTATTTTGACAGTGGATGCTACAGACATATGACAGGTGATGCCTCATTTTTTACATCTCTTGAGGATTATCAGGATAGCAGAGTCACATTGGGAGATGGGAGCAAGTCTAGCATTTTAGGATTAGGTACTGTAGAGTTACCAGGATTTCCTAAGCTAGAGAATGTGTTGTACATCAAAGGTTTAAAAGTAAACCTTCTCAGCATTAGCCAACTGTGCGACACTGACTTTGCAGTAAAGTTTGACCGGAACGCGTGGAATGTCTACAATCAAGCCGGTAAACTTTTGATGCAAGGGGTGAGGACCGGGGATAATTTTTATGGGACTGTGCCTACTTCCTCACTTATCTACAACAGCGCCATGATCACTCCTATGGATCTATGGCACCAACATCTAGGTCACGTGAATGTTAGAGATTTGATTTGTTTAGCCAAAAAGGACCTAGTACGTGGCTTACCATCTCTTGGAAAGTCTACTTCCACAGTTTGTGGACCCTGTCAGTTGGGAAAGCAAATTCGGAGCCCTCATAGGAAGTGCATTCCATTACCACCTCCCGAGTTCTTGAGCTGATTCACATGGATCTTATGGGTCCTACTCGTACTGAGAGTTTGGGTGGCAAGAGGTATATCCTCGTGATGGTGGATGATTTCTCCAGATACTCCATTGTAGGTTTTCTGAGAGAGAAATCCGATGCTGTAGAGTTTTTAACGACCAAGTGCCGTGTCCTGCAAAATCAACACGGAGTCACTATTAACAGGATACATAGTGACAACGACACTGAATTCAAGGAAGCAAAGGTAGATTTGTATTGTGATAGACTTGGGATTAAACATGATTTTTCTGCTGTGAAGACTCCTCAGCAAAATGGGATTGTTAAGAGAAAGAATAGAATGATCCAGGAGATGGCTAGATCTATGCTTCTAGGTCGTAAAGTTTCTAGGAGATTTTGGGCAGAGGCAGTGTCTACTTCATGCCACACGATGAATAGGGTTTATCTGCGTCTACACACACTTCAGACACCTTATGAGTTATGGACTGGAAAGAAGCCCAACCTGGCATATTTCCATGTTTTTGGGAGTAAATGCTACATCCTATGGGATAGAGAGCAATTAGGAAAGTTTGACTCCCGGAGCGACGAGGGAATATTGTTAGGCTATTCATCGAATAGTAGAGCGTATCGGGTTTTTAACCTGAAAATCTCTAAGGTTATGGAGTCAATAAACATCACCGTGCAAGATGACGAACCTTCGACGTCTATTGATCTTAACCTTCAGTGTGAGGATGAGGATTGTTCTGACAGTGATTTACCTGTTCCTCTCCCACACCCTGTGGACCCTATTCCTGTGTTAGGGGACACACCCTCTTGGGTTCGCAAGAGTCATGACCCGTCTGCCATTGTTGGCGATCTCACTCTAGGGGTCAAGACTCGTGCTCAGCTAGAGAATGTTGTTAGCCATCTTTACTACACGTCCAAAGTCGAGCCCAAGAATCATAAAGAAGCACTCAAGGATGAACACTGTATATTTGCTATGCAGGATGGGTTGCTTCAATTTAAAAAGAATAATGTCTGGGAACTAGTCCCCCGACCTTGTGAGACTAATGTGATAGGTACCCGGTGGATTTTCAAGAATAAAAAGGATGAAAATGGTACCATAATCCGAAACAAGGCTAGGTTGGCCGCTCAAGGATACACACAGATAGAGGGTGTAGAATTTGGGGAGACATTTGCTCCTATTGTGAGGCTTGAGTCCGTCCGTCTACTACTCACCATTGCATGTCATCTGCGCTTCAAGTTATATCAGATGGATGTCAAGAGTGCCTTTCTGAATGGCATTCTACAGGAGGAGGTTTACGTGGAACAACCAAAAGGGTTTGAAGACCCTCAGCACCCAGAGCACGTCTACTATCTGAGGAAACCCTTATATGGTTTAAAGCAAGCACCCCATGCTTGGTACGAGAGGCTTACTTCCTATCTCTTAGTCTGTGGCTTCAAGAGAGGGGGAGTTGATATGACGTTGTTCGTCAGGAGAGATGACGGTGCAATTTTAGTTGCCCAGGTCTATGTGGACGACATAGTCTTTGGATCCACATGCTCTCAACATGCTCATCACTTTGAAGAGGAGATGAAAAGTGAGTTTGAGATGAGCATGGTTGGTGAGATTACTTTCTTCCTTGGTCTCCAGGTTCGTCAGCTAGAGGATGGGATGTTCATCTCCCAATCCAAGTATGCTAGATACCTAGTGAAGAAATTTGGTTTAGACTCCGCTAAGCATGCACGTACACCTATGAGTACCACTACCAAGCTTAGTAAGGACACTTCAGGCATGGACGTAGAGCAAACATTGTATCGGAGTATGATATGTAGTCTTCTCTACTTGACTGCCAGTCATCCCGACATAGCCTTTAGTGTTGGAGTCTGTGCGCGATATTAGGCGTCCCCGAAAGAGTAACATTTACTTGCTCTCAAACGTATTATTAAATACGTGAGTGGGACTCTCTCATACGGTATTTGGTATTCCTTTGATACTGATGACCATTTATCTGCGTATTCAGATGCCGATTGGGCCGGGGATGTAGATGGTTGTAGGATCACTTCTGGTGGGTGTTTCTATTTTGGTTCTGCTCTTATCTCCTGGCTGAGCAAGAAGCAAAATTCCATCTCTTTGTCCACTGCGGAGGCTGAGTACATAGTCGCTGGGAGTTGTTGCACGCAACTCTTGTGGATGAAGCAAATGCTGGAGGATTATGGGATTTCACAGGACACCATGACCATTTCCTGTGATAACACGAGCGCGATACACATATCCCGCAATCCAGTCCAGAATTTGCGCCCCAAGCACATCAGGATACGTGAGCACTTTATACGACAGTTAGTTGAGGAGAAAGTCATATCCCTGAGTTTTGTTCCCACCGACCGTCAGTTAGCCGATATTTTCATGAAACCTTTAGATGCCCTTAGATTTGAGAGTCTTAGGAAATCTTTGGGGATTTGCACAGTTGACTGAGGGGTTGGTCTATGTCAAGCATAGGATGCATTGTCATTATCATATCATATGATTCCTATTGCTAGATTGTATCATTGGTTTGTTTTATTTTTATTTTTTTTATTTCATTAAAGCAAAAATTCCAAAAAGATTTTCTTTTTTGAAAATTTTTAGAAAATTCCAAAAAGCTTTTTTTGAAAAATGTTAGAAAAGCCCAAAAAGATCTTTGCTTTGCACCGTTTATGGATGAGCATTTAAGATAGCCAAGTCACAAATTCATTCCATATATTCATGTGACTGTTTTATAGATATTTGATACGCTACATCATTTCATCCATGTGCTTTACATTGTTTGGAGTCTTTGAGATGTGATCAGTGATATCTTTCTACATGTTTGACTCCTATATCCTTTATTGCACACATGCATGGCTATATTTGATTATTTCACTTGTCTATCACATATTGTCTTGAGTGTTTCCATCTCAATTCTGTCTATACAACGTACAATATGCGATAAAACTTGACAGGATTGGAATGCATGTAAAAACCATTTTTGTGAGACTGAGTGTTTGTTTAAGTACGGGGATGGGCTGCGAAAGGTATTTCTCTTCTTTGTGCAAAATCCACCGTTCAAAAGGACCTAAAAAATGGAGGAGAGATTAAAAGAGCCCGAAAAAATTTAAAGGCAATAAAAAGAAATTCATGTCAAATATGGGCCACTTAGGTTTCATCATCAATTCTCCAAAGTTTGAGAATTTAGAAAGCCTCTATTCAATATTAATATCTGAGGGAGTTTGGTTGGAGAATATAAACGGGTCTGCACTTCCTTGAAAGTCCTGAAAAAACATAAAATTCATTTTGGACGTTATTGGTGTGGAAATCACTTTGAGCTTTGATTTGTTGATTTGATTGAGTCAATGTCTCATATTTCCATTTTTTTACACCAAAGGAAGCATTTGAGTTCATTCTTTAGGAGTATCCGATATTCATCGTGCACATATGTCATGTCTGTATGCATTGATTTTTCTATCGAATTTGATCACACCCTTTCATTTTCGCTATAATTGACTTGGTTGTTTAGTGTTCATTCATGGTGTGATTTTTGTTCGTTTTGTGAGAAAAATTTTGAAAAATCAAAAAATAGTAGTTTTCTCCTTGTGACACCCTGTCTTTACTTATTTGATTTATTCTTTTCATTTGTCTATTTGGGGACATCATTAAGGGGGAGTTTTTAAGTGTTGACTTATTTTCACAAATTGGTATATTGGCATATCTGTTTATCTCATTTCAAACTCGATACGTCACTTGGTATTTTGCTTTATCTCATGTGTGTAGGTACCGTCTGATGATCTCTGAATTGCACACCCTGATGAGAAAAGCGTTGAGATTCCTGAAGATTTGAAGAACAAACGATGAAGTCTTATTCAATTGTATCGTTCCAGTTTTGGGTTCATGGAAGGATAGATTTGTATAAGCATTTTGATATTTGATAATTCGGATGATTGTTTTTATGTATGTACCGGCATAGATATAGGGGGAGATTTGTAAGGACATTTTGTCCATTATTATATGTTATGTTGTACGTCGTTACAACGTTGAAGAAATTCAAGATTCATATCATCATCAACGGATCCGAATATCAAAGAAGAGGAGGAATCAAAAGTCTGACAGGCCGGACCGATCCGCCCAGAGAAAAAGAACCGATCCGACCTCGGACCGATCCGCTTGCTGAAAATCCAGTACACCCCGGACTGTTAGCCAATCAATGATGCCAAAATTTAAAAGAACCGATCCGCCTCCTCGGACCGATCCGCCTCAGACCCGGACCGGTCCGCCTGGGATAAAGTTCAACAGATCGTGCAGAGATTTTTTAGGCCATGTTATTCCTTTATAAACCAACTTCGGAGATTGGTTTGGCAAGACTTCTTCACACGATTTTCAGAGTTCATAAACTCAAAGTCTTCATCTTTGTGAGTTTCCAAACTCATATTTTGATTCACACAAATTTCCAAATCATTTGAGAATCATTTTGAAACCCTAGAACACAAACACCATTGCTGTTCATACCCTTGTGGAGAATACCGTCCCTCTTCTTCATTGCTGCCCTCCTGGAAAGGGAAACTTTCAGTCGCCGACTATAGATCCGACACCTGCGGGTAATTCTGTGTCACCCTTGTATTTCATTGTAATCCGTGTATATTGTACTTTACAAATTATAGTGAAATAAATGGTTTTTCACCCTTGGGGGATTTTTCCTCACATGTGTGTGCTTGATTATTCTTGCATGATTTACATCCTATTCAATCACACCTAGATGCATGTTTAGGATTTAATTAGGTTAAATTGTGTTTAATTATATAATTTCTTAATTTGAATGCACGCGCGACTCTTTCATCTTTACATTTTTCACCTCATCACCGACGCCGGTCGAAGCGCTCCCGAGAGGGATGTGCTGGACCAAGATCGTCTCGACATAGAATATACCCTCTTTTTCGTCTCTCCCGCTGCGAGGATCGGGGATGGCGACTGTGGCGACTCTGCTGGGGATTATTTTGAGGGCTAGACTCTATTTATATGGGTGTTATATTTCCTTATATTTTCCCCTATTTTGCATGTTCCCCTTTTTCATGTGTACCCCATGCTTATGCTTCTATTCACACACTTATAAAAGATTCTCCATGTACACTTCACACCACGTGCACCTAGGATTAAATATATCCTCATGTTGCACGCATCACCCATCCAAACTTGGTATACCATTGGTACTTGTACTTTGCTCCCCATTTGGCATGATCAAGAAAGATACTCTCATCATAAGATACTAATAAGAGAATCATGCATGATTCACATAACATCACCAAAGAGCATTGTTATTGACCAAATTTTATCCAGTCACTGGAGGGTCACTTCGTGATGGGCGCTTGTCCGGCAGGGCGTAATTAGCATAAGCGATATGACTCTCACCTTTATATTTGACGTATATTGAACGGTTCCCCCGCATCGCACCGCTTGACCGAAGTCATGACGAGAGGTATATCGTAGGGAACTCGTTCACGTACACCGAGTATATCGAATTCTCTCTCACAGGTACCGTCCCCACGAGGTATATAGTGAGGCAATTAACGTACACTCAGGTATATCAAATGGCTTGTCCACACCTACCGATTGCCCGCAAGAGAAAGACGTATATTGTGGAAGCCACGCCAAAGGGGGGAACCCTTTCCGATTCACCCAACCAACTGCATACCCACATATAGGCATGTTAGATTGCCGATTTTGACCCTAAACTCTATCGAAATTCCGGGTCGGCCTGTAGCCCAAAAGTTTGGGCATTTTTAAAATGGGACCCTGCCTGTGAGCCTGGTTACAAGTCCAACCATAAACTTTGCATATGTTACAAACCCAACTTTTCCAGGCTCAGGTTCAGTCCGACATTTCATTTTTGCATTTAGGAAAATTTAATACAAGTGAGAACATAAAAATTATAATAATCATGCTGAGACTCGTCTCCGAAAAACATTTCTCCTTTCTTTATCAAAAATCCAAAAATATTTCTCCTTTCTTTATGAAAAATCCAAAAATATTTTGTCTTTCAATCTCAAAAAGAAAAAAAATGTCAAAAATATTTTTGTTCTTTTTCTAAAAATTAAATCCCATTTTACGCCTTCTCATGTCGATCGTACGCCCTTGGCCTAGCTCCTTATTGGCTTCGGTCTTCAGTCAAATCACCCCGGAGTTCCATCCGTTCCCCTTCTACTTCTTTGGAGTCCGGAATCTATCCACTTTCCTTGGAGAAAAGAAATCAAGTTCAAGTTGTGCAGCCAGATCTGACGGCATGCTTAGCTCAACTCGTGTCCAAGACTGACAACCTCTAGACTGAGGTCCGAGAGATGCAACGAAACCAGGTTCTTGTTCCTCAAGAGACCGAGGCCCTATTCCCTTATGCTATGGGTCCACCCGAGCCTATTTGGGTTCTTGAAAAGTATCATCATGCTCCACGTGCCCCTCCTGCTAATGGGCCACCGCCTGCCCAGCTTCCTATGCCAAACCTTGCCCAGCATAGGTCTAACTTGCCTATAATCATTGATCCAAAAGAGGAAGAGTTGAACAAGGTCAAAGAAGATCTCAAGATGCTAACTAAGAAGTTCGACCAAGTCAGAATCTCTGGGAATCACATGGACTACACCCACATGTCTCCATATCCTAAGGTAAGGTTGCTCGAGAAGTTCAAGATGCCAAATATAGAGAAATTCGGAGGAAGTGGACCCTCGATTGTTCATCTTTCGTCAGTTATCACTGTTCTGTGAATTTATAGGGGCTTCTAAAGAAGTGATGGCCCAATTATTTCAAGAAACTTTAAAGGATAGCCCCCTCCGATGTTTTTTCTCTCTCGAGGAGTCCAGAATTCGCAGCTGGGAGGATGTAGCCTGAGAATTCATGTCACAGTATAAATACAACGAAGAGCTTGAGGTCACCCGTCGTGATATAGATCTACTTAAATAGAACTCTGGGGAATCAGTCAGTAACTTCATATTCCGATGGAGGGAAAAAGCAGCCACTATGACCAATTGGCCATCCGAAGAAGAACAAGTCAGCATAGTGAAGAAGAACTTCTTACCCCATGTCCGAGCAATAATGGGAGGACAATACTATCCCCACTTTCGAGCTCTCGGAGAAGTAGAAGTAGAAATCGAGGAAGGTCTTGCTAAAACAGAAGTTGAACTAAAGAAAGTGTCTGGATAGTTCATCCCCAGAAAATATGATAAGCCTGTCAGTGATGCAGTCTCAATCATTAACCAAATTTCTAATCCAAGCACCTCATGGGCACCAGAAAGCCGCCCTGTCCCAGTTTGAAAGGAATATAATGAGATCCATGCTCTCCTCTCCAAAGTTTATCAGGCGCTGTTAAGCTGAAAGCTTATCAAACCCTTGGATCCCCGTCCATTGCCAAATCCACTCCCAATAAACTTCAAAGAAGATGCCCATTGCGCCTTTCACTAAACTGCTGGCCATACCACCGATTAATGCTTTCATCTCTGAAACATAATCCAAGGTCTAATTGACCGGGGTACTATTACCCCACCAGCCAATCCTAAGCCAAACACTACTCACAACCCACTCCCAAATCATGCCAATGCCATCTTCCTAGAAATGAACCCAGAATTTGATCCCTCAACTCAAATCGCACTCATATACTCTCCTAAACCTTTCCAAATTTGCCCATATTTCCTCCTGCACCCTGTTAGCCTCGTTGATCAGGCACTGCCACTCCTCACCAGATCATGCATCATTTTTCGTACCCGTTCTAAAAATGGAAGTATGGAATTATCAGAAGTGTTAAATAACCTCCTAGAATTCGAGCTGAAATTACCCTCACAGATGATCATTGATTATCAGAGGTTCAATACACTATTCTTAGAAGCACGAAAATGGGCCCGAGAGTCTGACCGTTGGGTAGTACCGACCGATGAAGTCAGCCTAGATGATGTTTCCCAGATCATGGAAAAATTATTCAGGCAAACCAATAATATTTGCAGTATCACTGAGTTAATTGATACTCTGAAGCTACAAGGATGCCTGGTCCCTTCACCCTTACATATCCCCACATAATGCGAAGACCTGTATAAAGAAGCCATTGAAGTTGTGGAATATATTGACTTTACATGGAAAGACAAAATTATTACCACCAGATGGGGGGAAGAATTCGAAGATTCAAATGAAGAGCAAGCACCCGATAAAATTGGCCCGGTAGTCGACATGTGTGAGATGATATCATTTGAAGAACTCCTCAAATAAATAAATAAGGTGGCAGAACAACCCGAGATTGACGAGGAAATATGATTCATGTTCTTCCCTTCTTCAATAAATCATGTGGCCAGATCAGGGAGGCATTACCAGATCCCAAGCTCATTACCAGCCAATGACAAAGGGAAGGGTGTTAAAAACCTTCCTATGCCAGAAATGACCCTCGAGGAGAGCAGGATCCTCGATCAACTGAATAAAACTCAACCTAACATCACTCTATGGGGGATTTTCATGTCTTTCTAGCTGCACAGAAATGATTTGATCAAATTGCTCACTGGACCCATAGTTCCTCCTTTACCACACCAGAAGAGTCGGTAAATTTAGTCAGATTCTTGACCTCTACCCGAATGTTATCCTTTTCTGAAGAAGGAATCCCAGAATTGGGCCAAACCACAATCATACACTCAACATCTTCGCCAAAGTTATGGGGAAGATCGTACCACTCTCTCTTGTTGATAATGGATCCGCCTTGAATGTCTGCCCATTAAGAACTTTCAAATGCTTAGGAATGAAAGAAAGTGATCTCACTCCAACCTCCGCTATTGTACGTGCCTACGATAATACCCATTGGGAGGTGATGGGATCCATAAAACTTATAATAGGGGCTGGCCCTATAAACCCTGTCATTGAATTCCTAGTTATTAACATCCCAACTTGTTTCAACCTTTTGCTCGGACGACCCTGGATCCACAGTATTAAGGGTGTGTCTTCCTCACTCCATCAGAAATTGAAGTTCTTAGCCAACGGACGAGTCATCACAATTTTGGGCGACGACGATAATGCCGAGGGTGCAAGCACCAGCAGTCCAATCCTTGAGATACAACATGGGTCAAATGATATGCTCCTATCAGGATTCCGAGTTAAACCACTTCTACTCCCGAAAGGGGACGATTTCGAAGAAAGGGTTTGTCTGGAATACGACCCTCATGGTAACGTCAATGTGTTTCAGATGTTCAGAAACATGCACTTCATGCCCAAACTGGGGCTAGGTCAAAGACAACAAGGGATACTTGAGCCCATTGAACTGAAGAAAGATTTTCCTCCTTGTGGTTTGGGGTATTAACCATCAGAATAAGAGCTCAGCATGATTCGCCAATCTCGACCAAATAGAAGACTAGACTGCATCTAGACTATCCCAGGTGACTCCTTGAATGGACGATTCATTAAAGAGGGCGAGGACTTCCCCTTTTCTGGCTTCCTAGAACCATGGTATGAGCATACAGACAAGAAGATGAAGCCTGGAAGGGAGATCTTTTTCCAGGATAGATACCCTTGGGCCTAAAGTTACCAATACCATGTACAACCGCTTATCAGAGATACCGAAGATTCTGAGGGAAGTGACTCCGAAGATTCCTACAACTTACAAACACTTGGGCTGACACTCTGCATGGTTCATTTAATGACTACATCACTGGATCCATCCCACCTGATTAAAGCTGCTGATACACCTCTCCTCAACTGGGATGCTGCGCCAGTTCTACCTGTCGAAATCCCACCTAACCCCAATGTTTACCCCAATTCTTCTTCTGCTATCTATCCTTGCTCAAATGTAATCGAGACCTCCTTTGATGAGTGTCTCACCCCACCTGATTCTGGCGTCGGCCGCCACTAAAACTAAGCCGAGCGTGGGTAAATAAAATACCATTCTTAGCATGAGACATATTTGAGACATAAATAAATCAGTCCATAAGATAAATAATTGAATCAATCTCAAATGATCATAAACAACTAAGTGTTAAACGATCCATCACATGCTAACTCCAAAAATCCATTCTCCAATAATGATTAAATAAAATCTGAAATAATCCCAAAATAAATCCTCTAAACAACTTTGGAACCGAATGGCCAAATAAAGCTCAAAATGAAGTCTCATAATTAAATACGACTGGAAAAGAAAGTCTAACTAAACTATGCCATAAAATGAATAACTCCAGCTGCACCTCCAAATGATAACTCCGATAAACTTATGCAGCCTCTCTAATTCTAATCCTGAAAAAGATTAGTCAACGCATGGGTCAGAGCCAAAGCCCCGAGCAAGAATACACACTACTCCCCTCAAATAGGATCCTTGAATCCAGACAGTAGATATATACGCAATAAATATCACAATAGAATATTTTGAATTTAAACGAAATAATTAAACGCGATAAATATAAACCACTAACTACTCGCAAAAATCCCCATTTATAAAGGCACACCAATATGATTTTAAATTTCCAAGTCCCACGATGTTAATTTCATTAAATTAACCAGCTTTTATTATATCCTCATTTTATTATGGCGGTCCTCTCGCCATGGGTGATTTCTCCACCAAAATACATATCCCCTCGTCAAGCTCGTTTAAACTGCCGGCCCTCGCTGATTGATGAGGTTCCACACACGACGCGACATAAAACGCCGGCTGGCCCGTTTAAACTGTCGGCCCTCGCTGATTATGTCGCCAATATATTTTAATACCCGTCTTATTATCTTAGGTATTAGTTCTCAATTTTCTGAATTCATAATTTCAAATTACCCCACCCTTTTATCGATGTGAGATCCTCAAAATACCCCTTAGTCCCATACCTAAGGGTCCCCAAGTTATCAATACGTCCTAACCTATGTATATGAGGATTTTCTAACATAAATCATAACCTAGTCTCATACTTAGACTAGCGTAACGACGATAATGTAATAAAAATCATCCCACCCCCAACACAATAAAACCGTGATAATTTTCCCTCACTAGTCCCATTCCTAGAAGACATTCTAAAATATAGGGAGGACAAGAATACCCAACAACCCGTTGTCACAATGATATTTAATAATACCAACAAGTCATACCAACAAGAATCATTAATCAACGTATAAAACTGCGCATGATTGTCCAATTCAATTAAATCTTTAATTAAATTATCGCTTCATCATAAACATCCAATTAATTATTTTAAATTAGTTATACCGAGTTTTCATCATTTATACATCAAAAGCCAAATTTCATTTATCTCTACACAAATTACATGAGTTATACGCACCCAAAAATTGTTTATTTCAAAACTAGGGTTTTTCTACATGCAAACTACACCAATAAAACCTAAAATCACTCACAAATCCTACGTACCCAAAGGGTTATGAGTATTATTGAGATTAAAAGATTTTATAAAAATAGCCCCACAATTAGTGTCCACTTTTTTCTAATTAAGTTACTAATTATTTTTAAGAAAACATGTAATTAAGTGTTTAGGCGACACTTAAAACGCATAATACTAAAGGAAAGGAATAGAGTATTCATGCCTGTAAAGGTCGTGTTGAAAATCTGATTAAAAATCTGGATTCCTTGCGAAAAATTAGCAAAAGAGTGTTCTTGAACAAACTTGAATAAACCCCAATTAAGCCTCCCAAAACTTGTGGTAAAAAGCTTGATTATGAAGAAGGTTGATATTTATGGGTGAGAGGAAAAATATTTGGAAGTGTTCTCTGGTGAAAAACTGGAGAAAAAGTGATTATGAGAAGTCCCCCCACGGATTAACAAGGTTATATAGTGATTAGGAGTCCTAATCCTACAAAAATACTAAAAACATCTTACTGCTCACGTTTTCTGGGAGGGTCGATCGATCGACCCCCAGGCGTCGATCGATCGATCGCCTCCAAAAACTGACAGTTCGCCCCCCCAAAAAATATATGGGACAATTATTTTCAAAAATCATATAAAATCCATTTTAACTCCGATTTTAATTCCGCTTGAAGTTTTATTCTTCTAAAATCATAACCAACATATTTAGCCAATAAAAATCATTAAGTTCAAAAATTAATTTTTCCCGAAAATCCAGTTAATTAAATAATTAATAAATAAAAACACGGGGTGTTACATACTTCCCCACTAGCAAATAATTTCGTCCTCGAAATTAGATGAAGTATTCACATCATCATGCAAATCTCGCACAAGAAAATAAGGCTTACATATGCCTACCCGTTGAATACCATAATTAGGCGCCCATACACCTAAACCATCCAAATGTAATCCTTAGCAAAATACAATCTATAAATCCTACATATATATAGGTATCTAAGAAGGTATTACGTACCGCGATAATCCACTAGACACGCAACCTATCCTGCTCTGACTGAACTTGTGTCACATAGCACCTCCTATAAGTTAGATTGGTTGGTGCAGTGACCACCACCCCCTGTGCACCTGATGCTGCCGGTACTGCTGGTGCTGCTGGAGCCCCCTGAACACTAGCTGCTGCTAAGACTGGAGGCCTCAGTCCTAGCTGCCCCTGAACTCCTTGCCCTTGTTTCCCCTGTGTAAACTGCCCTGATTGGGCCTGTGTCGCTTGGCCTTGTTGGCCCTCCCTCTAATTACATTGAGCCGCTCGATGTCCTATCTTTCCATAGATAAAACATGCACCCCTGATGGTTCCTGAATTCATCTCTCGGTTTTGTTCACCCTGATGACCTTGATTTGTTCTGTCTCTTCTAAGCTTGGTCATTGTGACCCTTATTCTCACCTCCTTGTTCGTTAGACTCTTGCCTCTTGCCCAGCTTCTGATAATTGGCCTTCTCTTTCCATAGCAACATTGTGACATCCACTACCTGAGCATAAGTAGTGTATGTCGGATTCCCCAACACCATATGCCTAATTGACCAAGACAAAACCTTAATGAAACACTCCATCTTCTTTAACTCAGTGCTAACCTCTCCTGGTACAAACATAGATAAATTGGTAAACTCCTGTTCATACTCGACAATCAATTTTGAACCTTGCTCCAAGTCCATAAATTCTCTCTTTTTTGCGTTCCTAATTGTAAACGGAAAGTACTTATTATTGAACTTGATCAGAAACTCTGCATATCCCAACTGATCTCTCTCCTCTGATGTGGTGGCACTCTCCCACCTTTGCAACGTATCCCCTGTCAGCTTAAATGTTGCTAACATCTATTTCTGCACATCCGTGCAGTGCACCATCCTCAAATGCCTCTCCATATCCCTCCTCCACTGGTGAGCAACCGTTGGGTCAGATCCCCCTCCAAAGGTGGGAGGATTGCCCTTAAAGAAACTGGTTCTCACCCTATCCCAAGTTGAGACCGGTGTACCCCGCTGCTGCACCTCTAAAGTCACCCCTCTCTGTCTCCCCATCTCGAAACCGGCCGCTGTGGCCTCACGAATAATAAACGCTAACTCCTCGGCCTCCAAAGTAATCTGACGCTGCCTTTCCTGAGCTGCGGGGCCAGAATCAGACTCCTCTCTCCTACTCCCAGTTCTCCTTGTGTTCGCCATCTAAAAAAATAGGAACAAAACAAAATCAGACTCGGAATGACTACGAGTACAAATCATCAAAACAGAATCAAAGAAAAGCAACGCGGAAGCTAAATCGGACTCATAACCTACGAGACCTAAGACCATGCTCTGATACCATCTGTCACACCCCACCTAATTCTGGCGTCGGCCGCCACTAAAACTAAGCCGAGCCTGAGTAAATAAAATATCATTCTTAGCATGAGACAGATATGAGACATAAATAAATCAGTCCATAAGATAAATAATTGAATCAATCTCAAATGATCATAAACAACTAAGCGGTAAAAGATCCATCACATGCTAACTCCAAAAATCCATTCTCCAATAATGATTAAATAAAATCTGAAATAATCCCAAAATAAATTCTCTAAACAACTTTGGAACCGAATGGCCCAATAAAACTCAAAATGAAGTCTCATAATTAAATACGACTGGAAAAGAAAGTCTAACTAAACTATGCCATAAAATGAATAACTCTAGCTGCACCTCCAATTGATAACTCCGATAAACTTATGCATCTTCTCCAATTCTAATCCTGAAAAAGATTAGTCAACGCATGGGTCAGAGGCAAAGCCCCGAGCAAGAATACACACTACTCCCCTCAAATAGGATCCTTAAATCCAGACAGTAGCATTATACACAATAAATATCACAATAGAATATTTTAAATTTAAACGAAATAATTAAACACGATAAATATAAACCACTAACTACCCGCAAAAATCCCCATTTATAAAGGCACACCAATATGATTTTAAATTTCCAAGTCCCACGATGTTAATTTCATTAAATTAACCAACTTTTATTATATCCTCATTTTATTATGGTGGTCCTCCCGCCTCGGGTGATTTCTCCACCAAAATACACATCCCCTCGTCAAGTCCGTTTAAACTGTCGTCCCTCGCTGATTGACGAGGTTCCACACACGACAGGACATAAAACGCCGGCTAGCCCGTTTAAACTGTCGGCCCTCGCTGATTATGTCGCCAATATATTTTAATACCCGTCTTATTATCTTAGGTATTAGTTCTCAATTTTCTCAATTCACAATTTCAAATTACCCCACCCTTTTATCGATGTGAGATCCTCAAAATACTCCTTAGTCCCATACCTAAGGGTCCCCAAGTTATCAATACGTCCTAACCTATGTATAGGAGGATTTTCTAACATAAATCATAACCTAGTTTCATACTTAGACTAGCGTAACGACGATAAAGTAATAAAAATCATCCCACCCCCAACACAATAAAACAGTGATAATTTTCCCTCACTAGTCCCATTCCTAGAAGGCATTCTAAAATATAGGGAGAACAAGAATAACCGACAACTCGTCGTCACAATGATATTTAATAATACCAACAAGTCATACCAACAAGAATAATTAATCAACGTATAAAACTACGCATGTTTGTCCAATTCAATTAAATCTTTAATTAAATTATTGCCTCATCATAAACATCCAATTAATTATTTTAAATTAGTTATACCGAGTTTTCATCATTTATACATCAAAAGCCAAATTTCATTATCTCTACACAAATTACATGAGTTATACGCACCCAAAAATTGTTTATTTCAAAACTAGGGTTTTTCTACATGCAACCTACACCAATAAAACCTAAAATCACTCACAAATCCTACGTACCCAAAGGGTTATGAGTATTATTGAGATTGAAAGATTTTATAAAAACAACCCCACAATTAGTGTCCACTTTTTTCTAATTAAGTTACTAATTATTTTTAAGAAAACATGTAATTAAGTGTTTAGGCGACACTTAAAACGCATAATACTAAAGGAAAGGAATAGAGTATTCATGCCTGTAAAGGTCGTGTTGAAAATCTGATTAGAAATCTGGATTCCTTGCGAAAAATTAGCAAAAGAGTGTTCTTGAACAAACTTGAACAAACCCCAATTAAGCCTCCCAAAACTTGTGGCAAAAAGCTTGATTATGAAGAAGGTTGATGATTATGAGTGAGAGGAAAAATATTTGGAAGTGTTCTCTGGTGAAAAACTGGAGAAAAATGATTATGAAAAGTCCCACCACGGATTAACAAGGTTATATAGTGATTAGGAGTCCTAATCCTACACAAATACTAAAAACAACTTACTGCTCACGTTTTCTGAAAGGGTCGATCGATCGATCGCCTCCAAAAACTGACAGTTCGCCCCCAAAAAATATAAGGGACAATTATTTCCAAAAATCATATAAAATCCATTTTAACTCCGATTTTTAATTCCGCTTGAAGTTTTATTCTTCTAAAATCATAACCAACATATTTAGCCAATAAAAATCATTAAGTTCAAAAATTCATTTTTCCCAAAAATTCCAATTAATTAAATAATTAATAATTAAAAACACGGGGTGTTACAATGAGGTTCTCAATGCTATTTTTCCTATCAACGAAATAAATTAAGACTTTGAGTATGTTTCTGTGCCTTACATTAACTGTTTGGATTCTAATCAAACTTTTGATGATGATGATTTTGCAAATGAACAATTCTTAATTGATCTAAAGAAGGTTAATAACAAACAACAAAACCGCTTTCAAGTGAATGAAGAAGAAACTGTTATTATTAACGTCGATTCTAGTAGAAAATTGCACGAGATTAGGATAGGGGCTACCCTCGACGAGCATGGGCGCGCACAACTCGAAGCATTATTAAAGGAATTCGTGGATTTCTGCGCATGGTCCTATGACGATATGCCCGACATTGATCCTGAAATAACTCAACATGAGATCCTTAATCTTCCAGATTACAAGCCGGTTAAACAAAAGTTGAGAAAGCTCAGCACCGAATGGTTGCTCAAGGTCAAAGAAGAGGTGGTCAAACAGTTGAACGTGGGCTTCATTCGTGTGATCGAATAACCCACGTGGATAACCAACATAGTACCTATACAAAAATCAGGAGGGAAAGTTCGGATGTGTGTAGACTATCGGGACTTCAATAAAGCCTCTCCAAAGGAAGATTACCCGCTACCCAATATTGACATGATCGTGGACAATACAACGAGTCATGCTCTCAAGTCATTCGTCGACAGGTTTGTCGGGTACAAGTAAATCAAAATGCACCCAGATCACCAAGAAAAAAACTCATTCATTACCCCATGGGGAACCTTTTGCTACACTGTTATGCGATTTGGTCTCAAGAATGCCGGGGCTAACTACCAGAGGGCTGCCACGACCATCCTGCACGATCTGATTCACAAAGAAGTCGATGTCTATGTGAATGATATGATTATCAAATCCAAAACTAGAGAAGGTCATGTTCCCACTCTCTGAAAGTTCTGCGAACGATTGCTAAAATATCAGATGAGGCTCAATCAACAGAAATGTGTCTTCGGTGTCACAAAGGGAAAATTCTTGGCATTCATGGTCAGTGAGAAGGAGATAGAAGCAGATCCTTCCAAGCTGAAAGCGATACTTGAGATGCCACCTCCCCGAACGGAGAAAGAAGTTCGCGGTTTCCTTGGGAAATTACAATATATCAGCCAGTTCATCAGCTATCTAACCTCCACCTGCGAACCCATTTTCAAACTCCTCCGAAAGGATTCAACCAAAGTTTGGAACGAGGAATATCGAGAAGCTTTTGATTGAATTAAACAATATTTGACCCAACCTTCGATACTCATGCCACCATAGCCTGGTCTCCCCTTGCTTCTATACCTAACCATAACCGACACTGTATCTGGGGCTTTACTAGCCCAATACCTTGAAGATTCCCTCAAAGAAAGAGCCATCTATTACGCCAGTCACAAATTAACAGGGTACAAAGTCAACTACACTGCTTTGGAAAAGGCATGTGTCGCGCTTGTTTGGGTCACCCAAAAGTTACGACACTACATGCTCCCCTTCCCAATCTAACTTGTATCCTGAATGGACCCAATCAATTACCTTCTTAAGAAACCCGCCTTATCCAGCCGAATGGCCCGATATTTGATTCTCCTAGCTGAGTTTGATACCATGTATGTCATGTAAAAAGCCATGAAAGTAAGAGCCATCTCTAACCACCTCACTGACTACCCCATGGAAGAAGCTGATAACTCGATCTCCGAATTCCCAGATGAAAACATACTCTACACTACTCAAGACGACCTTCGATGGAAAATGTTCTTTGACGGCGCTGCCAATAAAAAAGGATATGGAATTGGGATACTTCTGATCGACCCAGATGACTCCCACACTCCCATTGCTATCAAGTTGGATTTCCCCTGCACCGACAACATGACTGAATATGAGGCGTGTACGGTAGGCCTCAAAGTTGCTCTCAAGAAAGGTATTCAATGCCTAGATATCTACCGAGATTATTCCCTCATCATCGGTTAAGTGCTCATAAAGTGGAAAGTCAAGGACGAGAAATTCCAACCCTTACATGACCACTTAGAGGAACTAGACTCCCAATTCCAAGACATCACCTTCTACTACCTACCTAAAGTAAAGAATAACCTAGCCGATGCCCTTGTTACCCTAGCCTCCATGGTTGACATGCCCCAAGGAATAAAAATGGCCCCCTTCCTAGTTCAAAAGTAAGATAAACCAACCCATTGCTACCACATTGAGCTCATCACCAAAGAAGATCCCGAGCTAGCTAATTGCTGGTACTATGATATCTGGCACCTCCTCAAACATGGTAGGTATCCCGAAGGTTCCAACAAGAAAGGCCTTTGAAGATTGGCCTCCCAGTACATCATCTATCACAAAGCATTGTTCAAGAGAAACTTCGATGGAACCCATCTATACTGCATTGCAGGGGCTGACATTGAAGAGATAATGCAGAAAATCCATAGTGGGGAATGTGAGCCCCACATGAACGGTTACATGCTTGCCAAGAAGATCATATGACAAGGCTACTAATGGAACACCATGATCCAGGATTACACCGCCTATGTCCAAAGATGCCTCAAATGCAAACAATTTTCCAACCTTCAACACCTGCCTTTGCGAGAATTATACAACATGACTTCTCCCTGGCCGTTCTCCACCCGGGGCATCGACATCATAGGGAAGCTCACACCCAAGGATTCCAACGGGCATGAGTTCATCCTAGTTTCCATTGATTACTTCACTAAATGGGCCGAGGTTGAGTCATACGCAGTCCTGAACGCCAAGAAAGTGTCCAAATTCATCAAGGAAAACATCATCTACCGATATGGGGTCCCGCACGAGCTAGTGTTGGATAACGGGTTGCACTTCGAGGCAGAAGTCATAGAAGTGGTAAACGAATATGGGATTCAGAGACACAAATCTTCTCCCTACCGTCCTCAGACCAATGGTGCAGTCAAAGCCGCTAATAAGAACCTCAAAGCCATCATCAGTAAGATGACCAAAAGTTTTCAAGATTGGGCCGACCAAATCCCTCACGCCCTCTGGGGCTATTGAACCTTAATTCGAACCTCTACTGGGGCTACCCCTTACTCTCTAGTCTACGACATGGAAGCAGTCCTACCCATGGAGCTGGAAATACTCTCGTTACGCATCATTTTTGAAAGTAATGTCAGTGAGGAGGACTGGCATCAAAGTCGTCTTGATGAGCTGACCATCCTAGATGAAAGGATATTGAAAGCACTATATCACATACAAGGGTACCATCGCCGAATAGCGCGATCATTAAATAAGAGAGTCAAGGACCGCGATGTCCGAGAAGGGGATTTAGCACTCAAAGAAATAGTAGAGTCCATCTGGGACCCCAGGGGAAATTAAAGCCCGATTGGAGCGGCCCCTACATTGTGAAGAAGATCTTGTCCGACGGTGCCGCCATGCTCACTGACCTAGAGGGAAAAGAGATGGCTCGTCCAGTCAACTTGGACCGTCTCAAGAAATTTTACCCCTAGTCCGAAATCTCAGCACGCTTATACTATTCTCATCTCCCTTCTATTCTAACAAAAAAAATAAAAAAATCTTCATTTCCCTCTACCCAGAACTACGTGGGCCTCATCCTCTGCAAAAACCATTTTCAAAAATATTTTTAAACCCCCCCAGAGGTACGTAGGCAGCTTATACATCTTATATGACACGACCCTTTCTTTTTCATAAAAAAAACTATTCTTTTCTTATCTCCGAGAATGACAGTCCATTCTAGCATATACTTGAACAAAAGGATTATGTATGCCTCAGCGATCGGTATAGATAATTCAATATAAAAAATTCATCGAAAGGAACAACTAGATAATCAAAAACTTATTTATTTCACTAATAAGAAATTACGATACAATTACATAAGAAAAGGAACGGATGACTCCCTTCCCCCTACCTTCCTAAAAAGCCAAATAAAATCCCCATATTTATTCCCCATTAATAATACAAACTCTCAAAGAGTTCTATCCATAGCTACTAGAGGAGCTCGCTCCATCGTCATCCTCTATATCTTGGTTACCTCAAGCTTCCCCTACCTAAATAGAGTGCTGCAGACGCTCCATGGACCGATAGGCTCGAACCAGCTTCGAAAAAACCACAACACCTCCCTCCATGGTTTCAGATAAGACAAGCCACCTTTGTCCACTCTCCACTACCAACAACTTGTGGACCAATCTTCTCCACAACCACTTTATATAATCCCCGGGGATGTGCCAAACTCTCCTAACAGACTAAGAAGGATGGGTTGACGAACACCGACTCTCCCACCAAGTGCCAAGCCGCATGCGCAGACACTCTCTCAGATCTTCTACCGGAAAAAAATCTAGTGTCTGAGTTGGCACGACCTGCTCCCATCCAAATTGGCGCAAAAGTCGCCAAGGGAGATAAAAAGTGGTTTATCTGAGACCAACCAGGCGAACATACAGGTATTCCCCCAGCTCCAGAATATGCAGCAGCTATCCCCACCAAGGCACTGACCAGTCCAGATTTAAAGCCCCATGCTCCACAAACAAGTTCTCCCAGCTCTCAATATCTAGGCCAACGCTGATGAAATGATGTGAAAAGAAGTTAGGTACAACCGACAAAGGGTATTCCGGAGGAGTCACTAGGCGGAGTCTTTCAGGCAACCACATGAACAACATCACAGGGTTACCCCTTAGAAAGTCAGAATGACCTTCTCGCCAGGTGTCTAGGCCATTCAAAGTCTCTGCCAGTATCACTGCCACAGGATTGCGATAGTATGACATCCATAAAGTAATGGATGAAAGTTATGGATCCACCAGCAATTCCCTAGTCACTAGCAGCAATTTCGAAACCAAACCCAGAATGACGGCTCCGGCATATCAAGCATCACCAACCTCCCGCAAATGCACGGACTGTAACATCACCAGAAGGGAGATCACTCCTCCAACCACCAGTGGTCTGGTCGTCGAAGGCAAAATACAAAGCAGCCCAGCCAATAAATCCCTGGGAGAATGGGAAAACATAGGTAGAGCTGCGGCAACACTGGGATTTATCCCCAGCTTGGCAAAAAATTCCTCGTAGGTAGGACAAATATCATCCAACTCGAAGCGAAAGACATGATCCTTGGGATACCAAAACTCGACAGCCGCCATCAGCATGTTCCACTCAATGGGCCGGTTGTGCCACAAAGAGACTCGCCATATATGAAAAGCGTCATAATCAACATTATAAGAGCACATTGCTTCCAAGGCTTTGAGGTAATTAGAAAACTCAATGCTACTAGGGAGAGCCATCTTGCAAAACTAAGAGATAGTAAGTAAGTAAGAATGTGGAAAAGGAAGAAAGTGAAAGTGTGAGGAGGAAAGAGCCATCCACACACCCTTTTATACTTGGAAAACCCCAAGCAAAGACATAACCCCTGCAGAAGTCGAAGGGAATCCTACCCCACAAAGTACCAAAGGCCGAAGAGGGTACCAATCAAAGCCTTGATTGATTGGATTAGACTGACATGTTGATAGGCAGGACAAGGGGCTTGCCGATCAGCAACCCCTATTTTTGGAAACTTCCCCTTTTCCTCTTTTGCCAAAATCAGAAAACTTAATAAAAATAAATTGGTATTCTCAACAGAATTTCAAAACCCCCTTCCATCTCTATGTAATTTCTCATTGTGAATCAAACATTCTTTCAAAATTCCAAAAATATTTCTTTTTACGGTCTCAGCAGCAAAGTAAAAAGCGCATGTGCATGCATTCATTCATGCATCATTAACAGAAGATAATAAAAAACTCCATTGCATTGGATAGATATTTTTCTGTGTTACATCAATTTTATAGGAAATAAAAAAAAGAAAAAACAACGAGACTCAACCCAAACCCGCTTTCTCTCTCTCTCTCTCTCTCTCTCACCTAACCTTCACCTCTCTCTCGAAGAACTCCCACCCCTGCGATGCGCTCTCTTTCCCCTGGGGTGAGATGACACACCACCACTAACCGAGCCAGACTCCTCCCCGAATGAAGAAGATGAAACCAAGCAAGAAGGAACAGGAACCGTGTCCCGAATAAGTCTCTAATATCCCTCAGGCAAGTAGTGGACACATGGATTTGCTGCAAGAAAAGGCAAAATCAGTATCAAGCAGAAAAGAAACCAAAAAGAAGAAAAAAACAAAAGAAACATAAAGGTATACCAAAGGACGAAGAACCTCCTCTGTCATGCCCAACTCCTCCGGGTCCATCGCATGAGGATGATGAAACATAGGCACCATCCCTCCATCAGCTCGTCGAATGTTATATGAAGGGGTATGAAACCTCACAAAGGGAACCTCCAAAGTCTCCATCGCCACAGACATCGATGGACCACCGCCGCTATGGGAGGACCCCACTGACCGACTCAAACTCGTAGGAGGGAAGGGCAGTGCATCATATATGCTGGGCGCCATCAACCAACTCATCAAGAAGTCCATATAATTGTACGGCACAGCCGTATCAGTCTACAATAGATAGGACTTGCCAATAATCGCCGCAATCCTCGCATCCTCTAGCAATAGCCTCTCCCTCCTTATAGACATAGGGGACCTACTAGGTGGCACCACCACCTCCTTCTCAGCAATCTGTCAGACCACTCTCTCCCTAAGATACCAAGAGTGGCCAAACTTACGCGCCAGCAAACGCCTCAACTGTGCATTCACCCCAGTCACCCCAGTCACCCTCGTTTCCTGAACAGTCGACCCTCAAGGGTAAAAGGTCACCTGAAAAATCCACAGCAAGGTATAACGCAATATGGAATCAGAGCACACAAAGGCCTTAGAGTGAAGAAAGGAAAAGTCTTACCCTATCACTGGTCAGGCCATTCAAGACCCAGAGAAAAAGACTTCCTCAACTGCCGATTGGTCTTTCGCCACCGATACAACTGGCAAAAGTACCCAACAGTCTCATCCTTCAGATAAATCAGCTGGGTATTGCACCCAATCACGTCTGCCAAAGATAAGAATCCTTAATAAAAAAAGAGACGCACAAGGAAAATGCAAATGCATGAAAAGGAAAGTGCGCAAACCAAAGAATACCTCAAGAAGATACGTGTCTCCAGTAAAAGTCTGTCGGTAGCACCGACTGAATGCATCCAGAGAAAAATAAAGGGTCGCCAAAGTCAGGCTCCCCCAATCATAGAGAGGGATGTTCGAAAACATCCTCAAGTATGGAAAAAACCATAAGTGGACGACGTCGTCGCTTAACGCCACCAGAAATCCCCCGAACACCAGTAAGATAAACAGCCTGGCCATCTTCCTCCCCTGTAGACCGTCCTCCACATCAACCACCCTACTGAGTAAAACATCCTTCAGCAAAGACAAATGAATTGAGTCCCCAGATACTATCCTCCCCACATTACCGAGCTTCGCTCGCACCGCCTCCAGCCTCACCCACAGGGAGCGATCCACCTCTATCTACTCTTCGTCATAATCCAGCTCCAGTAGCTACTGCACATCTATGCGAGTCGTAGTCATCTCCCCAAAACAAAAATGGAAGGTATGGGTAGTGTCCAACCACCTCTCCCCCAGAGCGCATAAGATCGCCGTCGAACGAGGCATCTCATTCGGCACAGACGCCAACCTCCCAAAGCTTGCTGATGATAATACCCAACTAGGGTTGTGTTTCGACAGGATCGGATCGGAAAATGCCTATTCGGAAAAAATTCTGATTTTTTCGGAAATAAAATAACTATTCCGATTTCCGATCCGATTTTTTCGGAAAATTAAAAAAAATTCCTAATTCGGAAAAATCGGCAAAAATCAGAAAAAATCGGAAATTCACAAAATATATTAAAAATCCAGAAATTTCGGAAATTCCAAAATTTCAAAAAAATAAATTACGAATTTTCGATTACTCGAAATTCTCATTTTAAAGAAACAATGAAAATGGCTTAACCCAACATGTAAACACATGAGGATTTGGCTCATTTTTCATCTTTGTGTAGAAGTTAGGAGGATACTCTCCTTTTATAGAGCATATTTTGGAGCCCTCTCCCTCTCCCAACCGATGTGGGATATGGGAAACTTTCAAAAAATCGGAAAAGAAATCGGAAAAATCAGAAAATAATTCCAAAAAAATCGGAATTAATTCGGGAAAAAATCGGAAAAATCGGATCGGAAAAATCGGAAAATCAGAAATTCAGAATTATTTCCGATTTCCGATCCGATTTTTTTAAGAAAAATCGGAAATCGGAAAATCGGAAATCGGCAAACTAAAATTTCATTCCAAATTCGGAAAAAATCGGATCGGAAATCGGAAAAATCGGAAAGTTCAGAAAAAAACACAGCCCTAACCAAACACACCACAGATGGAAGGTTCTCCCAGACATCCTTAAGCCCCGTCATCCCGCGAGCACGCATAGTCGACAAAGAAACATTAGACTGTCAAAGAAAAACCTTGTCAAAATCCAAGAAAAAGGGAAAATCACCAAAAAAGAATGCCAAAAGTCATTTTACTTACATAACCACCAGGGTTCACCACCCTAGAAGAGAGATGACGCGACAACTCCCGTAGCAAAATCCGCTCATCCGCAACCGACTCGAATGCATCAAAAGAGTTCTCACTCCCCAAAGCAAGAGGCGCCCTGGACCTTCACTCCACATTTTCCCAGTCGTCAACAGCCAACCACTCCCTTTGTACCACAGTGATCACAAAAGCGGCCATTTTTTTAGATTATGGAATGCTAGAACGATTCACAGAAGAAAATCACAGAAAGAGAGAAGGCAAGAAGTTGTGAAAAATGAGGGGAACCCACCCCTTTTTATAGGAAGACAAGGGTCGTACCGATCGACACTAACCCCTAACCTACCAATCATCACTACCCCTTTACCTTATTGAGGCAGTCCAAAAGTTCGTGCCACTGCTGAATGGCACCCTCCAAACCATGCTGATCGGCACCCCTCTTAAATTTTCATACGAAAACTCTAAAAAAAAATACCAGAAAATCCTGAAAATCCTCAAAAAATTCCTAAAAAATCGAGGGAGGATTTAGAACACTTTCACCAAGAAAATTTTGCACTCCCTCAAGTGGAACCCCTACCTCCCGAGTGGAACTTTCAAAAGCCAAGTGAATTTCCTCCCGTCAACGTCCCCGGAGGACCTCTAAGGTATCCCAGACTTCAGGATCATCTCCTGTTCCCCAAAGGTCTCAAATTTCCCCGAGCAATACGTCCAAACCCTGGACCACCTAATCACTTCTCCAGTGGAATTTATAGCATCAGATTGGCTATTCCTTCGCAAAGTTTCCAAAAGATATGGGGATTTCCCTAGCAATTGGCTCCCCATCTCAAATTAAAATCACGAGGTGATTTCCCTAGCAATCGGCTCCCCATCTCAAATCAAAATCCCGCGGTAATTTCCCTGGTAGGGTTCCCTAAGAATGTCTCAATTTAAGCCCTCAGAATTGGCTTCGACCCGCAGAATTGGTCATCTCAACTTAAGCCCTCAGAATTGGCTACGACCCTCAGAATTGGTCATCTCAATTTAAGCCCTCAGAATTGGCTTCGACCCATAGAGTTGGTCATCTGGATTTAAGCCCTCAGAATTGGCTTCGACCCACAGAATTGGTCATCTCAATTTAAGCCCTCAAAATTGACTTCAATCCACAAAATTGGTCATCTCAATTTAATCCCTTAGAATTGGCTTCGACCTGCAGAATTGGTCATCTCAACTTAAGCCCTGAGAATTGACTTCGACCCGCATAATTGGTCATCTTAATTTAAGCCCTCAAAATTGGCTTCGACCCGCATAATTGGTCATCTCAACTTAATCCCTCAGAATTGACTTCGATCTGTAGAATTGGTCATCTCAATTTAAGCCCTAAGAATTGGCTTCGACCCGCAAAATTGGTCATCTCAATTTCAGCCCTTAGAATTGGCTTCGACCCGCAGAATTGGTCATCTCAACTTAAGCCCTCAGAATTGGTCATCTCAACTTAAGCCCTCAGAATTGTCTTTAACCCGCAAAATTGGTCATCTCAACTTAAGCCCTCAGAATTGGCTTCAACCCGCAGAATTGGTCCTACTCTTTCAAAGGGATCATGTAGTGTCTATTTGACGGCTATCGTTTGTTTCAAACTCACCCGTCGAGGGGCTTTGTAGACACCCCATTCTAGTACCCCTTAAACTCTCCTTAGGACCCTAGGACCTCCCTTCATCACTACAAACCTAAGTCATACCCCGGGTACTGACCTAGAGGCCATCGAGCACTCCCAAGATCCATTTGACCAAAAGTCAAACTCTTCAGCTCAACCAAGACTAAATGAATCTTCAAAAGGCACTGGATCCCCTTTTCAACGGTCCATCTCGTGCGTAATTCGGACTTACGATGTGAACGAACGACCCATTTCCCCTAAAACTTGATCAGGACGGCATCGTATGCTCCCAGTCTCTGTTTGACCAAATTCAAATCTTCATCTCGACCGAGACTGAATGAATCTTCAAAGGGCATTGAAACCCCTTTCCAATGGTCTGCTCTTGGCGCAATTCTGATTTACGGTACAAAAGAATGATCCATTTTACTCCGAAAGGTCACCGAACTCTTCCAGGCCCCGTTTGACCAAAGTCAACTTCCCAAACTGAGTCAAACTCTTTAAAATGTCTAAGTATATCTCCTAACCTTTCCAACGGTCCACCCCATGAGCGATTCTGACTAACCATGCGGACGAACGATCCGTTTGCGTCCGACAATTCCCCGTCAAAAGGACCAATAAATGCTTCCAAGCCATATTTGACCCAAAGTCAACTCTCAGAGTCGGGAGTAGTCCTAAATAATTTCAAAGGTCTCTGAAGTACCTTTCCAACGATTCACCCCGTATGCAATTCAGATCAACAGTTTGCGCTCTACGACCGATTTTCCGAAGGAACTTGAAAGAGACTGCTAAACGACAGGTTCCAAACCCAACCTATCTGTAGTGTGCCTAAAAATACCTGTCGATTGGTAGGACTAGGACTATGCCAATCGATAATGCCCTGGGCCTATAAAAAGATGGGCCTGACCTCATTGCAAGGGATCCAAGATCTGAAATCTATCACTCTCAGCGAACTCAGAAAACCTCTCTCGTAGTCAGCGTGATTTCCACATCCAAATCTTTTTCCAACCTTACTTTTCATCATTTTTTTCATCCAAATTTGTGAATTAACTACCTTCCATCATCACCCAAGTGCAAGGGCTACTCTCCAACATCCAAGATCAAGCTTAAGATCTTCAAGAAGGTCCAACTTTCTTAATTCTCTCTTCAAATTCTCCTAAATTCGTACTCACTTATTTTATTACTTAGCACTTTTATTCTCTCATCACACATATCCAAATATACATTTTATTTAGTATTATTTCACATCTATTATTTTCATATAAATAAAACCCCCAAAACAAGAAAAAAAGGGTTAGCTCATAAATTCCAAACGAGAATTCTTACACTTTTCTCACACTTTTCTCCCAACTAAAACACTTTTTTTTAAAACACACACAGACATATAAGAGAAGTCCCCGATTAGATTTATGGGATAAATCCCACCCCCTATTTGTATACTAACAACGTGGACTTTGATGCCTCTATAGGCTATGTTGGTGTCTCGAGGTAAAACCCGAGACTCGAGTCCTATTCTTACTTTTCTCTCATTTTCTCATTTTCTATATTCTTTATACTTAACTCTTTTAGACTCTCTCTCTCTCTCTCTCTCTCTCTCTCTCTCTCTATATATATATATATATATATATATATATATATAGACACACACACACACACACACACACATATACACATATTTGTTCTTAGTGGAGTATTATTTCGTATGCGTTATCGTTCCGTTATAACGATCAACGCTAAGATAATCGCGTAAATCCTATTTTCTAATATTATTTTTAAGAACATTCCTCCGGATGACTCGCTTTATCTCTTCCATGATACAAGTCGAGGATTTCTATCTCCATTACATATACACATGCATACATATCACGGGGAAATAAAGGAAAATAGCAATAACCCATGAGAAATCGTAAGGGCGAAATGGGTGCCTAACACCTTCCCATTTCGTAACTTAGCCTCCGGACCCTTTTCGAATCATTTTTGGTTTCATATGTATCAGTATGTCTTTGGATGCTATCCTTCGGGATGGCTCCCTTTTTTTCTTTTGTCTGTTTTGAGTAAAATAGACTAGCGACTCCATCTCTCTACATTTTTCACCTCATCACCGAAGCCGACCGAAGCGCTCTCGAGAGGATGCGCGGAGACCAAGATCCTCTTGACATAGAAACCCTCTTCTTAGTTTCTCCTACTGCGAGGATCGGGGATGGCAACACAAGGATTAACTAGCTTTGCCGATGAAAGTTGTCGTGTTAGAAAATATTCCTGCACACTTAAGCAAATCATTAAATGCATAGGGAATATCAAAATAGTAAATGCAATTAAAATAAATACTCCCTTAAATTAATTCTTTCCCTTATTAAATATGATCTACCTAAGGAGGTCACGACTCCCCCTAAGTTAAATCTCCAAACTACTTCTCCCCCTTTTTGTTCAGGAATGGACAAAGCATAAGTATTAATTAATTACTCATTAAAGTGATAGGATCATTAAGGCATATGGGCTACAAAAATTTAACGAATCCATACTAAAATGAATGGATACCAACTATGATGCGAGCAAACAAAATGATATCAATTTGAAAAATAAGGTATTAAGCATGTGATATCAAACAAAATATGCAACAAAATAGATACCAATTATGAATTAGAAGCATAGATGGACTAGCAATCAAGACAAAGACTCAAAAACTAAAAAAATACCATATATATGTATACAAAATGAATATTACTAATGCACACGCACATATACATAGGTATAAACACCACACATGACACAAAATACATTAAGCTTTTCACACTCGTATGGCAAAAATGTATCCAAATACACGTGGTAAACGAAAGTGTAGGGGTGTGAACTAGTAATAATTAAATTTCGACCCAACCACTTAAAACATGTTCACGGAGTTCTCATTTGATTGCAAAACTTTATCACATTTAGATATAGCCTCATGTGACAATATAAATTGAACTCAATGAACAAACATACACAATGCACATATGCCTAGAATTTTGATGATTTTACAAATCAATAGAGTCATGACAATAAAAGCTTAACTAAGATTCAAAGTCATTGTGAAAACCCGTTAATATATCCAACCAAACTCCTCCTAATTTTTCTTTTCTTTTCTTTAGAACATATTAACTACATTGTTTTTGGCCTTGGCAAATATTCTTTTTAATGCCACATTTTTAAGCCCTAAAATTCAATGGTGGCTTTTCACGAAAAGTAATTTTGCCTTTTGCAACCCGATTCCATTGATAACCAACTACACCGAATAAACATATTTTTCTAATTTTTAAATCTGGGAAACGGTTATTACATGCACAAATCCTCCATAGTCATAGAAAAATGTAGATGACTAAATTGATAGGAGAACATGTCACTTAGCTCAAATATACATATGATGATTAAGTTTCAAGTGAGCTCGTACATGTGTGAATAGAGGCATATAAAAATTGAATCCACTAAGCAACATAAAATCCAACTACTCCATGCATGCATGACAAAGAACATTTTAAGGATTGAAAATCTTAACCAAAAGTTCTAGCCATATGGAAGTGAAAAGGAAAGGATTCAAGCACAAGTATATGCCACATAAAGTGTGTCAAACTAAAATACACACATAAAAATAAAAAAAAATCTTTTTGAGTTTTTCAAAATTTTTAACATAAAAAAATATACTCAAAAGACAAACAAAAATCATTTTGCAATTTTCATTAAGCCCATATTACTAATAAGGTAAGACACAAATGATAAACAAAATCTTTTTGTATTTTTCTTTAAAGCAAACTAAAATGAAAGTAATATAATACAAAAGATAAACACAAATCATTATTCTAGCATGTGATTAAGCATGGAGCATAGACTAGAAAATGATAAATAAGCATACAATTAGCATGAACATATAGCAAGAATAACAAAAGATAAATTATGCAAACAAAAATCACACATTCAACCTTTAGATTTTACAAGGGAGGAAGCATGTGAAAGCAAATGAGAATAAAAAATCCTATTTTTTAAAGCTATTAAGTGGGGTTTCCTAACCCAAACTAATGAAGAATGACAATTTCGGGATTTAGGAATCTTGGCTACCTTGGTTGCCTTACTTTTGGATTTCCTAGGACCTCGTTTAAGATCAAAACAAAACTTCCTAAGATGACCTTTTCGACCACAATGTGAGCAAGTAAAGACTTGTCGAAAAATAGTACCTAAGGATTGACCTCTAGACGTGTTCCTAGATGATTCTCTCAAAATATTAGTTTTGGATTTATTAGTTGAATCATTACAAGAATCGAAGCCTAAACCACAAGTGTTATTTTTTATTTGGACTGTGCCTAAGATTTTATCTAGTTTTTCGGACCTACACTCCAAATCAAATTTGACCTTACAAGAGTATCTAAATTGTTCTTCTAATTCTAAAATTCTATACTCTAACAAACCATTTCTCTCCTCAAACTCGAGAAGCTCCTTTTTCATGGATTCCATTAACCCTATAAGGCTATCTCTCTCGCCTTCTATATATTCTATCTTCTCACGAAGATCTCTCTCACGTGTCCTAAGGTCTTTAACCAACACACTATCGTCAATGACCTTGACTCGCTCCCTTAAACTCGCTTCTAACTTCAAATTTTCTCTTTTTAATTTAATAGATTCATCATATAATTCTCTAAATGAAATTTGAAGTTCACTTTCATTAACCTCTTCATCACTTTCACTCCCTCTCTCTCTTCTCCACTCTCACTACCATCATCTTTTTTATCTTCACAAATGAAGGCCTTGGAAGCGTCATGTAACTGTATATCTTCATGGGAAGATTCATTGTCGGTGCTCACATGACTTTCCATGAACGCGGTAAAGTTGCGATCAATGGGGGAATTGGGTCCCTATTCCTTTTCACTTTCATCACTAAGGGTGGAATTATAGGTTATTGGTTTTTTGCCTTCTCTCCTTAGTTTAGTGGGGAACTCTCTTGCCCTATAGCCAAAACACTCACAACCATAACACCTATTTGACTCGTCCCTATCAAGATTTTCATTATAAGATTTAGGGATTTTTTCGGCCATGTCATGCTTAGAATTTTCAAATTTCTTAAAATCATTTTAAAACTTGTCTTTATTAAATTTAAGAAATTTTCAAAAATTCCTAGTAAACATATCCATGTCCTCCGAGTCATTATCACTCTCATCAACCACAACTTGTTTTTCCTCCTTTCGGGCTTTCAAAGAAATGCCCCTATCTATTTTCTTTTCATTTTTGGAGGGAAACATATCTAGCTCATAGGTTTGCAAATCACCTACTAATTCCATAAGTTTGGTAGAGTGCAAGGTGGTTAAAGAATTTAAAACGGTCACTTTAGGGATAAATTTCTCGATTAGGGACCTTAAAATTTTCTTTACTACTCCGTCATCGGGTATTTTCTCTCCCAAATTAAAGGATGAATTAACTATATTGAAAAGTCTAGCATAAAAGGTTTCATTTTTAATCATTTTGATGGTTTCAAATTGAGTGGTGAGGTTTTGGAGTTTCGAAGCCTTAACGACACTAGTTCCCTTGTGAGTGAGTTGTAATATATCCCAAGCTTCTTTAACGGTTTCACACGTCATGATACGTCGAAATTCATCCGCCGTGACTGCGCTGATAGGTCCCTTGTATATACCAAGTGCGGAAAATGTGTGTTTTAAATAAACACCAAGTTGTGAACAAATTAACTTAACCCAAATTTATCTTGTTTAACCCTAATCATGCATCTAGTGATTAAAGTAATTAAAATAAAGTATAGCAATACTCACAACGCCGGATGTACGAGGAAAAACCCAAAACGGGAAAAACCTCGGATGGCCCCAAGCTAGACAATCAATATGAATATTGTTTTACAAAGACAAACGGTAGTCTTAGTCAACGACTCGATCCACCCACGAGGCTTGACGCTCCTTTGATTTTCTACCACTCCTCTCACAGGGCCCATGTAGGAAACTCCATCTTCGAAGATACTTGTTCAAAACAAGTGACTCCACATGTGCCTCGGTGTCCTCCAATATGGCTTTGATGTCATCTACGATGTTGAAATAGGTGTCTGCCTTTTCTTCATCGTAAAACCCAGCTAAACAGGTTGTCCAATGAGTTTGAACAAACTAAACGTGGTGCACACAAGAACACATAAACATATACTAATTAAATCTCAGATCTTGTAAACTCTAAGGATGTGTTTAAGCCTTTGAAACCTTAGAAAAACATGTGCAGAAAAATGTACTGTTTGAAAAGTGAATTCATTCTGCACGCACACCGAGAAAAGTATTGGGACCTAACTTAAATAAAAAATTCAAGTCGGTGCAATCTCGTTCGAGCGAGATGACACGTTGTTCGAACCGCAATGAATCTCGTTTGAACAACATCTAATGTCGTTTGAACGACGTTGTCAGATAGAGTTTCAAACCGTTCCAACTTTAAAGTGTTCTATTTAAAACCAATTCGAATCCAACACAAATCCATCCTTTATCTGATGTGTAAACATTTGAACATTTTAAAAACATTTTCCTTTTAAAAAAATAACATCTTTATTTTTATAAAATGAATTTCGAGTTTCATTAACATTATGCATTCATACCTGTGTGATCTCGGAATGCAATTAAACCTTGAAGACGAGAAATTTCACCAATTAAACTTCGGCATGATTGAATCTTTGTAGCTTTGCCGCAACGTCTTCAATTAATCTTCAATACGTCATTGACTCGAGGGATAAGACAATAGAAAATCTATCTATGACACAAACATGTTTTGTTTCCGAGAATAAGTCAAAACTACATTAAGACTCAATTGGAAATTTGGTCCTTACAAATCTCCCCCTTTAACTATTTCGGGACAAAACCAATAGTGAAATGCCTAAGCCGGTCCGTCAAGCTATATGACGCGTAAATCCCATCCCATAAAACCCAAAATGAAAAATACATCATCATTATTGGATATGGTTCTTCAATAATGGACCGACAAGCATGAATCTGTCTCGAATGTTTGAATGTGATGTAGTCTTGAAATCTCGTATCTCTTTAAGCATACCTACACACATGAAACAGACAAATATGGAGGAACAAATGATATAAATCAATTTGAAATATCAAATCCGAATCGTTTGTTATGTGAGTAAACATGATACCAATTTGTATAAAAGATGAAACCACTTTTGTGCAATCATGATACCAATATGTGAACATAAAATAACATAAAACTCACAAAACTCTCCCCTAACATCACAGACATCTCTCCCCCTTTTTGTCTCGAATAGACAATCCGGTGAAAAGATAAACAAATCTAGCATGAGATATACCGAGATGATTAAATCAACATGAAGAATAGCTAGATAAACATGAAACAACCAGCTAAATATGATCATTCAAGGTCAAATCAGTAGCTAGCAAATAATGAATCACGTAGAAAATATATCCGTCTTAGCAAGTGTGATAAATGAACTAATGCAGTAAAAATATAAAAACAATCAAAGTAAACTCCATAAACAAACAGTACCAAAATATGAATCAATATGCAGCAGGGTACTGAAATAGGACTCAACCAGAAAAGTAAAAAAAAAAATTGTTCAAAACAATCTGTCGTTCGAACGAGCCAGGGATGTCGTTTGAACGAAAGACGACATCGCTCGAACGAAAGATAGTGTCGTTAGAACGACATATACAAACTTTCACTATCTCCTCATAAAGTTAAACAGTGTTGCCCAATGGATAATTTTCGTGAAAATTCTAACCGAAAGGGGCTCAAAACTGTGAAACAGTAGCAAAATTAAGAAAAAACTCAAAAACAAATAAATATGAGTAACATGCCAACACAGTATCGATGTGCCTAAACATGAATATGGAATGTATGTGTGTGAACTAAAATAAATGAATCACAATTCCAACACATCGAAACGTTCAAGAAGCTCTAATCAATAGCAATTTATCATCAAACTTTATTATAGACATATATTACAAGTAAAGTATAACTTAATGAACTAAACAAACATCATGCACACAAATCCAAAATTTTGACGATTCTACAAACAATAGCGTTATGAAACGAATTTTCAATAATAGGATTCTTTGTGTTAACCTGTTTAAATTTTTAATCCATCCAAACTCCCTCAAATATATATCATATTTTCTTTTGAATGAACTAAACTAATTTGGACCATTTTTGGCATATAATTCTTTTTATTGCCTTATGATTTTTTCGGGCTCTTTTAAACGGTGGCTTTCACGATTAGTCAATTTTACACTCTCGCAGCCCTTTCCCGTACGCTCATCATATTTTAAATATAAAAATCACGGGTAAACGGTTATTACATGTACACCTCCTTCTTAAGTCTACTTACGCATAAATGAAAAAATTGAGATAAGAACTTCTCACCAAACTCAAGTATGCAAGAGACATCAAACATCCATATGAACTCGCGCATGTGAGAAAAGATGGCATATATACAAAGTCGAATCAAAACGCATATCAACTTCAAAACAACCCCATAATACAATGGTTAAGATCATTCTAAGCATCGATAATAATGGCCAAATGTCCTAGCCACATGGATAATGGAAGGAAGGGGGTCCAATCACATCAATATGCCACATCAAGCATGTTAACTCAAAAATAAAAACCGAAAATATTCTTGTATTTTTCAAAACATGACGCAATAAGTGAATACTATAATACAAAAGATAAACATGTCATAACACTAGCAAGATATAAATCGTGATGCAAAGACTAGTGTATGACAAAAATGCAAACAACTATCCATAAGAAATAGCAAGAGATGAATCATGTGCATGCATGTGAGAATCAACCAACGAAGCATTTAGCATCTCCAAAACGGACTTCCTAACCCAAACAGGTGTATATCTAACAAAACGGGCTTTGGGAACCGACGGGACACTATGTTTAAACTTCCTAGGGTCTTTTCTAAGATCAAAACAAAAACTCCTAAGGTGACCTTTCCTACCATAATGCAAACATGTGAAAACACGACGAGGAACGGGACCTTTAGGTTGAACTTTTCTAACACCCTCGGATGTGGTTGACGCACTAAAACAAACTATGGTTTTGGCTTTTACATTCGAACCACTAGAACAAGATAAACCGCTACCATCACTAGTAAAGTCATTTAAATCATTTTTTAACTTCAAAACTTTTGACTCAAGCAAATGATTAGACTCATCAAACTTTCGGGACTCCTTCTTTAAATTTGAAATTACCCCTAGAAGGTTATCTCGCTCCCCCTCAATATGAGAAAACTTATCCCTTAGTGTCTTCTCACGTGCCTTAAATTCATTAATCAAACTATTGTCATTAATGGCACAAACACTTGAAAATTTTAAATTCTCTAACTCTCTCTCTAAACTAAGAATTCTATCATCACTATCCTTTTTGGAAACTTTTAAAGATTCAAAATTATTATATAAAGATCCAAACTTCTCACGAATCACATCTCTTTGAATTTGAAACGTTTGCAAATATTCAATCATATTTTTAAAACGTGAATTTTCTTCCTCCAAAACTTTAATTCGTTTTGCAAACTTTAAATTCAACAGATTTAATTCGTTAAAACTTTGAGAATCCATTGAGAGAAGAAAAAAACAAACCAAGAGTGAGAAACAAATCAGGAGTAAAAACCAAACGCACACACACAAGGATCTACACAATAAAATAGTGTTTTTAGCTCTAATACCAATTTGATAGGTCCCTTGTATATACCAAGTACGGAAAATATGTGTTTTAAAAAAAGAAGTAGTGAACAAATTAGCTTAACCCAATTTTATCTTGTTTAACCCTAAGCATGCATCTAGTGATTAAAGCAAGTAAAATAAAGTAGAGCAATACTCACAACGCCGGATGTACGAGGAAAAACCCAAAACGGGAAAAAACCTCGGATGGCCCCAAGCCACACAATCACTATGAATATAGTTTTACAAATACAGACGGTAGTATTACTCAATGACTCGATCCACCCACGAGACTTGATGGTCCTATGATCTTCTACCAATCTTCTCACAGTGCCCACGTAGAAACTCCGTCTTCTACGATACTTGTCCACAACACGCGACTCCACGAGTGCCTTAGTGTCCTCCGATATGGCTTTGACGTCATCTACGATGTTGAAACAGGTGTCCGCCTTTTCTTCATTGTAAAACCCAGCTAAACAGGTTGTCCAATGAGTTTGAACAAACTAAACGTGGTGCACACAAGATCACATAAACATATACTAATGAAATCTCGGATCTTGTAAACTCTAAGGATGTGTTTAAGCCTTTGAAACCTTAGAAAAACATGTGAATAAAAACATACTGTTTAAAAAGTAAATTTGTTCAGCACGCACACCGAGAAAATGATTGGGACCTGACTTAAATACAAAATTCAAGTCGGTGCAGTCTCGTTCGAGCGAGATGACACATCGTTCGAACGACAGTGCATTTCGTTCGAATGACATCTAATGTCGTTTGAACCACGTCATCAAATAGAGTTCTAAACTGTTCCAACTTTAAAGAGTTCTATTTAAAACCAACTCTAATCCAACACAAATTCGTCCTTTATCTGATGTGTAAACATTTAAACATTTTAAAAACATTTTCCTTTTAAAAAATAACATCTTTATATTTATAAAATGAATTCCGAGTTTCATTAACATTATGCATTCATACTTATGTGATCTCAGAATGCAATTAAACCTTGAAGATGAGAAATTACACCAATTAAACTTCGACATGATTGAATCTTTGTAGCTTTGTCGCAACGTCTTCAATTAATCTTCAATATGTCACAGACTCAAGGGATCAGACAATATAAAATCTATCTATGACAAAAACATGTTTTGTTCCGAGAATAATTTAAAATTATATTAAGACTCAATTGGAAATTTGGTCCTTACACGCACTAAACAATGCATTTAAACCTCGGCAATTAAAATTAGTAAGTTTAAATTCATTCTCACTCCATCTATCTATGGGTTTGGGGACATGCTCATTTTCTATCAAACATGTGGGTGGGGACTACCTATTAACAACTGACAACCAAACCCTCTCCTCGATATATTTTAGTGCCAATTTCATACGCGCTTTCCAATACGCGTAGTTGGAACCATCGAAAATTGGAAATTTTAAAAATGAGAAAATTCCATTTTTAACCAAAAATATTTAAAAAGACCTTAACACAATAAATTAGCGCTCCGACTCTGATAACACTTTTTGGAACATGAAGACCCCAAAATTTTAAATTTTTAAAGAAGAATTTCCTTTAAGTGCGGAATAGGATGGTTCAACACAACACACACAAATGACAAATTTTAATTTCTTTCAGATTAAATTTAAACTAAGCTCAGAATGAAATTAAATTAAACAACTAATAAATTTTTCACTTAAACCAAATTAATTCAACTCAAGTCCTAAATATTTGCCTGACAAGATTAATTCATTTTCCACAAATTAGGCCAATCCAGATTTTACCAAATTATATTAATGACTTTAATTAGACTAATCCAAATTTCACCCAAACTTGAAATAAGCACCAACTTAAGCTATAGTGTTAATTAAACCATACTTTATATTTTAATCCTAAGCGTGAATCTTTTTTAACCTTGGACTCCGCTGGAACCTTGGACTCCTCCAATGAATCTTTTTGAACCCGTCAACCACACACGATGCCTTTCACCATAGGAGAACGCCGTAGCAAAAACAGGTCTTCTTATTTTATGGGAAATATAAGAAAATCCAAACTTCTCCTTCTTTGTGGTAGAGATGAACCAATGGTGCCAAATCAAATTCCAAGCAACAGATATATTTGTAGAGATACTTGGATAAACAATTGACACTATGGGTGTATAAACATGTGTTTGAAGAAAACTTTCTATTGAAATTTAACACATGAAACTAAAAACTTTTATTAGAAGAATTCTCTCTAAAAAAACTCTCTAAGGATTCTCAAAAGTCGTATGAAAAATTTGGTCCCGGAGTTGATAAAAACTGTCAAAAAGTAGTGGGACAAAATAGTGGGAACATGGAGAAAAACCGTCAAAACTGTTTCCCGCCAGAAATCTCATTTGAACGACTTTTTTGTTCGAATGACATTTCGTTCGAATGACCCTTCTAACGATAATCCAGTGTAGAATAGGGGAAACTCGTTGGCACATTCTCGTTCGAGCGAAAATTTCGAACAAAATGTCAGAATAATATTTTTCATTTTGAGCCCAAAAATTTCTGAAAATTTACTTTAAATAAAAATTACACCCATTAAAAATTATTCCAAGTCTCCTACATATGTATAATGTTCATTCATACCTTTTGGAGACAATGGAATACAATGATGTTGATGACGCATAAACGAGGCACAAGAAACCGACAATTGATGTCCACTTAAAATGCTGGCCGCTACGTCTTCAACTGTATGTGTCATAGGTTTAAAGAATACACATGAACATTATCCTATGACTCAAATGTTTTTGTCCGGAATTGAGCCAAAACTACAAAGGATTCAATTGGAAATTTATGTCCTTGCCTTTACAATCTTAATCGCGTTTGTTTAAGGTTGGAATCATGGTTGTGGGTTTTATGATCTCTTCATCTTCATCCCCTTTCACACAGATTTAACTATATCCGCTTTTTTTTTGCAGAGGTAACTATTTCCTTTTTTTTGCAGATGTAACGATACACCTCTCCAAATCGTCATCTGGTCTAAGGTAACCCCCTCTTAATGTATTTTCTTGATCAGTACTTTGCTTACTAGATTTTTGATATGTGAGCTCTGTTATCTATATAGGAGAAAAATGCCAAACTTTCAAAAGGTTTTCTACAATTTAGGTGAGTATTCTATATAATATGTCTCAAATGTTGTGAGCATGTTTATCTCTCTTTATTTGCTACTTCTAAACTTTTATCTTTCATTTTCCCTTTGATTTCTGGGTTCAAGTTTGGGTATATTTCATGGACCCTTTCAAATAAAATTGGGATTGGTGCTCTCCTTATTTTATACTTAAAAATCTTCCATCTTAAAAACCATAAAATACTCCTTTGGCTATAAATAAATGATAATTGTTTGAATTTATAAAAAATTATAAAACTTCTTCTCACGTTTTCTCTCTCAATATTACTCACACAATATATCAACATCGCCGGGATTACCTAATGTTAATTTTTACTATCTTGTAATGTTAAAAGTTCCCATTATTTAGATTTATAGGTTTTTACGGTCTAGTCCCTTGACTGGATATTTTGGACTTTCTAACCGGGTCAAACAAATTTTAAACGATTAGGTCCATATAAATACCTTTTACGACATTTCATTCATTTTGTTATCATTGACATAATCAATGATTGGAAGCATTTCCAATAAGCTAGGATCTTTTCTTTCTTCCTTTCGCTTCTATCAAACATTTTTGTTCTCTCGAATAACTTAGGATCTTATTATTTCTTTTCACTTATGTTCAACCATCTTTATTCTCTCAAAGAAAGAAGTTATCATATTGTTCAAAGAAATCGATTCTTTCATCTTTGTTTAACCTAGAATATCCTTTGCATTAATTCGATCATTTGTAAGTTTATACTTGTTATGAAGAAATGTTTTGCATGTCGATCAATTAAAATAGGTTAATGTATTTTCTTTTCATTAATTCGATTATTTGTAACTTTATACCTATTATGAAGAAATGTTTTTCATGTCGATCAATTAAAATAGGTTGATATATTTGTTTTCAATTAATCAAATCATTCTAATTGTGTAAATCATGTGCTGAATTAACTCGAATATTCAATGAATGATTTGATTGTGTGTTTTTATAAATTTATTTTAATTTTATATGAATATATTTTGTTCTTTGTTTTGATTTCGTTACAGGTTTTGTATGTATATGTTTTGATTGTGTGTTCATGTGTGTCTGTACTTTATGTATATACATATTGTTCATGTATATACATCAAAGGGTCATTGCAATAAAGTACATGCAATTTTATATAAAGTACACGTGAATGTTAGAATTGATTAATTCTGATTTTTTCTTTTGACATTAATTTTACATAATGTTAATGTGTGTTTACTTTGCTACTTTTGACTCATTACTTAATAGACTAGTCATGTATTAGATGGGCATGTGTTTGTGGGTTCGCGCCAACCGCATTGACCAATCTTGATGTTTTACAATAGTAAAGTACTTTATATATACATGAGAAAAAAAATTGATCTAAAGTACACGTGATTTTCTAATGATTAATTCTAATCTATTTTTGACATTAATTCTTCATAATCTTAATGTGCATTTACTTTGTTACTGTTGACTCATGCTTTATAGAGTAGTAATGTCTTTGTTGGTCCTCGCCAGCGGCATTAATTAACTTGAGCTTTAACAAAACCATTTTTTTTAATTTAATGCAGGTGATAATGGAAAGTTGTCAGATTTTCTGGTGTTGTTATTTGGATAATATGGTCTGCATTGAAATTTTTGAAGACAGGTAATTAGATTTCATATGCAATGAGTTATGTAGCAGGTTTATGGACTTGAAATATGGATCTTTTTCATTGAAGTACGACTTTGGTGATGAAAGTCGATTCACATTGGTTTGTGATAAAGATGTTCGCTATATGTTGCGGTCTCAAGTGATTCTCACAGCTAATTTTATTTGGATATATGTCTTTGATTCAATAGCTTTGGTGACTAGTACAATTCACAAAATGGTCGAATTCACGTATAAAATATGTGAAACGGTTGGCCAGAATTATACAAGATGTGAGAGGATTGAATGAAGTGGTACAAGTAGAGAAAAGGGTAGACTATATATCAATATCCACTGCAATTGATATTAGTAGTGGAGTTGACAATGATGTTTATATTGGAGGTGTGGAGCCGAGTACGTCAAAATTTTATCTCTCCAATGATTGGAATACATATATTAGTCATGAAGAACAATATTTTAAAGGAGGTGTGGTTGAGTTTCATGATAAGTTGCGAAAGTATGCTATTGAGGTTGGTTTCAAGTATATATATTTGAAGAATGATGAAACTCGAGTGACAGCAGAGTGTTCTAAAAGGAGTATAGAGAATTTCAGTGACGAGTTCATGCTTCATTATCAACAGTAAATGGTTACTTTTATATTAGAAGTCTGAACAATGAGCATACTTATTGGGGTGTATATCGTAGTCCATCAAGCAGAATGATGGACTCCAAATTAGTTTCGACATTGCTTGTTGATGATCTATGGGATAAACCATTGCTGAGACCAATTGATGTAGTTAGATATATGAAGAAGAACTACAGTCTTGATATAGGTTCTCATCATGCATGGCGTGGCAAAGAGATGGTTGTTGCTGAGTTGCACGGTGATAAAAAAATTTCCCATGCATTAATAAATGATTATAGGGAACTTCTATTGTATTCTTGAAGGTTAACCGGAGAACAAATTATTCAAAAGAATTTTTGTATTATCTGTAAGATCAATTGATGAATTTCAGTACTACATGTCTGTTTTGTTTCTTGATGGTGCCTTTTTGAAAAGAAGGTACTGTGGAACTATTTAGTCTGTGACTGGAATGAATGGGGACAATGGTGAATGTGAAGCATTGAAGTTTACTTTACAATATTGTGCCTTTATTTTGGAATCCATTGTATGTTCTTTCAACAGAATATAAAGTACACGCATGATATTTATAAACTACACATGAATATATGCGTGTACTTTATGTATTACGAGTGTACTTTGAGGCATGTTTTTGTAATTTGCATAGAATCCCAAAGTAAACGCATTTTGTTATTTGCACAAAATCTCAAAGTACTTGATGAAATACGTGTGTACTTTAAGAAGTACACGTATAATATATAAAGTACATGCATTTAGAAAATGGTTTTGGTCATTACAATGTGCGTGTACTTTATATAATATATAACTTATAATTTATATTTTTCACTTTTATTTATGTATCATTGCATTTACTTTAGATTTATTTTATTCATTTTTGACATTATAATTTCTATTATTAATTTTTTTAATTGTTTTGCTTCTATTATATTATTTTCAATATTTAATGAACAAGTCACTCATATTCTCACATTCCTACGTGTATCGTGGTCCGCATGTAAATAACCCATTTGATTACGTTTAAAATTGGTCATTACAGGTCTATATATAAAGAACCCATTTGATTAGGTTTAAAATTGTTGAATTCATTCATTGTAACCATTTGATTGAATAAATTATTTAGTAACATATTTGTTTTGAATAAATGTATGTAATTTTAGTATTTAGTTTTGAGTCTCATATTTTTATTTTATTTTTTTGTATGGCAATTCAACAAAGTACACGTATTATTTAGAAAGTACACGTGATCATTTTTTCTAAAGTTCACGTGCACTTTATTAAATTTGTGTGTACTTTATATTTTACACTATAAATTTGCGTGTACTTATTAAATTTGCATGTACTTTATTAAGTTCACGTGTACCTTATTAAATTTGCATGTGGTTTAATTCATTCATTGTAACCATTTGATTGAATAAAATTATTTAAAAATCCATTTAATTGAATAAAAGAATGTAATTTTATTTTTTAGTTCTATTTTTATAGGATCAAATACCAAAAATTCCTTCCAACATTTTTATTGCACATTTTGTCTAAGTCTTTTACGTTGTTCCAAAAATTCCCTCAAACATACATTTACTAATATTTTCTTATTTTTAAAAGTCCACACTAACAGCATTCATCCCCCACCTCCCTCCCCCACCATACTAGCCTAACCGTACTTCATTTTTTTGAATGTATTTATGTTGTGTGTGTCTTTGGGGGAATAAAAGAAAAAAGGGTTGTAGTAAATGTCTATTAAAAAATATTTGAAGGTCTTTTTTATAAAAGCCCCATTTTTTAATTTGTTTTTTGTATGGCAGTTCAACAAAGTAAATATATTATTTAGAAAGTACATGTGATCAATTTTCCTAAACTTCACGTGTACTTTATTAACTTTGCGTGTACTTTGCACTTTGCAATCTAAGTAAGATTGTTGAATAATTTCTTCTAACTTTTTGATTGAATAAATTATTTAATAACCCATTTTTTAGAATAAATGAATGTAAAATTATTGTTTAGTGTTTAGTTCTATTTTTTTAATTTTTTTTGTGTAGCACTTCAACAAAGTAGACGCATTTTTCATTAAATACACGTGATCATTTTTCTTAATGTTCACATGTACTTGATTAAATTTGCATGTATTTTATATTCTTACTGTGACAACCCGCCAATCCGAAATAGGGGGTGGCCAGCCCGATACTCCAAAATAACGGAATCATGGATGGAATCATTCTCAGCATCACAACAAAATAAGAAGTATACGGGATAACCACTCCATATTTAAGAAAAACGGGTTGTCAAAAATTTTTGGATTTAAAGTTTACAAAAGAAAATAACTTAACAACCCAGTGTATAGAAGATGGAAACCCCATGAATGTATATACAATAGCTACAAGTAACAAATAAGAGGACCAAAAATGCTGTCGGTCACAGACTAATACAATGCGATACAACAATGTAAAACAAGTGCAATTATTTACATATTACATTACATTAATCAAGTACAAAAGCTGGGGCCTCTCGCCCGAGTAAAAGATACCCGGTCTTAGCTAGAATACAAAAATGAAAACATTTATACCCAATGTATCCCGTAATACCCGCAATGCATTATGGCTCGTCGAGGACATCAAAGTAGGAATTCATATAGGGCATCCTTGCGGCGGAGTACCTGAGCAAATACAAGATGCAAATACAACAAGAAGTAGAAACGGGTCAGGGCCCAGTTCTATATGATCACCAGATGAATAAAGAGTATGACAGTTATGAATAAAATCATGCTAGAAAGAATAAAATCTATCTACACAGTTATAAAATATAAGCTAAGACAGAAAATAAAAGCATGAGTAACATAAATTTAAAAGCTTCCATTTCATTATTATGTTCCTTATCAGGAACTTCATAATTTCAACATTTATGCTCTTTACTAGCATTTCATTCCTTATCAGGAAAATATAATTATAACTTTAAGCTCTTTGTGGCTTTTATTTCAATTACATGCCCATCCTGGCATTATCATTCCTTAGCAAGAATATAATCAACATTAAATGCTCTTTGTGGCATTGTACTGTGCTCTTTGTGGCACTTCTTTATGCTCTTTATGGCATATCACAAACATCAAGTCCCACTTGATTATGAACTGTTATATTTATATACATATAATGAATTCTAAGACCGCCCCTCCGAGTTTCCCCACTGGGCGCGCCCCTAAATGACCATCATCTTCCAGGGCCTATCTATACAAGACAACCTGGGCACCTACAACGAAATACGTCGAGAAGCGGACATATGCCTGCGGGAGAGTCAAGACCACACCTGGAATCTCCTCACCAGCGCAGAAAATATAACAAAATCGCTCATATGGCCTATGGACTATATCCACCCTGCATTCACTAGCCAGGGGGCATCACCAAGCGCGCGAACTTCCCTTATGATGTCATTTAAAGAGGTGTGTTTAACCAAATCATCATTTATCATATTAATGATTAAGTAAATTATCATTTACCATCATTATTTCCATTTCCATTTACCATTTCCAATTCCATTTACATTTTAGCAAATGTATATTTCATTTTATTCGCAACCATAACTCTTTACGCTTCGTAAATAGTTCACCTTTTTAATCCGGAGCCATACATATTTCATATCGTCATTACAATCCTCGAAGGATAAATAAACTCCCAATTTATTCTCCCAAGATTCATTAATAGGTATTATAAACCATCAAGACTAATATAGCTCCTTTGAGCTTCTAAGGTCTCCCAAATATAATAATACATCTCCTAGTTTCATAAAAATTAACTAGAAGAAATAATGCCCTAACATCAATCGGCATAACCCCGGAAAACCCCATCTAAACCAATTATAATCTAGGGTAACTTCCTAACCCATCTATAACTCTAGGACTCTAAGTTTACTTCATTCAAGAAGGTTCCTAGGTCCTAAGCCTAAATAAAAAGAATCAAAATTTAGTTATAAAAACAACTCAAAAAAAAAAAAAACAGCAGGAAAAAGAATCGATTCGCCCTAGGGCCGAATCGATTCGCCCTAGCGAATCGATTTTCCCAGAAAGCGAATCGGTTCGGACCACAAAACCAACTTTCTGCAATTTATCGAATCGATTCGGCCTTAACCTGAATCGATTCGGGTTATGCAGACCTGGAAGCTACCCCTTACCGAATCGATTCGCCCTAGGGCCGAATCGATTCGGTCCTGCGATTTTGCCAAAAATGGCTACGAAGGGTTTTGAACCCTAATTTCTCCAAACCCCAAATATCTTCTATTTTTCACACAACCAACAATATTTATCTACCCAAAATTTATCCTATATGATTTATAACCATTATAATCCACAATATTATCATCAAAACCAAGATTAGGGCTTAAATCCTAAAATTTCCATTTTTGATCTCCAAATGAATACACATAAATATCATACAAATTATTCACCTTAAATCACATATTAGCAAGTAGAAAACTTGCCTTAGGGTTGATATCTCAGATTTATTTGGAGAAGACGCAATCCTAAATCTTCCATCTTCAAATCTCTCTCAATCTCCTCTTTTCTCTTCTTCTCTCTCTCTCTCTCTCTCTCTCTCTCTCTCTCTCTCTCTCTCTCTCTCTCTCTTGTGTTTAGTATGAAATGGGGAAAATAAGGGGGTTTAGAAGACTAAAATCAAGGCTTAAGTTAAAACTCCCAACTTAAGTGGTTAATACCACATTAAAATGACTCCCAATATGCGTTTAAGTTAAAACTAGGTAAAAGTGCCCGAAATACAAAAATACACTATGGCACTTATTTTGACTGTCTCGCGCCTTTCGAGACTAACTACACCCTCTAAACTGGCATCCGACAAATTTTATAAATTATTTCTAGTTCAAATTTTATTTAAACCATAATATCATTTAAAATACATGGCACTATAAAACATGCAACCTGATGATATTTACTTTCACATACAGTAAATATGCATCAATCTAGTAAATATTAACTTTTAATTCATTCAATTAATATTTACTCGAGTCCCCACATTTTATATAATTACCTTATACGGTATAATTTGTATAAAAATGAGCCTCCCAGAATCGAGGGTTGTTACACTTACACTCTATATATGAATCATGGTTCGAGATAACACTATATTATGTAGGTTTTAGTGTATGATATAAGTCACAAGACATGCATGAAACAAATAAAATGTTTATTGAAACAAAAAAAAGTACAATTTTTATTCATAACAAAAGCTGAAAAAATATAAAAGACCGCTAGTTGGGAAAGCTGTTTAAGGCATCCGTGATGTCAGGAAGAGAGTCAATTAAATTCGAGTAGGCTCAAATTTCTTCTTCCAATACAACTACAACGCCTTCATGGTAAGCATTCTTCTCCTCCAGTTAACTGATTTTCATTGTAACCTCATGTGTATAGAAAGACATGAGGTATTCATTTGTTTAAGGAGGGTCCTCATCCACATCAAATAAATATATGAGATTGGGAGGAAGTCCAGAGTATCCTTCCCTCACATATGTTTGAAACTGATCAAAGGATTTTTTATATAAGGAAAGAGTTTCCTCAATTTTTTTGTTTCTTTCTTCCTTTTCCAAAGTAGCTCATAACTTTTCTGTTGGGATACTCATTATCTAATTTTTACTTGAGATGTAATGGTTAAGAAAGGAACAAATATTACTCTTTTATAGGCAAAATTAAAGCTATTTATTTCTTTGACTAGAAATAGTTGGGATAGTGAGTAGTTGAGCTTAATAAATGGTTTTCGATTATTGTGTCTTGCTAAATAAATATTTATAGTAATTTTCAATTGCAAAATCAAAATTTATTTAATTAATCTGTGCATGTACTTTGTTTATATTGTGTGTACTTTGTATCAAAATGTGCGTACTTTGTTTAATTACCTTTAATGTTAAGAATCCATGCGTGTACTTTGTAAATATAATGTGTACTTTTGATTAAAATGTGTGTACATTGTTTCCTAATACGTACGTGCATTTTTTGTGTAGTTATCATTGTGTATACCTTACGTGCATTGTGGTTCGCGCCAGTGAAAATACACCATTTTGGTGTAATACATATAATAAATAATAACCAATATAAAACAAAATAAATTACAAATATGGTATGTATTTGAATCAATTTATAAAAGGTCTTTCTTCTTTTTGGGGAAGAAATATTCTAAAAATAGAATTTTTCTTAGTACATATTCTCTGTGTTTTATCATTTCAGGGTATTGAAAGGATTTTTACAGTTCCTTATTTCTGCTAATTTGTTCAATGTAGTAGATGCAGAATACCCCGCAGTCAACCCTGAAATTAAAATAAATAATATATATAAATAAGTATGATGTGAATGAAATTTGTTGCAAATATACGAATTATTACTTTATAAAAATGAAGTTTTTGCGTACCCGTTATATTTCTTATGGCATTCATGATCTCTTATTAGGTCAAATTTGAGATCACTTTTCAACAAGAAATATACTGTTCTTTTTTCTTGTTCTGTCAATGGGTCATCATGCAATGCAATCTCATTTAGTGTACCTTCATCAATAATTCTCTTATTTTTTAAACCATTTTTTTTGGATTATTTCTGCTTCGGTCTTTAATACGTATAGTGTTTTTTGGAAGACAGAAAATTGTTAAGAGGATAAATAGTGTGTGTATACAAATAAAAAAGTATATGTAGATTAAAGAGTGAAAAGTACACGCATAATATTAAAGTACACGTGCTTATTATTTGTTCATTTCACGTGTATTTTAAAATATAATTCGTGTACTTTGATACTCTGGGTGATTATGTGAACCTAATACAAAGTACAGGCATTATATGGTATAGTACACGTGAATCATATAAGTACAAATAATATTACTAACTATGTTTAGGATCTAACCTTTTTTTTGGCATCATCGAAGTATATTGTGTTTTGTTCCTTGTCGTCCGATCGAAGGGAATCCATATGGATGACTTTCTTTTGGTCTTTGTATATCGTAAGTAATGTTAAATGTCATATGTCATGTCTTAGTACAATGAACAAATTATTACAATTGCCTAAGTATTCAAATAAATCTCTGTATAACTCTCTCTTCTTATTGACTTCATTTTTTCTACAAGCTTCTACCTGGAAAAAAATGTAGACATTATGTTGATAAAAAAAGTGTGTGATTTTGATTCACAAAGATTTCGGTTTAATTTTACTTACCCAACAATAATCAGAAAAAGTATGTGAGTGGGAGATCCCTTCCTTTGACAATTTAAACCTCAATACTTCACTAAAGGCGATTATTATCTCTTTCACACAATATAAAATGATGAGGATATAATAATTTTGAAATTTAATGAATGTCTATTATTTGGTTTACCTACTTGGCTTGATATTTCTTGATTCTTGAGGACTTCAATAAAATTTTCTCATGGGAGATGCGTGTAACACCCCACGATTTTGGAGACTGAGAAATTTAATTTTTGGGAAAATAAAATTTAATTAAATTGGAGAATTTTAAAATTTGGGAAATGAAGTCCAAAAATAGAGGGCATTTCAAAGTATTCCGGATGATGATTTTGAGTGTGCCATCGATCCCGGAAGGGTCGAGATATTCAAAATGACTGTTATTGAGTTTTATTTCGGCTCCGGAATATTTTTCAGTCAGTTTGACTCGAATTGGTGTAAACGAGTCATTTAATTGTGTATTAACATTTAAATTGGGACTTATGTTTTAAGGGATTTAAAGGCTTACCGATGAAGCCTTCTCATTTGAGAAAGATAGAAATAGAAAGAAAAGAGAAAAGAAGAAGAAAAGAAGAGAGAGAGGAAGAAAAGCTTGGAAATTCCGGCCCAAACGCGACATCGAGGACGATCCAACCTCTAAAAATCTGAGGCAAGTGTTTAATCTTGCTAAATAGCTATTTGTGTATTTCATTTCATAATTTGTGGGTTAAAGAAATGGATTTTTGGGCATTAATATCAAAACCTAGATTTTTGGGTTTAATCTTGAAATCAATGTTTAAATATGGATTTAATGGAATAGAAATGGTTGGGATCAACTTTAGGTTAATTTACGGGCTTAAAATCATGATTTGATGAAGGTTTGGGGGTTAGAATGCAAGATTTAGGGTTTAGAATTCGTGGGTTTTGATGAAGAAGAAGAACCCTTCAAAATTGCAGGTCCGAATCGATTCGCCCCCTTAAGCGAATCGATTCGGTTTAGGGAAATTGGCAGGTCTGCATTGACCGAATCGATTCGGACCCAAGCCGAATCAATTCGGCCTGTGGCAGAAGCCCAAGTCTTTGGACCCGAATCGATTCGCCTTGGAGGCCGAATCGATTCGCTATGCCGAATCGATTCGAAATAAGGCCGAATCGATTCGGAAACAGGGCACTTTGAGGTATTTTCTCCATAGTGATTTCAAACCCTTTTTGGTTGGGTTTATTGATTTGGGGGAATTATCTTTTGATGTAAGAGATATTGTTCTTGGAGACATATAAGGGGTTTCTCACATATTAGATTTTGGGGACTCCTTAGGATAATTTGGGATAAAAGTATCCATATACGTATTGGAGTTGCATATGGAGATTGTGGGGAAACCTCATTGAGGTTGGGAATACCAATTATAGATAAAAGGTATAAATATGATGTGAGGTTGAGAACTCTTAGAGAGTGAGGGGTCTCATACCCTTAGAAATGTTTAGACTAAGGAAAAATCGATAACTCAATAGGAGTAAGGGTTCATAAAATTTATTGAACCATAGGTGAAATTGGGAACGATTTGGATCGTACTATCGACTAGAATAAGCGGTGGCATAAATTCTAGTTAGGATAGTTTACACGTAATTGTGGGAAATAACCATTGAGATTCCAATACTTGAAACGAGGTTGGAATAATTTGAGGTTTTAGACTATTAAGTCATGTATGTGCCTATGGTTATATAGTACTAAAGGTGATTATGTACTTTCGAATATGGATGAAATGTGTAGTGATGGGTTCCTACACAAAATTTTGGGGTGATAACCCTAAGGTTGAATATATATGTATATATAAATACATATGATTTTGGGAGACTATTCATCATAGGAAAAATGATTGAATATGTTTCAAGTGAGGGATTGTATTCCCATATTGAGGTAAGCTAATGGAAATTGTGGTGACGGATTGTATATTGAGGATTATGTATACTTATAGCCGGGTTTATATATCTTATACATATGAACAAGAATTAGTTTATATATATAGATAGATGGATATGTGAATATGTATATATATATATATATATATATATATATATATATATATATATATATATATATTTATGCATATAAATATATTTATGTTGTGGACATACATGGTATGGATACTTAAACCGTATATGATGGTTTAATATTTGGTCATATGATGGGATCATATGGATGTATGTATATTGCGCATGTGAACGATATATATACTATTGTGGTTAAGCATACTCCGCTCATGCTATCATTGGACAAAACTTCTCTCCACTTCCAACATTGCACTACGTTTCGTGCGTGGGGCGTCTCGCAAAGCGAAATCCAAACAAGGAACCCTCCCCGATACACTACTCCTTGACAATGTTGATCGTTAAGATCCATTATGCCCTCCACACACATCCTATAACCTCAGATACTTATTTTGAGTACCATATTTAGTACTCAAGTAAGACCTCTATATAAATCCTTGGGGGTCAACATATGAGCAATTGTCTATAAGTGCGATCGTTCAACCCTAACAAACTAGTACACCAAAATCACACAAGATGTACATCTTAGAGAACTCATATCACCTTCACCTATAGGATATATGTTTACTCTAAATATATATACAATCATTGAATCCTATAACCACGTATACATACCACACATAATGCACACTTTGCAATACTCATAACATAAATGGTTATAGGATACAAATATACTGCACAATGCTATCATCTTCCAGGAATTACTGACTTTATCCCGGGTTACCTTACACCGGACTGTTATCACATCGCCATGGTAATAAAACAAAACACAACGTATGGGAAGCAGTCATAGTTCCGAACCGGAAGTGAGAACGAAGCATACCCAAGACATCTCACCCCAAAATGAAATCACACAATAAAAATGGATGACTATAACCTGGGGACTATATGCACCCTGCTCCTCAAGCCAGGGGCCTCACCCACATCGCGTAACCTCCCATGATAGCATGTGATGGGTATGCCTACACAATGAGTATATATATATCATTCACACCATATATACATACATATGATTACATCATATATACAAACCATCACACACAGTATATACATTCACGCCATATATATATACACACTATCTCCAATACGTATGCATAATGGTAATGAACTCGGGTATATGTAGATAATTCTCATCATACTAAATAACGCCGTAACGCATACCTACTCGATTCATTTCCTTATACGATCCCTCACTTGCAACTTACCCATCCATAACACTTATTACGTGAATAGTCTCTTAACATATCCAACATTGACGATACTATCTCAAAATCGAACGTACATATCCATCATCATACCCATACCATCTATATCCAGATGCATACCAGTATACAATAATCATTCCCACTATAAGTATAAACACAACCTATTAGTCAGTAATCTACGAGTTCAATCCCAATTCATTTCTTATAACCCCATCATACCTCGGAAGATCTATTATTAATTGCGCATAAATGTGTAATAACTATCTCGTCTAGAAGTACACACATAACTATTCTAGTCGGTAATAATCCAAAACTTATACAGCAATACCACTTGACTTCAAATTCACATAAGCAAAAAAGGACTATCTCTACAACTTATAACTATTTCATGACATCCCACCACAATTACATTAATATTATCTGACTATCTTTCAGTTTGACAATCGTTTCCTTACTAAAAGAGGCATCATACCCTCATAATCCATTCTAAAATAGGTCTGAATGCTACCTATTCAAGCTAAGGTACAAATCTCTTGATTGTATAACCTAACACTCTATAATACATCCACTAAGAAGGTCACTAAGTTTTAAACCCAAAAGAAAAGGTGGTTAAAGAAAATCCTATTCTTGGGCTAAAAACACAAGACCAGTCCATCGGCCCCTGACCCCCGGTTGACCGCGGTTCTAAATTTTGCCTTACGAAGAAAGAAGTATGCTATTACCTTAAGGCGCGATCGACCGGCCTCCTCTCCGCGGTCGACCGGCCGTACTAGATAACTCGGCCATTTTCCATTTTTGGACGAACCCTAATTCTCCAAACACCCAAAATATCATCATCCAACCCCCAATCTTTAACTTAATCATATTCCTAACGTTAAAACTCGTCCTATGGATTAACCCAACTAATTATACAACCTCAAACCCATGCATAAACATCAAATGCAAGATAAAATACCCAAAAGATAGGTTTTGACATATAACACAAAATCCAATTCTTTTTTCCACAATTTATGAAATAAAATACACAAATGAATTATTTAGCAAGATAACACACTTGCCTTAAAATTATAGAGGTTGAATCTTCCTCGAAGTCGCTGATTTTTGGCCGGAACTCCCAAGCTCCAAGCTTTTTCCTCTCTCTTCTTTCTTTTCCTCTTCTCTTTCTCTCTCTAGGTTTTTCTCTCCCTCTCTTAATCTCAAGAATGAGATTTTAATCTCCCAAAGGCTTTATAAGCTTAATATCCCAAATATCCAACTTTAAATGGTGATACACACTTTAAATGACTCATTTACTCCAATCTGAGTCAAACTAACTTAAAATATTCCGGAACCGAAATAAAACCTAATGACAGTCATTTTGAATATCTCGACCCATCCAGAATCAACCCACACTCAGAATCGTCATCCGAAATACTCTATAACATCCTCGAATTTAGACCTCAATTGCCAAATTTAAAATTCTCCAATTTAAATCAATTTTATTTCTCCCAAAAATTTAAATTCTCAGTCCTAAAATCACGGGGTATTACAGACTTCCCCCTTATAAAAATTTTATCCTCGAAATTTAAGTTATGCCTAGGACTCCGAACCTTAACTAGTTCTTACGTCTATCCTCAATATCACTATACCTATCTCTCCCACTTCTCACGGTGAATCATTTTTACTTTAAAATCAAGTTAACTATCCAGGGGGCCCATACACCCTGTACCCGAGCTCAACTCGTATAAACATAACCCGAATCCACCAGCCTCAATCGTAATATAACTCTCAACAGATTAATCTATAATAGCGTACTAAGTATATAAAATTTTAAAATTTCCACGGGTTCAACTCTTCTCAATTCCTGACATTTGCTACTTTCATGCGGGGGAGGTCTCGCAAGCGAAATCCAAATAGGGAACCCACCCAATACACTACTGTGTAGCTATATCGGGTATTGAGATCAGTTGAACCAGGGTTAAGGTTTTATAAAAGATTTTTGAATCATAGATATTTCCCTAAGGCCTATATAACAGTATGATATAAAATAATTTCATGTCGTTCGACACACCATTTAAACACCTTATGTTCAAGACACAATGCATCAACAAATACAATACTCCTACCAACACTTAGTTCTCAAAACAAATACATCCCTGGGCTAAATTCCCCGCCCAATCAATGAATCTGCTAACCTATGAACCTCTTCAGTGATACAAATCCTTTACATGACATGAGAGCATTGCCCCAAGATAAGTGTAATACCCTCTAATTTTATTGATTTTTATTTAAGGGATTAATTGAATTAAATGAGAATTAATTGGGAATTAATCCAGATGTAAATACTAGCGAGACGTGAGTTGGTATTTGAATATGATGTTAAAATTGAATATTCCTGAGTATATATGGTAATATATGAGTATTGAAAATATTAAAATTGTCACGAGGCAGAAATACGACAATTTGGAAAATTTAGTTGGGACGCGCGTGTTAGTCGCGTCAGGAATGAATTTATTTAAATTAAAAAGTAAATTATATTTTTATCAACCAAATGATCATTTTGAGTGCGCCAACGCATTCGTAAGGGTCAAAATAGTCAGAAAATACTAGTCGGGAGTTTAGTTTGGGTCCCGAGGCATTTTTAGGCCAAATCGGCAACCTAGAAGGGTATTTTGGTGATTTTAAAAATTGAGGAATTAAAACCCACGAATTTTAGAGTTTATATATATATTTTTAAAGAGTCCACTAAGGCCATTACCAACAAAAGGCAAGAGAGTGGGCTACGGGAGTTTTGAGAGAAGTTAAAAGAGGTTCCAAACCAAACCATCTCCCATCACCAGAAATTTGAAAGGATTTGTGACCGGAAAGAATAAAGAGGGCCAACCTTGATCATCAACAACGAACCAGAACATCGGATTTAAGGCAAGTGATTTGATGTCATTAATTGCAATGAATATTTCCTCCATATTTAGGGTAGAAACCTTATATGCTTTGAAAGTTTCGATGAAAACCCAATGGGATTGTTGTAGAAACTCTTAATTTTGGTTAGGAATTGCATGTAGAATGATTATGGACGAAATTGGTACCCAAAAACCTAACTTTGATGTTTAAAAACGTATTAATGATGAGTATTTAGGTACAATAAAATTCTGGGTTCATGTTCATAGGGTTTGGGGTAAAATTTGGGGATTTATGATAATTGCATGTTGATTAGGAGGATTTGACCCCAATAATATGTTAAGAAGTGACCTAGGAGGACTTAGAGTAGTTTAAAAATATTAAAACGTTATTGGGATGAACTTAGGATGGATTTAGAGAAGAGAAAAATGAAGAAAAACGAAATTTGGGAAATTCTGGGCGTTTTCTGCCATCTCGTTAGAAGACCTGCCCAGGTCGTTCGAACGAGACTTCTAACGAGAAGACAGTATCCCTTCTAACGATTTCATTCGAAGACTTCCTTCGAATGACACTCGTTCGAACTACCTCGTTCGAACGAGATTTCTAACAAGTTGACATAATGGCCTTTTTAGGCCTGATTTTATTTTGAACTTCCAGTAGACTTATTTAATTAAGTGTTAACCTTTCCTTATTGACTAGTGGGTATAGTTGTCAGATTTGGAGTATGTTGAGGATTAAAACCTAGAATTTTGTAGTAAACTGAATGACGTCTATGGGTTAGGAAATAAGTACTTAAAATGACGACGTTAGAAGGGTTGACAACTTTTAATGTATATTATTCGGTGATTTGTAAACGTGCAACATTTAATGATGGTATAGGAATGTAAAATACACCTCTATTAATATTATAAGATATCTAATATGTGTGAATGCTTAGTATATGTGGTTATCTGTGTATAACATACCTACCATACTTGCTATCACGGGAGGTCGGCGTTCGATCAGGGCCATCAAATCTTTGTATGCCTACAGGGGGATTTAGATTGGTACCTCGAGGACATAGGTCAGAGAATGACTTATTGAGGAGTTAATAAGTCTGCTGATCATGGGAGCGTAGGTATGTGCATGACCCATGTGATGTGAACTATGTTCGCCTCCATTATTTGTGTTTGTTACTTGTCGAAACGATTCCTGAGCGATTCGAAATACGTGATCCTTATGTACGTGATGCATCGGGATTTGATAGCAGAGTATGTGTGCACCGCAACTTAGTCTGGGGGTGCCATTATTGTATAATTATGATGAGATTGATATACTGAAATATTGAAATGATCTGTTTATATAAGTACAAGTGTAAATTAATGTAACATCTTTGTAGAGTTAAAAATGGGAAAACTCTTAGTGATTATTGTAATTAATTATGAGGAATGAAGGTAAACCTCTCAGTTTATATTAAGACGTCGGGAATTAAACCATGAATAGTATAGTAAAAATCAGATATTGAATTAGACTAGTTAGTTAATGGAATAACTAGAACATGTATGGGTACAATAGGTGTGCACAATTAGTTGAGAGGTGAGGAACTCATGTGAGTGCACGCACTATCATGTATTTTATATTCACTATTTAATGATATTAAACACTTGCTATATTTTAAACTGTTTTCACAATCGGGCTCTGACCCGTTTTCTTTCAAATCTATTTTCTTGTAAAAACCTTTTAGGTGGCCAGCCACAAGGACACCAAGCGTAGGAGTTCCATTCCAGTGACGTGCTGTAGCTGCTGTGGAAGTTACAGGACCTCGATAGTAGACGCCTCCATTTTTCATCTTGATCCTACTTTAGATTTACTCATCTGTTGGGCATGACTCCTATTTTCTTTTAGAAACATCTTATTTACTCAGTTTTATTTCAGATTTTGGGTTGTAATTATTTAGTGATTCATACTTTGTATTCAGTTTTATTCAGTATTTCGGATTATTTCCGAGGAGTGTTTCTCCAGATTCATTTATTCCTTTATCATTGTAATGTGACTGTAATGTGGTTGTGGTATCATTATTTCATAATTTAATACTTATTGCATGTTAATTTAATTTAATTAAAATTTAACAACTCACTTCTTAAATATTAGGTGGCTAGTATTTGTTAAAATGTTTTCGACAGTGATGTTATAAACTGAACCAACTTGACATTTTGTATTAATTTGAATAAAGGAGTAGCAACCCGATATTTAATTAGTCGGGGTGTCACATGTGGTATCAGAGCATCAGGTTCTAGTGTCCTTAGGATCTGTACGGCTTGTTATGTTTCCGCGTAGCTTTCTTTGATATAGAGCCCTATATTTTAGGATTGTTGTACTCTATTGTGTATGTTTCGCTCTTCAGCTATTTTGAGATAAGAACTGCAAACTTATAAGACTTTACTCTCATTTTAGATGCCTCCACGACGTGCACAGTGAGTTCCCGGGGATGCTCAACCCGAGCCATAGCTTGCACCAGTCCAGGGCTCATTGAATGCCGCAGAGGTTGCCGCTATTGTAGCCCAAGCGGTAAATGCCACTCTAGCAGTTGTGCAGCAGGCACTGCCTCATGTGCCGGTAGTAGTGCCAGTATAGGCTCATGAATACCGTCTACTTGGGAACGTGTTCGTGATGATTTTCAGAAAGCACACCCTCCGGAGTTTGCAGGTAGCTCCGACGTTGTTGTGTCCAGTCAGTGGAAGAAGGACATCCAAAGGCACTTGAGGATGTACGAGTGTACGGATGTACAGAAACTGATACTAGCTACTTTTAAGCTAGTAGGATCAACGTTGCAGTGGTGGGAGTCCATTACCACCACGGAGGAGAGAGAAATCCTTTCTATTCAGGAGTTCTGGGTGCGGTTCCAACGCAAGTATTTTCCATCAGCCGTTCACACCGAAATGAGGAGGAAGTTAATGAACCTCAAGCAGGAAGGGAAGACCGTGGCAGAGTATGAGGTTGAGTTCACTAATCTCTTGAACATCGTTCCCGATGAGATTCTGATCGAGGAGAAAAAGATTCAGAAGTTCATGGATGGGTTGACTTGGAGGATCCGTCAGCACTTGTTGGGTAATCTCTCGTTGGCCTCTTATTCTGATGTGGTTAACGCAGCACTGCTTCACTGCCAGGACCACCGCTTTCACTTGTCAGAGGGTAAGAGATCATGAGAGTCCATCCATCAGGGCATGATAGGGGGAAATGGTGCCAGCGGGGCACAATCAGCTCAGGGTCAGCACCGACAGGGTGATCAGGGTTCCCAGCAGGGGGATTTTAAGAGGTTTAGATCTGGGGGTTTTAGAAATGGTCAGGGAGGTTTCGTCAGGGCCAACAGGGTCAGCACGACCATCAGGGATAGCACGGCCAACATGGCCAACAACAGCAGTTTCATCAGGGCCAGCACGACCAGGGGAGGAATGGCAACGGCCACCAGGGCCGTGGGTAGCAGGGTCCGAGAGGGGGGAATTTTTTGAGGAAATGTTTCACTTGTGGTAAAATTGACCACAAGCGCCAGGAGTGTCCTGATAGGGTTAGGGACCCACAGTAGCAGCAGGGTGCTCGACACGAGCCCCAGAGACCTATATTTCTCGCCTCTCTCCCAGCACCATCACAGATGCTAGCTTTGCCACCCATCCCAACAGTCTTAGTCCAGCAGGGACAGCTTCAGTACGGGCTAGTTTATCAACTCCAGCAGGCCGTAGTCCCACAGGATCCACCTGCTATTGAGGGTATGTTCTCTATTCAGGGGGACTATGGGGCGTATTTTATTTGATACGGGGGCCACACACTGTTTCATTGCCACGAGATTTGCACGCACTTTGGGGTTGTTAGACACTGCAGAGAGAACGATTACTTGCATAGATTCACTGTTAAGTAGGGGTTCTGTGATTTTTTTTATTTGTAGAGGTGTGGGTATAGAGATCGGGAGATTTACTTTACCTGCTGATATGTTAGTATTAGAGATGACTGAGTACGATACGATTGTTGGTATGGATTGGCTAGTTGCGTATCGAGCCATGATTGATTGTTTCAGTAGGAGTATCATGTTTTCCATACCCGGGCAGGAGATGTTTTTAGTGGCGATGCCTCGCCCTGAGGGAGGATCGTCCACTCACTTGTACTCTATAGAGGAGGAGACCTCAAAGGAAGTGGTGTTACCACTCGATTCGATTCCAGTTGTTAGGGAGTTTGCTGATGTATTCCAGGATATACCTGGATTACCTCCTAGTAGGGAGATTGATTTTGTTATCGATTTGACGCCGAGCACTCGGCCAATTGCCCGCTCCCCTTACCGTATGGCTCCAGTAGAGATGAGAGAGCTAAAGGATCAGATAGATCAGTTGTTGGGCCAGGGGTTTATCCGAAGGAGTACTTCACTGTGGGGTGCCCCTGTGCTCTTCGTAAAGAAAAGGGATAGATCATTAAGGTTATGTGTAGATTACCGGGAGTTGAATAAAGTCACGATACGAAATAAGTATCCGTTACCCCGAATCGATGACTTATTCGACCAGCTGAGAGGAGCTTCCTTCTTCTCAAAGATTGACTTGCGATCGGGAGACCATCAGTTGTGTATTAGGGAACAGGACGTCTAGAAGACTGCTTTCTTGACGAGATATGGTTTTTACGAGTTTCGGGTTATGCCGTTTGGCTTAACCAATGCCACAACTGTGTTTATGGACTTGATGAATATGGTGTTTAGAGATTTCCTAGACCAGTTCGTCATCGTCTTTATTGATGGCATTCTGGTTTACTCCGAGACAGAGGAGGAGCATACCGAGCACTTGAGACTTGCAGACGTTGCATCAGAACGAGCTATATGCAAAGTACGAAAAATGTGGGTTTTGGCTGAAGGAGGTTCAGTTTTTGGGGCATATCATTTCAGATCGAGGGATATCTGTTGATCCGGGGAAGGTATTCGTGGTGAGGGAGTGGGGATAGCCCACGACACCGACTGAGATTCGTAGTTTCTTGGGCCTAGAAGAATACTACATGAGGTTTATTCTGGGTTTCTCAAAGATAACGGGTCCTTTGACACATCTGACTCGCAAGGGTGTGCCATTCATCTGGAGCGATGCCTGTCAGTTGGAATTTGATGAGTTGAAGGACAAGTTGACCTCATCGCCTGTGTTAGCATTTCCCAGACCGGGAGTTGAGTATCTAGTCTACACCGATGCGTCCTTACAAGGACTTGGAGGTGTACTGCAACAGGAGAGTCAGGCCATAGCTTATGCTTTTCGTAAGCTTAAGCCTCACGAGAAAAATTACCCCACCCACGACTTGGAGTTAGCGCCAGTCGTATTCGCTCTTCGAATTTGGAGACACTATCTCCTGGGGGAGAAATTTTGGTTGTTCACAGACCACAAGTCTCTACAATACCTCTTCACGCAGAAGGAACTGAATATGCATCAACGTCGGTGGTTTGCGTTTGTGAAGGATTATCAGTTTGATATCCAATATCACCCAGGGAAGGCTAACGTGGTAGTAGACGCGTTGAGCCGAAAGCTAAGTGGAAGGAGTTGGGACACCAGGATGCAGTGGCCCGATCATTCATGTCTGTGATGACTGTTACACCTCAGATTGTTACGAGAGTGATAAAGGCCCAGGCAAAAGACTCGTTTTGTCAGGAGCAGATAGTTCGATTACTAGCAGAGGGAGCCGAGTCCTATACCATTAGTTCAGATGGGGGATTACGCTTCAATGGGAGACTGGTCGTTCCGAAAGGGGAAGACTTGCGACAAGAGGTAATGACAGAGTCGCATGGCTCGCGATTCGTGGTACACCCTGGTGGGGATAAGATGTACCAAGACATGAGACAACAGTACTGGTGGCGTGGGATGAAGAGAGATATTGCCGTGTTCGTTTCTAAATGCGCCACTTGTCAGCTAGTAAAGGTGGACCATCAGAAATCGGCAGGACTTTTACAACCGTTAGAGGTTCCGATGTGGAAATGGGAGAGCATATCCATGGACTTTATCACGGGGTTACCTACGTCACAGAGGGGTCACGACTCCATATGGGTAATTGTGGATAGGTTGACCAAAGTTGCTCATTTTCTGCCCGTGAGGACAGACTACACTACGGGATAGTATGCCCAGATTTTCATTGCGGAGATAGTGAGACTTCACGGGGTGCCTCTAAATATCGTGTCTGACCGAGACAAGATATTTATTTCATGATTTTGGGAGAGTTTCCAGGAAGCCATGCGTACAAATTTGCGACTGAGTACAGTATATCACCCGTAGACAAATGGGCAGACCGAGCGGACAAATCAAATGTTCGAGGACATGTTGCGTATGTACATCCTAGACTTTGGAGGTGGTTGGGAGAAGTACCTTCCACTGGTGGAGTTTGCTTATAATAACTCCTACCAGTTCACCATTGGCATGGATCCATTCGAGGCATTGTATGGTAGACCTTGTCGTTTCCCAGCATGTTGGTTAGAGGTGGGGGATAACAAACTCTTGGGTCGAAAGTGATTCAGGACACTTTGGTAAGGATATAGATGATACGGAGCCGTATTCGGGTAGCTCAGGACCGATAGAAGAGCTATGCTGATGCCAAGAGGTTCTTCAGAGAATTCCAGGTAGGGGACCAAGTGCTACTCAGAGTATCTCCTATGAAGGGGATTATGCATTTTGGAAATAAGGGGAAACAGGCACCAAGATATGTGGGGCCATTTCCTATCATCGAGTGGATTGGGCCAGTTGCGTATAAACTTGGGTTACCGGAGCACCTGCATAGGATTCATGATGTGTTACATATTTTCTCGCTAAGGAAATATCTTAGGGACGATTTGGCTCATACTCACATTGCTTTAGAGGACATCGATCTTCAGCCTGATAGTTCCTACGAGGAGGGGCCGATTGCTATTCTGGACCACATCGAGAGGAAACTGAGGTCGAAGATAGTACCATTAGTACGCGTGCAGTGGCGACATCATAATGTCGAGGAGTCCACATGGAAGCGCGAGGATGAGATGCGCGAACGTTATCCAGAGCTATTTTTACCAGATAATCTTTAGTTCCAAATTTTGGGACGAAATTCTGTTATTAGGGGGGAAGTATGTAATACCCTGTAATTTTATTGATTTTTATTTAAGGGATTAATTGAATTAAATAAGAATTAATCCGGATGTAAATACTAGAGAGACGTGAGTTGGTATTTGAGTATGATGTTAAAATTGAATATTCCTGAGTATATATGGTAATATATGAGTATTGAAAATATTAAAATTGTCACGAGGCAGAAATACGACAATTTGGAAAATTTAGTTGGGACGCGCGTGTCAGTCGCGTCAGGAATGAATTTATTTAAATTAAAAAGTAAATTATATTTTTATCAACCGAATGATAATTTTGAGTGCGCTAACGCGTCCGGAAGGGTCAAAATAGTCAGAAAACACTAGCCGGGAGTTTAGTTTGGGCCCGGGGCATGTTCAGGCCAAACCGGCAACCCAGAAGGGTATTTTGGTAATTTTAAAAATTGAGGAATTAAAACCCACGAATTTTAGAGTTTATATATATATTTTTAAAGAGACCAGTAAGGCCATTACCAGCAAAAGGCAAGAGAGTGGGCTACGGGAGTTTTGAGAGAAGTTAGAGAGAAGTTAAAAGAGGTTCCAAACCAAACCATCTCCCATCACTAGAAATTTGAAAGGATTTGTGACTGGAAAGAATAGAGAGAGCCAACCTTGATCATCAACAATGAACCAGAACATCTGATTTAAGGCAAGTGATTTTATGTCATTAATTGCAATGAATATTTCCTCCATATTTAGGGTAGAAACCTTATATGCTTTGAAAGTTTCGATGAAAACCCAATGGGATTGTTGTAAAAACTCTTAATTTTGGTTAGGAATTGCATGTAGAATGATTATGGATGAAATTGGTACCCCAAAACCTAACTTTGATGATTTAAAAATGGATTAATGATGAGTATTCAGGTACAATAAAATTCTGGGTTCATGTTCATAGGGTTTGGCGCAAAATTTGGGGATTTATGATAATTGCATGTTGATTAGGAGGATTTGACCCCAATAATATGTTAAGAAGTGACCTAGGAGGACTTAGAGTAGTTTAAAAACATTGAAACGTTATTGGGATGAACTTAGGATGGATTTAGAGAAGAGAAAAATGAAGAAAAATGAAATTTGGGAAATTCTGGGCGTTTTCTGCCATCTCGTTAGAAGACCTGCCCAGGTCGTTCGAACGAGACTTCTAACGAGTTAGTTCAAAGACTTCTTTTGAACGACACTCGTTCAAACTACCTCATTCGAACAAAATTTCTAACGAGTTGACAGAATGGCCTTTTTAGGCCTGATTTTATTTCGAACTTCCAGTGGACTTATTTAATTGAGTGTTTACCTTTCCTTGTTGACTAGTGGGTATAGTTGTGAGATTTGGAGTATGTTGAGGATTAAAACCTAGAATTTTGTAGTAAACCGAATGACATCTACGGGTTAGGAAATAAGTACTTAAAATGACGACGTTAGAAGGGTTGACAACTTTTAATGTATATTATTCGGGGATTTGTAAATGTGCAACATTTAATGACGGTATAGGAATGTAAAATATACCTCTATTAATATTATAAGATATCTAAGATGTGTGAATGCTTAGTATATGTGGTTATCTGTGTATAACATACCTACCATACTTGCTATCACGGGAGGTCGGCGTTCGATCAGGGCCATCAAATCTTTGTGTGCCTACGGGGGGATTTAGATTGGTACCTCGAGGACATAGGTCAGAGAATAACTTATTGAGGAGTTAATAAGTCTGCTGATCATGGGAGCGTAGGTATGTGCGTGACCCATGTGATGTGAACTATGTTCGCCTCCATTATGTGTGTTTGTTACTTGCCGAAACGGTTCCTGAGAGATTCGAAATACATGATCCTTATGTACATGATGTACCGGGATTTGATAGCAGAGTATGTGTGCACCGCAACTTAGTCTAGGGGTGCCATTATTGTATAATTATGATGAGATTGATATACTAAAATATTGAAATTAACTGTTTCTATAAGTACTAGTGTAAATTAATGTAACATCTTTATAGAGTTACAAATGGGAAAACTCTTAGTGATTATTGTAATTAATTCTGAGGAATGAAGGTAAAACTCTCAGCTTATATTAAGACGTCGGGAATTAAACCATGAATAGTACAGTAAAAATCAAATATTGAATTAGACTAGTTAGTTAATGGAATAACTAGAACGGGTATGGGTACGATAGGTGTGCACAATTAGTTGAGAGGTGAGGAACTCATGTGAGTGCACGCACTATCATGTATTTTATATTCACTATTTAATGATATTAAACACTTTCTATATTTTAAACTGTTTTCACAATCGGACTCTGACCCGTTTCCTTTCAAATCTATTTTCTGGTAAAAACCTTTTAGGTGCCCAGCCACAAGGACACCAAGCGTAGGAGTTCCATTCCAGTGACGTGCTGTAGCTGCTGTGGAAGTTACAGGACCTCGATAGTAGACGCCTCCACTTTTCATCTTGATCCTATTTCAGATTTACTAATCTGTTGGGCATGTCGCCTCTTTTATTTTAGAGAAATCTTATTTACTCAGTTTTATTTCAGATTTTGGGTTGTAATTATTTAGTGATTCAGACTTTGTATTCAGTTTTATTCAGTATTTCAGATTATTTTCGAGGAGTGTTCCTCCAGATTCATTTATTCCTTTATCATTGTAATGTGACTGTAATGTGGTTGCGGTATCATTATTTCATAATTTAATACTTATTGCATGTTAATCTAATTTAATTAAAATTTGACAACTCACTTCTTAAATATTAGGTGGATAGTATTTGTTAAAATATTTTCGACAGTGATGCTATAAACTGAACCAACTTGACATTTTGTATTAATTTGAATAAAGGAGTAGCTACCCGGTATTTAATTAGTCGGGGTGTCACAATAAGTCCTTCCATAACTGGATTACTACAAATACCTGCACTTAGCCTAACTATAAAATGATAACCTTATCATTACTACTCAACAAACTTTAACCGTACACACTTCAGAAAATCATGAAGCATAACTTTCTACTAGCCCATTGCAAAACAATATGTTCTCCCGAAAGATACCATCCAAATGTTACACACACTCACTCCTTCCTCCAAGGAAATTCTACACACATTATGGTTATAGCGGCTAGCCGCTTATTAAACCTTATATGCAACGCTCCCAATGCCACGTAAAACGTGATTTAAGCCACAAAGGAAGGTATTCTACAGTATAACTCCCTAATCCAACCGCTGCACTTCATCCATGGGTCCCTGTTCAAGGTCCTCTATTTCTTCTAGGGAAATCCTTCTTCCTAAGGCCTATTTCTCCACAAAAGAAACATCTTTCCAAAAATCCTTCCTAGCCATCCTGAAGGACAAAGCGCTATTGTGACCCTTGACAATCCCGCCTAATACCCCATCGCGACGATGATTTTGTTCTGCTGGTATCAACTCCTTTAGTCCTACTTGATAAACTCGAGTCTCCAAATTTCTTACTCCCTTCATAAATGAAGACGACACTCCTGACAATGTGACAACGTCACACACCTCACCTCATTAAAAGTTTGTAACACCGGGTTCCTTAACAGGTACTGACGAACTCGTCAATTTAACCCTCCCAAGAGCGTCACTGTTCGCTTCTTCTCCATATGTACCTTGTCGGGCCTAAAGTTCACCAATCGAGTAGATTATTCTTCATACTCAACCATCGTTTGATCACCTTGAGTCACATCCAATAGTCTCCTTCTTATTTTCGTCTGAATTGCGGAAATTAATTTCTTCCAGTTAAACTGCACCCTAAAATCTATTATGGGCATTGCATCTCCGTGCCCCGGTGTGGTGACTAACTCCAACCCTTGAAGAGTTTTACCCGATAGTTTAAGGGGGGGCGAGTACTTGTTTCTACACCTCACTGCACTCAATCATCCAAAGGTGCCTTGTGAATCCTTCTTCCACTAAGTTGCAGCCCACAAAATTTCTGGGGAATGCCCCTTCCTAAAGGATTCCCGTACTCTTTCCCATGCAAATGGTCCTGGGTCTTGAGCCATCGGAACTACAGGATGGCGTGCCACCAAAGAAATGGAGGCACTTACTATTCGTGCCATAAATTTGGCAGCTTCAGCTGTAGTCACAATCCCTATGGGCATTTGGGGTTCCACATTCTCAGCCCCTCTACTTTCCCCTTCCTGTACGACTTCTTCTCGGTGTCGTTTGAGACGAGAATAACTGTATCATAACGTCGTTCAAGTGAGTACACATCGCAGAAGAAAGACATAGTGAACACAACAATCCTAATAGTACGGCTCAACATCAAAAACGCTTACGAAAGAATGCAAAAAACTCGCACAGATCCTAAGGACACTAGAACCTAATGCTCTGATACCACCTGTGGCACCCCGCTAAAAATAATAACGGGTGGCCAGCCTTATACTAAATTAAATCAGGAATCTCAAGTGGATCATTCTCAGCATCTACTATCGATACTAAAATAAAAGCTGCTAACTACCAAAAACCATAATAAGTGGATGCCAAAAAAAAAATAAAAACGTACAATAAACATCAAGCCAATAGCAAAATGACTACTAAACATGGATAAAAAGTACACACACATTAAGATGAAAGGACATACTCAATTAATGCACCAATAGTACATACAAGAAAGTATACCCGAATATGCTATCGGGTCACAGACAATACAACATCTAAGGGAAATAAATATAAAATGCTACATATAACTCTTGGGCATAAGCCCGATATACAAAATGGATCCTATCTAGATTTACAAAGAAGTAGGAAACGACTACAATACAAATCCCGCAACAGTACGCATCTGTCACGGCTCCAAGAACACTGGGTGGAAAAAGATTCATTGGCCCCCTGACGGTGGGACACCTATAGTACATAATATATATATAACAAGAGAGAAGTATAAATGGGTCAGGGCCCGAGGTGTAAAAGCATTTGCAGCAAGTGTATTAACAGTGCATAATAGTTAAAAATGCAATCTTTCATAATTATAGTGGAGTCGCACTCTCGTGGAACCCCAAACTCACCTCTCATCTACAGCGCGCACCTAAACGTATGCTCCTAAACCTCAATATGCTACCCGACACATTTTAGGGACAATCTACTTAAATATACGCATAACCTATACCCGCAAAACCCATCATCCTAACATAACCCAAAATCCTTTCATTCCAATAACTTATAAATACACACACACACACACACACACACACACACACACACACACACACACATATATATATATATATATATATATATATATATTACTAGGCTTTATCGGTTATAATTTTTTTTTCTTAAATCAGTTATTAGTCTTCGCACATCACACATTATCTTTAGTTTTCATCTAAAGAATTCATTCTCCAAACAACATCCATCCAAGTGCCAAGGAAAAAACTTCTCTCCACTTCCAACATTGCACTACGTTTCGTGCGTGGGGCGTCTCGCAAAGAGAAATCCAAATAAGGAACCCCTCGATACACTACTCCTTGATAATGTTGATCGTTGAGATCCATTATGCCCTCCACACACATCCTATAACCTCAGATACTTATTTTGAGTACCATCTTTAGTACTCAAGTAAGACCTCTATATAAATCCTTGGGGGTCAACATATGAGCAATTATCTCTAAGTGCAATCGTTCGACCCTAACAAATTAGTACACCAAAATCATACAATATGTATATCTTAGAGAACTCATATCACCTTCACCTATAGGATATATATTTACTCTAAATATATATACAATCATTCAATCCTATAACCACGTATACATACCACACATAATGCACACTTTGCAATACTCATAACATAAACGGTTATAGGATACAAATATACTGCACAATGCTATCATATTCCAGGAATTACTCACTTTATTCCGGGTTACCATACACCGGACTATTATTTCATCGCCATGGTAATAAAACAAAACACAACATATAGGAAGCAGTCATAGTTCCGAACCGGAAGTGAGAACGAATCATACCTAAGACTTCTCACCCCAAAATGAAATCACACAATAAATAATGGACGACTATGACCTGGGGACTATACACACCCTGCTCCTCAAGCCAGGGGCCTCACCCACATCGCGTAACCTCCCATGATAGCATGTGCTGGGTATGCCCACACAATGAGTATATATATATATCATTCACACCATATTTACATACATATGATTATATCATATATACAAACCATCACACACGGTATATACATTCACGCCATATCTACACACACACACACACACACACACACACACACACACATATATATATACATATATACTATCTCCAATACGTATGCATAATGGTAATGAATTCGGGTATATGTAGATAATTCTCATCATACTAAATAACGCCGTAACACATACCTACTCGATTAATTTCCTTATACGATCCCTCACTTGTAACTTACCCATCCATAACACTTATTATGTGAATAGTCTCTCAACATATCCAACATTAAGGATACTATCTCAAAATCAAATGTACATATCCATCATCATACCCATACCATTTATATCCAGATGCATACCAATATATAATAATCATTCCGGCTATAAGTATAAACACAACCTATTAGTCGATAATCTACGAGATCAATCCCAATTCATTTCTTATAACCCCATTATACCTCAGAATATCTATTATTAATTGCGCATAAATGTGTAATGACTATCTCAGCTAGAAGTACAAACATAACTATTCTAGTCGGTAATAATCCAAAATATATAGCGCAATACCACTTGACTTCAAACGCACATAAGCAAAAAGGAACTATCTCTACAACTTGTAGAGGGGGCTTGAAGGTAATCTTGACATTAGGGACAAATCCCTAGTTAGCAACAGTGTTTTAGATTATGCAACCGAGGTAGCTCAAACGTGGTAGCTCAGCAAGGTAGCTCGGCGTAGCAGCTCATATTTTAGCTTGTTGTATTAGTCATATTGTATCTTTGTTTATATTGACTGTAAGCTATAACGGTTGTAATGACGTAACGATAATAACAAAAGAGGTTGTATGAGGTCAAACGGTACTTGCGAGAGACCAGGCTTGGCAGAGCTTGGGAGAGCTTTCATGCTCTATCGAATGACCTCACCGTGGGAACTTTAGAGGGACTTGGTTTGGAGGATTGAGAAGTAAGGCACCGTTGGGGCTTGTCCTGACCATCTTAGATACACCTAGTAAAACACCGAAGGACCCTAACCGTGGAACCTCAAGCGGAGCAGCTTGAAGTTCCATCGGGCATTGAGTTATGGACCAAGTAGCCCTCTACTTAATGTCACATCTACTGTAGGTGATGTCACTAGCCAGCTAAACAATATCAGACACGTACTTGAGTAAACCACCCTGGTATTTGGGGCTGTCAAGCAGTTGGTGAGCCACCTCTGCAACAACATCCCCCTGAAACACAGTGGTTAGGCAAAAGGCATGTCTTGGCATTTAATGTTCATGACGTGGAGATAACTAGTGCATCAGGCATTTAATGTTGTGACATAAAGTATGAGGGATGTCTTTTCATAGTTTTAATGACTGAGTTGCCTCGGGGGTGGTGTGGAGGGCTATTTAAGGACCCCAACCACCTTTGAGGAAGGATAGAGACTTTTGGAGAGTTCAGAAGTTATTGCAAAACCAGAGAGTTTACTCACTCACCATTGTCATTTATTATAAAGCTTTTAATACTTGACAGAGATTCTTGAGGGTGTTTGGTGTGTTTCTACCTGCCTGCTAAGGTGTATCTAGGGTGCTTACTTCTCTCTCCCTCTAGCTAAGCCATTTCTAAAGTTCATTATCATTCCCTGAGTTATACACGAGAGACTTTGTGAGTTTAAGCTGAGTCTATCTTCATTGGGTTCGTGTTTATGTGTTCTGTCATTAATCCAAAGCTTTGGCCAACTAACTTGTCATTACCATACTCAATAGGGGTTACGCCTCCATATATAATCTAAAGTACCCTCCTACATTTGGCGACTCTGCTGGGGAGGCATACTTCTAGATAAGGAGTATGGCGTAAGATAATGCTACTCGGAGACTCAATTTCGATGACATTCAGCATAATGAAGAACAGGCTGCGAGAGAGCAAGAGGCCCTAGGAGATGGGGCTCCTCGAGTAGAGGTACCTATGGCACCAGCAACGATAGGCATCCCAGGGGTCGCCCAACCTCCTGTGATCACGGGATTGGGACCCGCCCAGATTGCCCTCCTCATGAGCAAGTTTCACGAGTTCTTGCAAACTCCGGTGGCTTCAACTATGCTGGAAGGATTAGAGACTAACGCTTTTGTAACACCAGGAATAGCCCCAACGGTCCCACCAGGGGCAGGTGTTACAGGAGCTATCCCAGCAAGTGTACCCTCTGTTGTGAATCCAGCTGTGGGTACCTGAGGAGTTTCAACGGAACCATCGGTAACGTTCGTGTCGGTTACAACGAGCGCTCGGCCCTCTGCCCCATCGCTGGCTGCCCCAGTAGCCTCGCCCATGGAAGAAATGAGAAAAGAGATGCAGAAGGAGATGCTGAAGTTCATGCAAGCTTCCTCGCAGGCCGTGGGCGAGGTGGCTTCGGTCTACGATGAATTTCGAACACCTTACCCCCAGGAATACAACGACGAACCCTACCCGAAGGACTATATTCCCCCTACCTTTGAAAAATACTCAGGGCAGGGTGGGAACCCGAAGGAACACATTAAGCGTTTCGTTGAACACTTGGGAGCGCACTGCAATGACAAAAAGCTTAGACTGAAGGAGTTCTCCAAATCCATGACTGATAAAGCATACACTTGGTACTCTCATCTGCCTCCCAATAGCGTCTCTACGTGGGAGGAGATGCATGTATTGTTCGTCCGAAAGTTCTTCTTGGCAGAAGATGAGTTCACCCTAACCTAACTTGGCAGGGAGAGGCAAAGGCGAGGAGAAGAGGTAGTGGCCTATATTCGAAGGTTTAGGGAAAGATCCCTTGATGTAAGGGAAGAAGTTAAGGAGGCCAGGTTACTACAAATTTGTGCTGAGGGATTACTTCCTGAGTATATCTGTCACCTAATCAATGAGACACGCGAGGAACATTTTCAGCATTCTTAAAATCTGCAAGAAATATCTCTTTGGTGGTGCGACCTAGCCCGGTAGTAGCTCCCATGGTGTTTAGACAGCCGATACAACCCATTGGAGGAAGGTCTCAGGCCCCACGGGTGGGATATATCGAGAGGGAAGATGGGGGCAAGGCCCAGAGGAAGGACAACAAAAGAAAGTTCGGAAGAGATAGAGAAGACCCGCCACCGCTACCTTGTATGGTGGAGGAGGCTGTGAGTTACTATAACGCAATGGTCCAAGGTGGAACGGTTTATCAACCAAAAGGTGTTCCGACGGAAGAGCCCGACGCAACAACTAGGGCTGACCCCAAATATTGTCAAGTTCATCGAAAGGTCCTGCATCCAACAGAAAGCTGCTTCACGCTGCGAAGGATCATCGACAAGTATATGAAGGCGTGGACATTGCAAATTCCCCTGCAGAACGTTAACAATAACCCACTCCCGGTGCATGGGGCCAATCTGGTAACGACCTATGATAAGGAAGCAGAATGGGAGGGGGGAAAGGCAACGACGAAGGAGTTCAATGAGGCACTGGAGCATTGCGCTAGGGGAATGGATAACGTAGTTCTAGCTTATAATGAAGCAAGTGCTAGGGACGTAGAAGACGCCTACAGCGTGGAGGGTGAGGAAACGGACCCGGTTGTAGAATATAGCGCAGTTTCAAAATCTCCAAAGTTCACTTGGTTCTTCGACCAAGTGGGAATCCCAAAAGAGAGCAGAATGGAGATAACTCAGGCGATCTTAGATATTACAAGGAGAAATACAGTCCCCTCGATAAGATGGAGGGGACCCATGGCTAGGCTGGTAAAGAAGTTCCTATCAGAGGTAACGTTCAGCGATGCAGATAGAGCTGTAAGGTTCCTCCATAATAGGCCTCTGTATGTAACCGCCAGTGTTAACGGGGTCAGCTTTGCAAGGACTCTTATGGATGGGGTGCTTCCATCAACATTATGCCAATCAACTCCTTCCACGCGGCCAATATTCGTGAAGAAAGGTTGGTTCCCATGCCCTTGGTAATCTTGGGCTACGATAATCAATCTTCCAAATCCATCGGGTATGTAAACGTGGGGATAGTAATGGGAAATCTGAGTTCCCATATCAAGTTCCATGTAATAGAAAGCGCAACTTCCTATCATTTGTTAATAGGAAGAGTATGGATGCACAACCAAGGGTTAGTTCCCTCAACGTACCATCAGTGTGCTAAGGCGAATATCAAGGGGACAGAAGTGACTATTAGGGCAACTAAGAGGCCTTTCGCTATCGAAGAAGCACACTTGGTGGATGCAGCCTTTTATACAGAGCTCGAAGAGGACGTGCGGGTTCTAACAAGAATAATGGAGGGAGCATGGTCCCCTCAATTAGATAAAGAATGGGACCTTTAAATCAGAGTGGCGAAGGGGGGAGGATCGAGGAAACCTATCGGGCGGTCCCTCGACCCCAGAACATCTCGAAGCAGCTCAAAGAAAAGATGAGGCCTAGGACAGACCCAGACGACCATGAGGTCCAACGACAAAGCGTGTTAAGTCATTTTTTAGGGGAAAGAAACACTGAGGCGTCCAGAGAAAGGAAGAGAAAGTCCGTAGCAATAGCTACCAGCAGGCAATGCAAGAAAATTGTCACTGAAGAGGGAAAAGTGCTGTACCGCTTATAATGGCGTGAACGGGCGGCCGAAAAAGCTAACAATGAGGTTGACCCGATATATGAGTGTTTTTTAGTAGATCAACGGGGGCAGTGTATGGTGATAGACAACTCCAACATACAAGAGTTCGTAGAAGATGTCGCTGAAGAACCAGACTACGTGGCGGACCAACCAAGGCCCCAGGCACAAGAGTTGGAGCAGCTAAACTTGGCAAGAGAAGGAGAAGATCCAAGGCCTATCTTTATCTCGAAAGATCTTGGTAAGGAGAAACGAGAAGCCTTGGTTGACCTGATTCGGGAATTCATAGATGTTTTCGCATGGAAGTACACTGAAATGGAAGGGCTGGATGAGGAAGTGAGCTGCCACAAGTTGAACGTGATGCCTTCGGCTATTCCGGTGAAGCAGGCAACAAGAACTTACAAGCCGTAAATAGATTTAAAGATTAAAGAAAAGGTCCAACGCTTATTGGCAGCAGGATTTATCAAGCCCATACAACATCCCCTCTGGCTATCCAGTATTGTGCCAGTGGGGAAGAAAGACAAAAACCAAATAAGGATCTGCGTGGACTTCAGAGACTTGAATAGGGCTTGCCCCAAGGATGAGTTTCCCCTACCCTCCATCGACAGTTTGATAGATGCCACGGCTGGTCATGAGATGTATAGCTTCATGGATGGATATGTGGGATACAACCAGATCAAGATGGACCCCTCTGACGCAGTGAAAACAACATTCAGAACGCCGTTGGGCAACTTCATGTACAAGGTAATGCCGTTTGGACTCAAGAACACCGGGGCTACGTACCAAATAACAATGATGGCCATTTTTCATGACTTCTTCCACAAATTTGTGGAATTCTACGTAGGCGACTTGGTCATCAAATCAAAGAAGGAGGAGTCCCATCTGAACGACTTAAGGAAGGTGTTTGCTCGGTGCAGGAGGTATAAGTTAAGGATGAACCCGTTAAAGTGTGTCTTCGGAGTAACAAGTGGTAAGTTCTTAGGCTTCGTGGTTAACCGACAAGGGGTACAGATGGACCAGGATAAACAACGGGCCATCTTGGAGATGCCATGTCCAAGAACGACGAAGGAGCTGAAAAGTTTTCTCGGTAAAGTCTCCTACCTTAGGAGATTTATACCTAGATTGGCCGAAATAACACACCCACTGATGCAGCTGCTACGAAGGAACATGAAATTCAGATGGGAAGAGGTTCACCAGAAGTCCCTTGTTGGGTTGAAGAAGCTTCTCGTATCACCACAAATCATGGTTCCTCCCCAGGCGGGAGCTCCGTTGCAGCTATACCTTACATCCACCAAGAGGTCCGTTGGAGCTCTGTTGGCACAAGAAGTAGACGGGCAAGAACGGCCGGTTTACTACCTCATCAGAATTATACATGGGCCAGAAACTAGATATACTAGCTTAGAAAGGCATTGTTTAGCCTTGGTCTTTGTAGCACAAAAACTTAGGCATTATATGCTGTCTTTTACCATTCATATTGTAACTAGATGCGACCCAATTAGGTATTTACTCGCAAAGACTATATTGATTGGCAGGGCAGCTAGATGGTTCCTTATTCTCTCTGAATATGACTTAAAATGTGTAGTCCCTCGCACAATCAAAAGCCAGGCGTATGCCGACCTATTGGCCATCTTCCCTTCAGGAACCTTCGAGCCACCTAGGGAAGACATTCCAGGAGATGATTTGCGGGCCAATTACCTGGATGCAACCGAGGAGGAATGGACGATGCAGTTAGATGGATCTTCGGCAGAAAAGATGGGAGGAGCAGGGGTTGTTCTTTTAAAAGGGATGGAAGAGATTTGCCTTTCCTACAAACTAGATTTCCCTTGCTCTAATAACGAGGCAGAATACGAGGCGTTGGTACTAGGGATTCTAGAGGCTCTTCGGAGGGGAATTCGTTCACTCTGCATTAAGGGTGACTCGAACTTAGTAATTCAGCAGGTAAATGGAGAATGTACGTTGAAACACATGAGCCTGGCACCCTATAGAACAATCATTCAAAGGCTCCTCAACCAGTTCCATCGGACCAAGATCAGGAGACATCCCAGAACGATAAACCGCTATCCAGACGCTTATGCCACTATTGCCCAGAAGATGATAATGAAAACCAATGAGACTACAGTTGTGATCCAATGAAGAACAACTCCTTCGGTAGTATAGTCAATACTACCGATGGAGGAAGAGGTGGGCTGGAGAAGAGATATTAAGAAGCAACTGGAGTCTGGGGAGGGGCGATGCGGCTAGGAGAGTTGGCCCAATATTTTACATGCCAGGGAAATCTCTATTTCAGAAATACAGGAGGATGGTTGTCACGATGCGTCAGCCCAGAGGAGGCCGAGCAAATATTGAGGAAAACGCATGAGGAGCACTACGAAACGACTGAGATACCTCTATATAGGAGAATTAAAAGGGAGGGGTATTTCTGGCCTAGAATGAAGCAAGATGCGGCAGAGCTACAAAGAAAATGCAACAAGTGTCAGCTATTTTTCGAAGCAGCTGAGTGCCATTTTATTGAAGCTCAAACGGACTGGAGGCAGCCCTACATCAACTTCATTCAGGAGGGGGTTATCCCAACGGAGAAAATAGATGCAATGGGTCTGAGGCGAAGAGCTCCAAGGTTCTACGTCCAGGAGGGGCAGCTTTATCGAAAGGGGTCCTTTAACAGGCCCTTGCGATGTGTCACGAAGGAAGAAGCAGTGGAGGTCCTCAAACAAGCGCACGATCCAGCACATATAGGAGGAGCCAAGCTGTATGATCAGTTGATGACATTGGGGTATTATTGGCCAACAATGGAGAAAGACTCTGCGGAGTTTGTTCGAAAATGCAAGGCTTGCCAACTCCATGGGAATATGATCCATGCCCCATCGGTAGACTTGCACTATCTATCAACCCCCTATCCATTTCATACTTGGGCGTTCGACCTAGTGGGGGAAATACACCCCTCTTCTAGAGGCAAGATATGGATACTAGTAGTAACGGAATGTTTCACAAAATGGGCCGAGGCAATACCACTCAAACGGGCAACGGCTGGGGTGGTGAGCAACTTCATCAGAGAATACATCATTTGCCGTTTTGGGATCCCAAAAGTAATTCTCTCGGATAATGGGACCCCCTTCGTCAATTCTGAAGTAACAATGCTCATAGACAAGTACTCCATTGTTCATCACACTTCAACGGTGGCATACCCAAAGGGAAATGGTCAGGACAAAGCAACTAACAAAACCCTGATTAATATCTTGGCCAAAATGTTGGAAGACTTTCCAGGGGCGTGGGATGACAAGATACCAGCTGTCTTGTGGGCCTATCGAACAACCAAGCGAAAACCCACAGGATACACGCCGTTATCTCTTATTTATGGGGCTGAGGCAATCCTCCCAGTAGAATTGGAAGTTCCCTCTGCTCGTTATGCCTTGAGAAGTAGCATGCTCCCTCATAGTAGACATGTACAGCTGGAAGCATTGGATGAACACAGAGATAACTCGATGCAACACTTTCAAATATATACGAAATAACTCTTCAGGGCATATTACAACTTGGTGAGACCAAGGAAGTTCATGGAAGGAGACCTCGTATTGAAAGCAGCAGTGAAGAACATCAGGGGACTTCCTCTACCAAAGTTCGTAGCCAACTGGGAGTGACCCTTCGTTGTGAAGGAAGCCCATGACTCAGGTTATTGCTTAATTTCGAAGTTAGAAGAATACAAGACATTTAAGATTAACAATAAGTGGCTGAAGGTTTATCATGTGTAAACAGCCAAGTTTAAACCGATGTTATGACTAGCTATCGTTATAAATATACAAGTTTTGGGTGACATTTTTTTAGCATAATGGAAGAATTGCATAAATACAAAACTCTATAGCACACTACAACAGTCACAACACGCGAAGGGATTGAAAAGTATATGTTCTTCATTCATAAACAAAAGAGCATTACAAAATTTCTTTTGGGAGCTATTGCCCAAGAATTACATAGATAAAAGCAGTAAAGGATCTGTATACAAGAAGTAACTAGTCTAAAAGAAAAGATAAATCTGAGGAAGAGAAACAATCTCCAGGAAGGCCCGAAGAAGCTGCTGTGAAAGACCATTGGGCGTTAATAGAAACCTCCAGCCTCGTTTGCACTTGTGTACGTTCAATCAGGAGTCTCTCACGCTTCAGTTTGACCAAGCACAAAGCTTCTTCGACATCCTTTACCTCTTGATCCACTTCTTCCAAAAGGGGTGCCAATGCGACCAACCTAGCTTCCTCAGCTTCCTGGTCCTCCTGGTGCTTTCGTAACACTTCCCTCTGGCCGATCAGTTGCTGGTTCTTCAAAGTCTTCAGATACGTTATAAGCCAGTCAAAACGGAAACCATCACGTCCCAACTCCTTCAGAAAACCTAGAAATTGGTTAAGAAGGGATCTGGTAACACTTGCAGTAGGGGTACTAGCAATTTCAGCAACAACGATCGCCATGCCTTGCAGTCTGTGACTCATCACATGAATATTGGAGCGCAGGCAATCTGGTGTGAAGGTCTCAGGGTGGCGATTCACCAGTTGCTCGATCACCAAGCGGTGGTTGATAGGCATTTGAGGAGACTGCCGAAGCACCATTAGGCAGAACACATGAGGAGCCAGGTCAGGAAGAGGCATTTCGCACCCAGAATCGCTCTCGGCTGTAGCACCAGTCGTAGAACCTTGATCATCATGAATAGAATTTTCCGAAACATCAGGTTCTCGGAAGGGCGAGCCTACAGGTGAGAGAACTGGGGGCGAATTTTCCCGAGCAACCTGAAAAGAAATAGCCCACATGATGAAATTATGAATAAAAACTTAACAAGTGTTTTCGTTGTTAAGTCACCGTTACAAGGTGGTGTTTATGAAAAAATCTTAACAAGCGCTTTCGTTGTTAAGTCACCGTTACAAGGTGGAGTTTATGAAAAAACTTAACAAGTGTTTTCGTTGTTAAGTCACCGTTATAAGGTGGAGTTTATGAAAAAATCTTAACAAGCGCTTTCGTTTGTTAAGTCACCGTTACAAGGTGGAGTTTATGAAAAAACTTAACAAGTTTTTTCGTTGTTAAGTCACCGTTATAAGGTGGAGTTTATGGAAAAAATCTTAACAAGCGCTTTCATTGTTAAGTCACCGTTATAAGGTGGAGTTTATGAAAAAACTTAACAAGTGTTTTCGTTGTTAAGTCACTGTTATAAGGTGGAGTTTATTAAAAAAAAAACTTAACAAGTTTTTTCATTGTTAAGTCATCGTTATAAGGTGAAGTTTAAGAAAAATCTTATGAAAAATCATAAGATGGAGATTATGGAAAATCCTAACAAAACTTAGCAAGAAAAATATACCTCAGTCACAACGGGAGCATATGAGGCAGCCACAGGGACAGGGACCGTTGGGGGAGAAATTACTACCCCAGAAGCCATAACGGGGTCCCTGGACGCAGAAGCCTCCACGTTTGGCAAAACTCTATCACCCGTATAGGGCACAAGGGCCAGCATACGGGGTTCATCATGCGAGGACACTGAGCCCTCAAACAAAGCCACATCAGGAGGGGGTGTAAACACACCAACCTGGGCCCTCACTGCAGGAGTTGGTGCAAGATCAGGAGAAAACTGTTCACAAAGCCAAGTGTCAGAAAAGAAGAATGGGCACAGAAAATATGAAGAAATACTCCTACGTGTTACTTACCTTAGTTATGATACTAAAAAGAGGAATGGCAGTCAGGGGTCTCATCAGCGTCGTTGGAAGAAGAACGCTTGCCAACAACGAGGATATTTCAACCTGGGGTACCCAAAAAAACATCTCAGAATTCAGCAAGCCAAATAAGATAAGAATGGGAGCAAAAAAAAGACAAAAACAAATAAATTAAAAAGGAAACCATACCTCGGGCCCACTCTCCTCAACAGGAACAATGGGCAGAGGAACCTCAGGTGAGGCCTGTAAATTAGAGGGGGCCGAGGGTGTTATCGCGGATGGTGTCACTTCGGGCGGGGTTACCACTTGAGGCGAGGAATCACCCCCCCAATGACTTCCCTTACACGTTGACTGCCAGCACGTCGAGAATAGGTAAGCCCCGTCATGGGGGAACGGAGAGGAGTCACATCGGTATGAGGTGCACCGAAGCGTCTCCCCACAAAAAGGGCTTACGGGAGGGCTAGAGGGGTCTGGTCTTTCTATTTCAACTCCCTGCACCACAGTTGTCAAAAAAAAAAGCAAGCGAAGGAAAATAGATGTATAAGTAAAGACAGTCCTCCTTAAGCAAAAGGGAGATAATAACTAAATCAGGCATACATACCTCCGATTCAGAAGGAGAATGAGAAGACACGACCACGGGCAAAGAAGGAGGAGTAACAGCAATAGAAGGGGCAGGAGTGGAATGCACCTCAGGAGTCCGTTTCTTCTGGGACTTGGTGCCCAGAGTCTTCTTCCTTGATCCTGCTGCGCTAGTATTGACCCCTTGGGGAACCCTGAAGCTCTTCCTCCTTCTAGCCGTTGGCTCTGAAGGATCCACCACCACCGTGGGGAAAGCAACGGAGGAAGGGACAACGACTGCATGCCATTGATACTCGGTATTTATTCGGTCTAGTTCTGCTTGGGCCTCCCTCCTTACACGCTCAGCCATCTCAGCAGGCATGGGAGGTGGAACAAAGGCTATGGGAAGAGTCGCCACGGGAGTTTGGGGCTTCTGGGACTTCGAGTTTGATGACCCACTCTTGGCCATTTTTGCCTTCTTGGCAGGTGGTGGAGAAGCCCCCTCATGGGTAGTAGCTGCAGTAGAGGGGGCAGCCTTCTTTGGAACAGCAGGAGTCCTCGGTCTTGGCGTTGCAACTGGGACCATGGGGCAAAGTGGGGGAAGCTCGGTAGGAGGTGCTTTGTGGGTTGAACTTAGTGGGAATTCTATCCCAAGCACAGAGTTTCCTTTTAGCCCCAACTCTAAGGCAGAAAATGAAGAAACGGGAGGGTACACCGGCTCTCCCTCAACGAACTTAGCAATTTCAGCTAGTTGTTTTGACCAATACTTGGTGGCAAATAAAGGGGTCACATCCCCATGTCTAGTAATACTGGGAATGGTGACACGCCCAGCCATGGTTGAACATATCCCCCACGCAGCAGTCGAAGAAAACAAGGAGCATGCCTCGCCAAAGGATACCTTGGGGTTTGACGATTGAAACACTGGACGTGGCACCCCCTGGTCAAACTCAAACTGACGGCTGCATCGGTTGGGATTATAATGCTCGCTCGTGTATCCCCACTCGGTGTAGGAGGGCAGACATCCAGGAGAAAGCAGAAGAACCACGGCAAGCGAGGCATCCTCAATGTCGGGAGAAGGGTCCTGTATCAATCTGGCATCATGATGAAAAAATTCATAAGTGTGAAAAAGACCTCTTCCTGATAGGGCCTCATAACGAAATTCTCGAAACGGTCAATCACAGAAATCAACTCCTTTCGGCTTTATCTCTTATGATAAATGAAAGAACGAGGAGGCAAAATTGTTTCACCCGAAGGAGGACTGTTGGGCTTGGCCGCTACGGCAGGAAAGCGGAAGTAGAGAAAGCTGGTCAGAAGAACGCTGTTGGAAAAATTGGCCAAGTTATAACGACCAATAGAGCGTTCCATGTCAAATAAAGCCCTATCCAACCAGGTGTACAGGGATCCCAAGGCAATTGCAGCCAGGGGAAGCTTTATGCCTCGAGCTAAGCAAAGGGACAGGTTGATAAGGTCTCTTCGGGGCTGGTCGTTGGGCTTGCCCGTGAAAAGGAAACGGGACAGAATCTCAAGAATGTAAGCGGGAAGCTCCAACGGCGTACCTTGACTAGGGGCAGTTGATGAAGAACTGCCTTCACTAAAACTCTTGAAGAAATAATTTATCAAGGGAGAAAAAGTAGCTTTGTTGGAAGAACCGATGCAGCTTCGGCATATGCGATCTAACTCCAAACGATCTGCAGTCTCTGGAGCATCTAGAGCCTCATCGGTGTAAGGCTCATTGCCTGTTGAATCGAGGCCCAGGAGCTCACACACGTCTTCCAGAGTTATGGTAAACTCACCCCACGCAGCGATGAACGTATGAGTATCCACGTTCCATCGAGAGACTAGGACTGGAAGGGCAGCATTGTTCTTTGATAGAGTAAACTCACCAAACCATATAGCCCGTTGCAGCCCGATATTAGTAAGGACATCAGCATAGGAACTTTGCATGTGAGAGTTCCAGGCAGCAAAGTGCGCGGGGGATCCCCCGGTGCTTCGAAATCAATATGGGACCATGGAAAGTCCCCTCACTCCAAGCGAAATCTGAGAGTTCCTTCTGGGGGCAAAAATCCCCACTTAGACAATTCTTTGTCCTCATCACCCAACAGTAGGGCGTCAAACTTGGAAGAAAAACAGAAAGCCTTACAGGCAACAGTAAAGCCATCACCCTCCCCAAAAATGGGGGAGCGACGGTAAAACCTCAGCTGTTCCTGGCGAGCAACACCCAGGGCAAAGGCAGCAATGGTGGTGGCAGACGGAACACTGGTGGCAGACATGGTGGGGTTGCTTGAAGACGCCATGGAAAACAATAAAACGTAACAGAGAAAGCTTCGAGAAAAAAGGGATTGAGAGCGAGAATGGAGAAGCACGATCACAAGTGGTGGTACAGAAGATGAAGAATAAAGCTCTTGCAACAATGGAGTCTCTCTCTCTCTTTCTAAAAAAGAAACGCCAGTCTGAAGAAGATAATAACGGAGTAAGAAAAAACAAAGGAGAAGGTTCAAAGTATTTTGAAAATGGCTGTTTAAAAATCTCGAGTTTTGGCGTTTAGATTTCCCAACCCTCGCACGTGCACGGCCGCCTATAATCATTTCATATGAACACGTGGCACCTTGGGAAGTGCTTTGACAGTTGAGAGGACTGCGCCACCTCATTAATGAAGTAACATCTGGGGAACACTAATCGTTGCCTTCCTATACAAGCTTGAGTTTTGGTGCCAATAAAATTTCTTGTCAGACTTATCCCTTAAAGCCCGAACGAGGCCTGAATATTTTCACAACAAAGAAAGGTCCATCGGTTTGAGACATTTCGTGTAGACATTTCTTGTTCCAACAAATCCCTCCACGAGGGGGAAAATATAGAGGGGGCTTGAAGGTAATCTTGACATTAGGGACAAATCCCCAGTTAGCAACAGTGTTTTAGATTATGCAACCGAGGTAGCTCAAGCGTGGCAGCTCAGCAAGGTAGCTCGGCGTAGCAGCTCATATTTTGGCTTGTTATATTAGTCATATTGTATCTTTTTTATATTGACTGTAAGCTATAATGGTTGTAATGACGTAACGATAATAACAAATGAGTTTGTATGAGGTCAAACGGTACTTGCGAGAGACGAGGCTTGGCAGAGCCCGGGAGAGCTTTCATGCTCTATCGAATGACCTCACCGTGGGAACTTTAGAGGGACTTGGTTTGGAGGATTGAGAAGTAAGGCACCGTTGGGGCTTGTCCTGACCATCTTAGATACACCTGGTAAAACACCGAAGGAGCCTGACCGTGGAACCTCAAGCGGAGCAGCTTGAAGTTCCATCGGGCATTGAGTTATGGACCAAGTATCCCTCTACTTAATGTCACATCTACTGTAGGTGATGTCACTAGCCAGCTAAACAATATCAGACACGCACTTGAGTAAACCACCATGGTATTTGGGGCTGTCAGGCAGTTGGTGAGCCACCTCTACAACAACAGCCCCCTGAAACACAGTGGTTAGGCAAAAGGCATGTCTTGGCATTTAATGTTCATGACGTGGAGACAACTAGTGCATCAGGCATTTAATGTTGTGACATAAAGTATGAGGGATGTCTTTTCATAGTTTTAATGACTGAGTTGCCTCGGGGGTGGTGTGGAGGGCTATTTAAGGACCCCAACCACCTTTGAGGAAGGATAGAGACTTTTGGAGAGTTCAGAAGTTATTGCAAAACCAGAGAGTTTACTCACTCACCATTGTCATTTATTATAAAGCTTTTAATACTTGACAGAGATTCTTGAGGGTGTTTGGTGTGTTTCTACCTGCCTGCTAAGGTGTATCTAGGGTGCTTACTTCTCTCTCCCTCTAGCTAAGCCATTTCTAAAGTTCATTATCATTCCCTGAGTTATACACGAGAGACTTTGTGAGTTTAAGCTGAGTCTATCTTCATTGGGTTCGTGTTTATGTGTTCTGTCATTAATCCAAAGCTTTGGCCAACTAACTTGTCATTACCATACTCAATAGGGGTTACACCTCCATATATAATCTAAAGTACCCTCCTACATTAAAGTACCCTCCTACACAACTTATAACTATTTCATGATAGCCCACCACAATTACATTAATATTATCTGACTATCTTTCAGTCCCAGAATCGTTTCCTTACTAAAAGTGGCATCATACCCTCATAATCCATTCTAAAATAGGTCTAAATGCCGCCTATTCAACGTAAGGTACAAATCTCTTGATTGTATAACCTAACCCTCTATAATACATCCACTAAGAAGGTCACTAGGTTTTAAACCCAAAAGAAAAGGTGGTTAAAGAAAATCCTATTCTTGGGCTAAAAACAGAGGACCGGTCGATCGGCCCCTGACCTCCGGTCGACCGCGATTCCAAATTTTGCCTTATGAAGAAAACAATATGCTATTCCCTTAAGATGCGGTCAACCGGCCTCCTGCCCGCGATCGACCGGCCATACCAGATAACTCGGCCATTTTCCATTTTTGGACGAACCCCTAATTCTCCAAACACCCAAAATATCATCATCCAACCCCCAATCTTTAACTCAATCATATTCCTAACGTTAAAACTTGTCAAATGGATTAACCCAACTAATTATACAACCTCAAACCCATGAATAAACATCAAATGCAAGATAAAATACCCAAAAGATAGGTTTTGACATATAACCCAAAATCCAATTCTTTTGTCCACAATTTATGAAATAAAATGCACAAATGAATTATTTAGCAATATTAAACACTTGCCTCGAAATTGTAGAGGTTAAATCTTCCTCGAAGTCGCTGATTTTTGGCCAGAACTCCCAAACTCCAAGCTTTCTCCTCTCTCTTCTTTCTTTTCCTCTTCTCTTTCTCTCTCTAGGTTTTTCTCTCCCTCTCTTAATCTCAAGAATGAGATTTTATCTACCAAAGGCTTTATAAGCCTAATATCCTGGATATCCAACTTCAAATGGTGATACGCACTTTAAATGACTCGTTTACTCCAATCCAAGTCAAACTAACTTAAAATAGTCCAAAACCTAAATAAAACCCAATGACAGTCATTTTGACTATCTCGACCCATCCTGAATTAACCCCACACTCAGAATCGTCATCCGAAATACTTTATAACATACTCGAATTTAGACCTCAATTACCAAATTTAAAATTCTCCAATTTAAATCAATTTTATTTCTCCCCAAAATTTAAATTCTCGGTCCTAAAATCACGGGATATTACAAAAACGTCAACCAATCACAGCATGTCACGCGTCCCTTTAATTTTAAAATAGGGACTAAAAATGGAAACAAAATATTTGTTGTGCTATATCCATAATCAATATCATTTTATGTACTAAAAGTACATAATCTATTATTATTAATACTTCTTTACGGCCAAAATTGTAGGAATTAACATCGTAACTTTGAAACATATTGTGCAAATTTAAAAATGACCTTAAACTTGAGAAAACTAATTTTACAGTTTATTCTTAAAATATTAACAAGAAAACAAACCAAACTACTCGGAATAGACTTGTATATTTGCTCTTCTAAAAGCTCATTTGAGATTGCCTCCTAGAATAAATCATTGTACATTATTATAATGTTAAGCGTGTTAGCTTACTCAGCTCCACAAGAATTTGAGTTCGTCAGTCAATTACTTTAGGGACAAAAATAAGTTGGTCGACTGGGCTATAGTTAGTGCGAAAAACAAATCAAAATTTTATTTAGCACTCTTTAAACTTTTCAAATTAATCTTAAATACAAAGAAATGGAATGTCATTTTAAGCATTTTTTTTAATTTTATTTTCAAGCATATAACGTGTATTAATTCTCAATGCAGTTTTCGTGAATGGAATGTTTTGCCAAGACCCAAAGGATGCCACTGCTCATGATTTCTTCTATTTGGGTCTCCAAATCCCTAGAAATACGTCCAATCCCAACCGTCATGTGACAACCCGCCTAATAAAATATCGGGCGATCACTCCTATATCAAATTATAACAGGAGTCTCATATGGATCATTCTTAGCATCACTGTCGAAAATCCATTTAATTACTAATAACCTATTAGGCCGATGCCAAAATTTTACTTAACTACTCTTTTTAAACAATTATAAATAAAACATCCACACAGTTTATGCGTAAATGAAGCTGAAATGAAATAAAATAACCAAACACTCGGTCGAAATATACAACCATATCGAATGTCGTACTAAAAGAATAAATAAATGCAATTGAGCCATTGGCCCAAATCTTTATACAGTACCTCCTATCTAGAGTACAATGATAGAAGCGTCTATCAAGAACCTGTACGCATCCACAGCTTCTGCAGCTGACGTCTGACTCGTAAGAAGTGCCATCCAGGCGTCCCTGTGTCTGGACACCTATATATATATATATATAGCAAGAGAGGAAAAAGTAGATAAACGGGTCAGAGCCCGAGTTTGAAAATATTTAGCAAGTGCATAAATGCCTTATTTTTAAAAAAAGGTTTTATCTCATATTTAAATTTGGTATCGCACTCCCATGAGATACCCCTCACCTCTCTTCTAATAGTGCATTCCTAGCGCATCCCTCTAAATATCCTAGTCAAGCTACCGTGCTAAACTAGTCTATCACCCAACTACTATCAACCCTAGATAGTCCAAGTACTAAGGGCTAAACTTCTCCCCATTCTCAACACTGTGCCAAGTTCGTGTGTGGAGTGTCTCGCAAGCGAAATCCAAACAAGGAACCCCCCGATACACTACTGCGAGGCAAGGCCGATTGTCGAGATCCATTAGACCCTCAGTACATAACATATGTATATGTACATATACCATATAAGAATTACTAATATTAGAGCACTAAGGGTTAAACTTATCCCCAGTCTCAACACTAAGCCATATTCGTGCCTGGGGTGTCTCGCAAAGTGAAATCCAAACAAGGAACCCCCCCGATACACTACTATGCGGCAAGGTCAATCGTCGGGATCCATTAAACCCTCAATACTCAAATTATACATACATATTCATATTTTATATACTGTTCATTTTACACGTCCGGATACATCTCCCGGAATGAGAATTCATTTACCACATATATACCAATTTCATTTTCATTTTCATTTTCTTTTTATCTCAAAACTTCCCATTTCCCTTCTTTCATCCATGAATTGTATTTAAAAGCCAATTAATTATCATGAATTGCTTTAACATATCATATAACTTTTTAAAAGTCAGTTTTATTATCATAAAAATGCTTTTTCGTTTTATAACATCCCATTTCCCTTCTTCCATCCAGGAAATGAATTTAAAAGCCAATTTTATTATCATAAAAATTCTTTTCATATCATATGCTTCCATTTCCCTTCTTCCATCCGGGAAGTGTTTCCAAAGCCTATTCATTTATCCCATTTCCCTTCTTCCATCCAGAAAATGTAATTAAAGCCAATTTATTATCATAAATTGCTTTAACATATCATATAACTCGTTCTAAGACCGCCTGCCCGGGTTTCCCCATTGTGTGCGCCCCTAAATGGATATCATCTTCCAGGGCCTATCACAAGGACACCTGGTATCCTACAATGCAAGACGTCGAGAAGCGGCCATATGCCTGCGGGAGAGTCATAACCACACCCAGAATTACCTCACCAGCGCAAAAAACATATAATAATCGCTCATATGGCTTATAGGACTATATCCATCCTGCATTCATTAGCCAGGGGGCTTCACCATACGCACGCAACTTCCCTTATGATGGCGATTTAGCGAGGTGTGTATCCATAAATTTTCATTTATGAAAATCATTTCTTTTTCCATTTGAAAACATTCATTTTTATATTTTCAAAAGTCATTGACATCATATCCTATATATACTTTATTCACAGAGTATATACATATACCATATATTCCTCCTCGAATATATATAAATGGCCATATTTTCCAATTTCATCTAGCGATGACCAATAATCCCAAAGATTCTCTCAAAGAATCATAATCATGCATTTCATATACGCATGGTACTAAACCCAAAGTATTTTCTTACTTTAATAAACAATACATACCTTAATCCCATATAAGGATTTATTGGATATCTCCAATTATACCATTTCTCACTAAGAGAATATACATCTATATTCCTAAATTTCATTCTAATCCTCTAATAGGATTCACCCAACCATAATCAACATAACTATGCTTTCCTATACGCATAAATTATTTAGGCCTAAAAGCCCACAAAAATATCCTAGGGATTTATCTTTCCCGAACAACCTTAAATTTAGTGGGTTATGGATTTCATTTCCATAAACCCAAGGACTACATCTTGTCCATATAATCACTTAAAGGTCCCCACCCTAAGTTAGGAACCCTAACCCTTCAAATTCTACAATTATTCTATTTTCCTCAAAAATATAGTTTAAGGGCTATACATTTAAGACCCACACTTTGCCCTCCTAAATTCCCTTAATTAGAGGACCATATAGTCTTAAAAGGTCCCTTATGTTATCACATAAATAACCTCGAATCAATTAGAATTGGAATTCATCCCATCCAATTCACCCTAAGAAAATTGCCTACTTTCAGCAGGGGTCGATCGATCGACCCTTGGCCATCGATCGATCGATGGCTCGATCGATCGATCCCCCATGATCAATCGATCGATCATGGCGAGCAGCTTCTTCTCCAAGAAGCTGTTTCGTCCATGAAAGCTTCTCCCAAGCTTTCATCTCCTCACCCAACGGCCCACAACTTCAACCAAAAACAACTACACATATAATACGGGTTCTAAACGTCCTAGAACCCAAAATCACCAATTAATTTCAATTAATTTCTAAGCTTCTCCAATTAAACCATTATTGGGGTTTATTCATTTTATCTCCCGAAAACCCGTTTTATCCACAAAAACCCAACCCAAAATCTTTAGGGTTTATTTATACCAAACTACGATATGAGATTTATGCTCAAAAGTAAATAAAGCAAGTAAACACTTGCCTCGTGGATATAATCCGACGACCTCGAGCCGAATCCCACGGAGTTTGGCCGAGGTTTCCCCTTTTCTCCTCTCTTCTCTCTCCTCGTGTAAAGGTGTTGTTTGGTGTAGGTTAGAGAGAAATGAGGTCTAAGGGGTTGTTGGAATGGATTATGTGAAACATACACACACACACACACACAGACATATAGACACAGTGTCAAGTTCTCCAACATACCTCACTTAATATACCTATGAACATACTTGTTATAAAAAAAGTATTTTTCAACCAGATTTGATATACATGATCTATATAGCAAGGAGATCATCTATTAGAAAAATTATCAAAAAATTCAACCCGCATCTAGGTGAGTTGATGGAAAAAATTTGAATTGTTGAAAATGCACATATCTACCCACTTTTCATTTCTCTCACTCCCGTATTGAAGTTTTTGATTATTTTTTTTGCAGATGATCTATTTACTATGTAGGTCATGTATACCAAATTTGGTTGAGAGATATATTTTTTTACTATTTTTTCAAAATGGGTATGTTCATTAGTATGTTAAGTGAGGTATGTTGGAGAACTTATATATATATATATGTATATATATATGTGTGTGTGTGTGTGTGTGTGTGTTAATAGAGAAAGATAGAGGGTAATATGTGGAGAAAGTCGAGATTGAAAAGAGAGGTGAGAGAAACAGAGAAAGAGGACCGTAAAAGGGATAAGAAAATGAGAACATATAGGAGAGATAAGGGATAATGTGTGACAAGTATGAGAAATAAGAGAGAATTAAGGGGGTTACGTTGGTTTTTTGGAAAGGAGAGAGTAGGAAAGAAGAAGGTGTGGTACCCCACCTATTCTAACCACGGGTGATCAGTCCTTCATTAAAACAAACAGGAATATCATCTAGATCATCCTTAGCATCAATGTCGAAAACTTTTTAATTTACTAACCACTTACGTTAAATTAATCATGTGTCAAATTTTATCTTTCATTAATAACAACATATAAAATTAAAGACGATAAACAAATCATCCAAGCAGTAATAATCAAAATGATTCCATCACAAGATAAATAACCAAATACATAATACCTAATAAACCATCGATTCAAAATACCAAAAGTCTAACTATGAGTCTATGAAAATAAAACTGAATTCACTAAATACAACTGAGTAAATGAAATAGCTGCAGGAGAGACATGCCCAAATGAAATAAGTGAAACTGAATCCTACTCTTGGAATGAAGCAACTGAAGCGTCAAATCCAAATTCTGCAAGCATCCACGGGTACTACAACTACACATCCTTGGTACAGATCATCAAGCTTGTCGTCCTTGTGACTGGACACCTAAAAGGTTTTGACGATATTTTGCAAACGGGTTAGAACCCAAAATATTTGAAAATACTTAGCAAGTATTTATCACAGTTTAAAATCAGTTATAGATTATACATGTTATTTCAACGTACACTCCCTTGAGTTCCTCACCTCTCAACTATTGTGCACACCTAACGTATACTACTGAGATATGCTACCCATCCCAACTAGGTATCCCCAAACTATCTATCCACTAATAGGTTTGGCTCCCCCATACTCCCGATACAGTACGTTACTCATTAAGCCCTTGGTTAATAATCTCTTAAACTTCTCTCGTACCGCCCATACAATATGCTATCGTAACACTAATAATTAACATGTCTCATACATTATTATCAAATATAATTAACATCTCACGTATGTTATCATTAAACCATTTCATTTAGTTGTTCTACTTAAATCATCTTTTAGATATACACTATCTAACTTTACTACCATCACACGCTAAGTAGATTACCTCATAATTAAATCACTTTTAACTATACATTATTTATCCTTCCTACATTACACACAAATAGGATACATCACCCAAGTTTATATATATATCACACTACACACACACACACACACACACACACATATATATATATATATATATATATATATATATATATATATATAGCATCTCCCGGACTGGCCACTGTGATGTACACTTGCATACTCTGCTATCAAGTTCATGTACCTTTCGTATCAAATCAAGGACTACTAGTTCAGCATGTCTCCTCGAACCCAAATAAATCAACACACGATGGAGGCGAACATAGTTCCAAGTTTATGGTTCATGCACATAGCTAACGTACCCAATTGACCGTCAATACTATCGTACACTCAGATATTCATCGTACGTAGGTTCTATGATGTGGGGCACAAATCTAGATATCACTAGAATCGCCAAGGTGGGATCGCCCTCTGCGTGGAACCTCCCGTGATAGCAGGAAATGTAGGTATGTTCACACATAAAAAAGCATATATTAGCCATACAGACAACCTATCCATATGTCATGTATAGGAATACGCAACCCATATTTATAATTCGTATAGGTATACACACAACCTATAGATATAATCTGTATAGGTATACACTCAACCTATAAAGTCATCTGCATAGGTATACACTCGACCTATAAATGTAATCCGTACGTAATATCTCTCTCGAATATTTAACGTACTATCGATATACGATTGTAACTCTCTATCGCATTTTCCCGAGTATTATTCTTTATCCGAAGGGCCCTAGTTACCCCTTATGTTATTTCAGTAGTTAATTCACTAATACGCTACTTGTCGACCTTATAGGTTCACTCAAAATCCCCGTGACCCGGTCTCATTCTCTCGAATTAAATATCATTATGAATTATTCCCGATTATTTTAGCCTTAGTTATTCCCGCTTATGACTAAGCCCCAACCCTACCATTAGCCTACTGGTCAACATAATATCTCTCATAATATTTCAAAGGCATCCCAAAAGTCTACCCGATCATTAATCGTAAGTTCTAGGCTAAAAAAGGGGAAAATTTTGAAAATCTGTGTAACCTAATCGATTTTCCCAAGGGTCAAATCAAATCGCATACCGAATTGATTTTCCCTTGGGCCGAATCGATTCAAAATCATCAAGTCTTCTTCAACATTACCTTTTTGCGATTTTCATCATTCAAGATTCATCCACTCCTTATGAAACTTCACCAAATTCCCAACCATCATAACTAATCACATTTTAGGAGTATAGGGACATTTTTAAACCTAAATATCACATTAAATCATCATGAATTCTACTCAAGAACCGATTATCACCTAAAATCCATAAAACCCTAGTTTTCATTGTTCTTTATGCCTTTACATTATTAAACCCAGATTTTTCCCATATAAATTATCACATGTATACTGATTTTGTTTTCTTATCACATAGGGATTAAATCTACATGCAAATCCTACCCAAGATCAAGTGTTTAACCCTCAAAAAACCCAAAAAATATCAAATAAATCAACAATTATAAAACCCTACACTGCATAGGTATTATAACATCTTAAAAACATACAAGATAAACACTTGTCTTATGATTGCTGGTCTGAATTCGTTGATAGGATGATATGATTGATCTCCCCTTGCTTCGATTTCGATTTTGCCACGCCTGGGGTGAGAATTGGTGTAGGAAGCCTTGATTTTCTTCTCCTCTTCCTCTCCTATAACCTCTCTTCTATTATAATTGTTTATAATTGTGTTGACCCTATCCTCCCACTCAACGGAGAAGATATATCACGTAAAATTTCAGAGTTCCATCTATCATAAGCTCTCGAATGATTGAAACTCCCTTAAATAATGCTGGTTTGGTCTAAAATCACCTCGAGACCCAAACTATACACCCAGGTGTACTATTTCGACCCATTTGGAATCAACCGTGGTCTCAAAATCATCATCTGAGTCACTCTATAACAATTTCCCATTCCGACCTCAAATAATCTCCACACGACTACTGTTGAAATTCCACACAGTCCCATCGATATCACTCGCTATGATGTATATTAAATGCCGCACAACTTATTCCATTAATCGTAAATATTATTTCCCAAGAATATTTAATTCCATCAAATCACGGAACAAGTGAAATTTAAAATTCATCGATTTAATTTATTCTTAATTACTCAAAAATACGGGGTGTTACAGAAGGGGGGAAAAGAAAAGAGGGGGAGAAGAGAGTACGGGGGAAGCATGAAAATAGGGGAGGGTGGAATAAGAGAATTAGGAAGAAAATAAAGAAGGGATAAGGGGACCGTATTCTAGGGGTGTACATAAGCCCACTAGCGACCAATCCTGAGAGGCCCACCCGACATAAATATAGGCTTTAAAATGGTTAAGTAGGCCCACAAGACGATCTTAGCAAACTTTTCAAGAAATCTGAAATGAGTGTCATTTAATGGCGTTTGAAAAAGATTGGGAAAAAGAGAAAAGAAGTGTGCATCAACCCACAACTCTCACCTCAACCTAAGTTCTCTCTCCTCTAATGCACCTAACCTTTCTTTAAAAAAAATCATTTATGACATTTTTTTTTCTTTTTATTAACTAAAGCATATTTTTCTCTCTCAAAGCACTGATAAAACGCACTGACACCTACTCATACTTTTTTATTTGGTAAAACTTAGTGTGTTTTCAATTTTTCTTCATATCATATGATATAATAAATAAATAAAAATATAATTTAAATAAAAAATAAATCAATTTATAAAAATAGGATTTAAAAAAAGGATCATTCGACGAAAAGTTATGTAATATCTGTTTTAATTAATATTTAGTCCAATCTTTTTTATTTTCCCCCCCAAAAGTCTCTGACGATATAAATTATTCACAAACACCCTTTAGTTTCATATCGTTAACTCTAAAAATGTGTAAAAAAATAGATAGAGAAGTTTTTGAAACATATAAAAAGAATAAGGTGGACTAAGTGCAAAATGTAATTAATATTTAAAATAATCATAACATAAATAATCATATTTCATAATTAGTATTTGATAAAATTAAGACTTTATTTCATATCAGAAATAAAAACATACAATAATCATATTTTCAAAATTACGATTTAAAAATTATGATTACACTAGTTTAAATAAAAACATAACATATTTTAATTTTAAAAAGACAAATGTCATTCTATTGTTAAAAAATGACACTTAATGACATTTTAAATTGTAAAGTTAACTTATCATTTTTCATTTTGGTTTAATGCAATTACATAGTAATTATAACTAGAATATCATTTTTAATACAATACTAAAACCCACCATTCTGAATAAATCACATTGTTGTTAACAAATATAGTGTCATTTAAAAAAAAGTGTCATTTTACTCCCACTAACCCTCTCTTAATTGACCATGTGTGTGTGTGTATATATATATATATATATATATATATATATATATATATATATATATATATATATATATATATATATATAATCTAAGTTAAGGAATAGCCTTGAATGTCTTCTTATTGATTTCTTTTATATGCCAATTTTAGATATATGATAAAGTCATATTAAAAAAGATAGTAACTCATATTGCTTAGGATAATCTACTTTTTATTGCTTACAATGATGTGTTTTTTTTAAAGACACTAATATATCATATTTTTTTGTGTAAATTGTTAATATTTTTTAGTTTAATTTGAATTTTTCATTTCGAAATATAAATATATATATAGATAATCACACTTGTTTATAGAAAATGGCAAGAAGCAAACATAGTTCAAATAAAAAATAAAATCATATAAGAAATTTAAAAAATATTCACCATTTAAAAAAAATCCTTCGTACTTTGCTTTACATAGAAAACTATCATTGCTTTTTGTTAAAAAATGATATTTGGTAACGAGAACTTTTCAAGAGAGGGGTGTGTTGTTTCAAATGAGAGATAAATGGACTTGGGGTGAGAAGGGTGGGTTTACACACACTTCTTTTCTTTTTTTCATAAACTCGTTCAAACACTCATTGAACGATTCTTTTTTCAGATCCTCTCCGTGCATATATATACTTTTGTAATGATGCATATATTTATATAAAATATATACACTCACCTATAGTAAATGCATACACACATATAATATTAGTATATACATATATTTAGTAACAATGATAGTAATAATAATAGATAAGACATACATAACAATACCAATAGAAATAAGATACATAATAACATAAAAAATGACACACATAACGACGACGACAACAACAACAACAACGACGACGATGACGAGGATAATAATAATAATAATAATAATAATAATAATAATAATAATAATAATAATAATAATAATAATAATAATAATAATAATAATAATAATAATAAGTGGAAATGGTTAGGGTTGATAGATTTATTAGGATTCTCGAGTTAAATGAAATTCACATTGAGGCTTTTAATCGTATTTTTCTTGAAATTGCCTTGGATTAAGGTTTTTGAAGCCGAAAATGCATATTAACCTACAAAATCAACAACTAATAACTTTAGGTCAAGTTTAGCGAGAATTAGCAATTAAAATTAGATTATTCAGGATATAAATAATATATTTGGGTTCTTATCACACCACCCCCAAACATAATTTTTCTAGACCTCGAGCAAAAGTAGAGACAAATCGAGATAAGTGATGAAAAATGTGTCACTTTTGCGGCCAACGTTCCATTGAACTTAGCATGTGCAACAAACCTTTAAAGATCTAGGTTAGCTATCGGGCGAGTGCCATCTCATTAAGATTTGAAGTGAATATAACCACAAAATTGCAAATGTTTTATTAAAAATGATTTATTTAAATGTTGTGAATCTCTTATTAGACTTTAGAAGTATCACACAACCCCTCAATAGAGTATTCACACAATACTAATGGAAACTATATCAATATATTCATGGATAAGCTTCTTTAATACCAAGGGTATAGTACTTCCCAAAACTCGGGGTGTATTGTGCTAGATAGTTCAAAATAATCATTTGGGTATCATAAGAGCAATTCTTAGATTTCCTTTTGGAATCAACGCCTCGACTTAGATATAACTCTCTCAAATGATTCTCTTGGGACTTGGGTAGAGTGTTTCTCTCATGTATGTGAGGAGATGAGTAATTGTAAACAAGGACGGACATCTCACATAAATATATAAGAAAGAACTTGTACAGGGAATAATTTTATCTTATGAAATAAATGCTAACAACTATGTAGATGTAATAAACCTTGACTTTGGAGACTGAGAAATTAAATTTTTGGGAAAATAAAATTTAATTAAATTGGAGAATTTTAAAAATTTGGGAATTGAGGTCCAAAAAAAATAGAGAACATTTCAAAGTATTCCGGATGATGATTTTTAGGGTACCATCGATCCCGAAAGGGTCGAGATAGTCAAAATGACTGTCATTGGGTTTTATTTCGGCTCCGAAATGTTTTTAAGTCAGTTTGACTTGAATTGGAGTAAACGAGTCATTTAAAGTGTGTATTAACATTTAAAACAGGGTTTATTGTTTTAAGGGATTTAAAGGCTTACGGATCAAGCCCTCTCCTTTGAGAGAAAGAGAGAAAAAGCCTAGAGGGAGAAAGAAGAGAGAAGGAAGAAGAAAAAAGAGAGAGAGGAAGAAAAGCTTGGAGATTCCGTCCAAAACGCGACATCGAAGACGATCCAACCTCTACAAAATCGAGGCAAGTGTTTAATCTTGCTAAATATTTCATTTGTGTAATTAATTTAGTAATTTGTGGATAAAAGAAATGGATTTTGGGGTATTAATATCAAAACCTAGATTTTTGGGTTTAAATCTTGAAATCAATATTTAAATATGGGTTTGATGGTGTAGAAAGGGTTGGGATCAGATTTCGATTGAATTATTGGCTTAGAACCATGTTTTGATGAAGGTTTAGGGGTTAGAAGTGAAATTTTAGGGTTTAAAATTCATGGGTTTCATGAAGAAGAAGAAGAGAACTTTTTGAGTTTGCAGACCCGAATCGATTCGGCTTAGGCAAAAGTGGCAGGTCTGTATGACCGAATCGATTCGGGCCCAAGGCCAATCGATTCGGTTTGAGATAGAGTCCCAGGTCCTTTGGACCGAATCGATTCGCTGTTAGAGCGAATCGATTCGCCCTTGAGGCCGAATCGATTCGGAAATAGGGCTGTTTTATGGAGTTTTCCTAGGATGATTTCTAACCCTTTTTGGTTGGGTTTATTGATTTGGGACATGATTATATGATGTAAGAAAGATGTTTTGGAGACTTATTAAAAGTTTCTCGCATTAGGGACCGCGGGTACTTATCAAGTTAGTTTTGGGGACTTATATCCATATAAATTGGAGATGGTCATATCGATGTAGTGGGGAATCTCATTGAGAATGGGAGTTCTAATTAGGGGTCACAAGTTGTCCTAGTTATGATGTAAGGTGAAGGTCCTTTCGAGAGATTGGTGAGCACGACATGAAATCGTAGTCCGAGGTGTGTGCCGAATCTTTATAGTAATTAGGATTATATTTAGATTAAGATTGGGGACCGACGAAAGAGAGTGGTCGCGTATCCTTAGTAATGTTTGAATCGAGGAATAGATTGTAAACGCAATAAGATTTAAGGGTTCATAAGGATAATTGAACCGTAATCGGGATAGTGATTATATATATCGATGTAGTATTTCCCTAAAAGTGATGGGATCATGAGATGAATTCAAGATTGAGCTTGAGGTTTGTAGACTATTATTTATGTGTATACCAATAGTCGAAATTAGTACTAGAAATGTGGATGTACTTTCGAATATAGATGAAATGTGTAGTGATGGTTTCCTACACAAAGTTTTGGGTGATAACCTTAATGTTGAATATATATATATGTATGTTGGAAGACTGTTCACCATAGGAGAAATGGATGAATATGCTTCAAGTGAGGGATCGTATTCACATATCGAGGTAAATTAAATGAGTTTAGGGTGACGGCTAGTACATTGAGGTTTATATATACTTAAAGCCGAGATTACAAATATCATACATACGAACGAGAGGTAGTGTATATATATATATGTGGATATATATCTGTATAGATATGAATATATGGATATATTTATGTTGCGAATATTTAAACCGTATGTGATGGTTTAATTATATGATGTAATCATATGTATGTATATATATTGTGCATGTGAATGATATATATACTTATGTGGTTAAGCATACCCCGCGCATGCTATCATTGGGAAGTTTCCACGCAGAGGGTGAGCATCCTGGCTCAAGGAGTAGGGTGTGGATATTCCCCAAGTCATAGTCGTCCATTGTGTTATTATGTGATTTACATTCTTTTGGGGTGACACGTGGTGGGTATGTTTCGTCTCATTGATCGGTTAGGAGCTATGACCGCTTCCCGGGACGTCGTGTGTGTGTGTTTGGCCCCGATATCGGTGATATTGAGTCCGACCGTGGTCCCCAGGATGGTATGTGAGTAATTCCCTGGAAGATGATAGCATGGTGCAGTTAATCGGCGATATATATAGCCAGGTATATTATTTGCATGGCCATTGTACATCATATGTAGTATGTACCTTTGGCTATGGGAATGGATGATTGTATATATATATATGGTTAGAATAAATACCTATATATTTATATTTATATATATCCTATAGGTGAAAGGATATGGAATCTTTATGGAGTGCATCTTGGATGATTATGGTGTACCAGAGTATTGGGGTTTATGTATCGCAATTAAGGAATATTTCGGTGATATCAACCCAAAGATATTTGTTGGAGATTTGGGGATTTATCTTAGATGGCAATCCATATAGTAGTAGTATATTGTGTGTATGACATGACCGATCCCTACTAACGACAATGTCAAGGAGTAGTGTAACGGGGGGTTCCTTGTTTGGATTTCGCTTTGTGAGACGCCCCACGCACGAAACGTAGTAGAATGTTGAGAGTAGAGAGAAGTTTTGTCCTTATTAAATTGTGCATGTTACTTAGAGAATAAACTCTTAAAATGAAGCTTAATGTTAATATGCGTAGTAATAAAATTGGATGAATGATTAAATTAAATTGGAATTTATAAAGCGTAGTATGGCATATATGTTTGGAAATAATTAAGTGTAATCGGAATTGGGAAGATTCTTGGGTATGTTAGGAGGGAAGATCTTGTGGGTATAGGCTGTACCTATGGTATGCTAGGTTGCCCTTATGGGTGGGGTAACTTAATTAAGATTTCAGGACGCGAATAGGTGTGCGCCGTTAGATGAGAGGTGAGTTGGGGTTTCATGAGAGTGCGATTCCACTTTAATTATGAAATAAGTGCATTTATATTTATTATGCACGGTTAACACACTTGCTAAAACATTTTTACACTTGGGCTTTGACTCGTTTATATTTCTCTTTGCTATATATGTATGTATATACTATTACAGGTGTTCCACCGCATGGATGCCGGATGCCCTTCTATCCAGAGTCTTGGGAGCCGTAACAGGTGCGGACTGTTGTGGGATTTAGTTTGTAGTCGCTTCCTACTTCTTTGTAAATCTAGATAGGATTCATTATGTATATCGGGTTTATACCCAAGGGATAGTTAGAAATGTTTATATTTATTTCATTTAAGTTATTGTATTGTCTGTGACCCGATAACTTATTCGGGTTTATTTCTTTACGGTGTACTCATTTCTTTTTATTCTAGCACTTCATTTATCATGTACTCGTGTGTGTTTTACCTTTATTAGTAGTCCTATAGTGTTGGTTTGTTGTCTGTTCTATGTTTTATTTAATTTTAACATCTCGCTTATACGATATCGGGTAATTAGTCTTATATTATATAGTACTGATAGTTGATGTTGAGACTCACCTCATCTGAGACTCCTGATTTAATGTAGTATAGGGCTGGCCACCCGTTATTATTTTAAGCGGGGTGTTACAGATGGTATCAGAGCATCAAGTTCTAGAGTCTTTAGGATCTGTGTGGGTTTTCTTGATTCTTTCGTTAACGTTCTTGATATAAAGCCCTACTATTAGGATTGTTATGTTCACTACGTTTATCTTCTTCTGTGAAGTGTATTCACTCGATCGATGTTCTGATAACAGTTGCTCTTGTTTCAGACGTCGCCTAGATTATGTTGTCTATGAAAGGACAAGATTAAAGATACAATACCCATAATAGATTTTGGGTACGCTTTGATTGGAGGTATTTGTTTTCCTCGATTTAGGCAAAAAATAAGAAATAGAACTCTAGTAGTGGTTCAGGGTGTTCTATCGGTGGTTGAGTAAGAAAGGGAAATTTACTCGAATGGAGAATCTTGGACTTAGTAAGGTAAGTCTAAGGAAAGGTATGTAGTGTAGTCCTTGGGAGGTTTAGATTGAGAAACCCGTCAATCTTTGTTAGAAAGCCTCGTGATGCTGACTCCTACCGGTGGAAGGTAGGTGGCATTGACCAATTGTTAGGGGTATCGTCTTTATTTAAGAAGGGCGTAAGAAATTTGGAGACTCAGGTTCGTTGAGTAGGAATGAGGGAGTTTTCGGTAGTCGCAATCGCATTTTGTCCTTCAAAATGGTTAGGAAGGATTTTGAGGAAGATGTTTCTCTTTTGGAGAATAGGTTTAGGAATAATGATTGTCCTGGAAGAAGTAGAGGACTTTAAATAAGGATCCAAGGATGAAGTAACGAAATTGGATTATGGAAGTATAAGGTAGAATACCTTTCTTTGGGTTTAAGTCACGCTTTGTGCGATATTGGGAACGTCGCGCGTAAGGTATGATGAGTTGTAGCTGCTACACCGTTAGGGTGTATAAAATTTCTTTGGAGGAAGGAGTGAGTAAGTATGGCCTTTGTATGGCATCTTTTGAGAAAATAAATCATCTCGTGAGGAGATAGTCGATAGTTATAATATTGAATTTCGAAAGTGCAGAATGTCGAGGTTTGTTGAATAGTGGTTATAAGGTTATTTGTCTTATGAATAGGTTAGGGCGTGTAATTATAGTGTTCTAATGAGGGAAGGACTTGCTTTTAAACGATGTTTTGGTGTGATGTATAGGAATGGTATAATTAAGAGGTTTAGAATTTAGCAGAATTAGCATTGAGCGAGAATTTAGCTCATAGTTGTGCTAGTTTTGAGAACTAGGTAGTGGTGAGAGTATTGTATTTGTTGAAGCCTTGTGTCCTAAACATAAGGTGTTTATTTGGCGTGTCGAAAGACATGGAATTATTTTATATTATGTGTTGTATAGACCTTCGGGAAATATCTAAAATATGAAAATCTTTTTATAAAAACTTAACCCTGGTTCAACTGATCTCAATCCCCTACATAGCTACAATTAGTGTATTGGGAGGGTTCCTTGTTTGGATTTTGCTTGCGGGACCTCCCCCGCATGAATGTAGCTAGTGTCAGGAATTGAGAAAAGTTCAACCATTGGGAATTTTAAACTTTTATATACACTTAACATGTTTCTATAAATTATATAGCTGAGAGCTATATTACGAATTGAGGCTAGTGGATCCTGATTATAATTCTACGAGTGGAGCTCAAGTACTATAGGCGCCCTGTGTAGTTAGTTTGTTTTAAAAATTATATGGTTCAACGAGAGAACTAGGAATGATCGGTATAGTGATCTTGGAAGTAGATGTAAGGACTAGAGGTGATTCAAGGTCCTAGGAATAATCTAAATTTCGCGGACGAAGTTTTTGTAAGGGGGAAGTATGTAACAACCCTCGACTTTGGAGACTGAGAAATTAAATTTTTGGGAAAATAAAATTTAATTAAATTGTAGAATTTTAAAAATTTGGGAATTGAGGTCCAAAAAAAATAGAGAACATTTCAAAGTATTCTGGATGATGATTTTGAGGGTACCATCGATCCCGGAAGGGTCGAGATAGTCAAAATGACTGTCATTGGGTTTTATTTCGGCTCCAGAATGTTTTTAAGTTAGTTTGACTCGAATTGGGGTAAATGAGTCATTTAAAGTGTGTATTAACATTTAGAAATGGGTTTATTGTTTTAAGGGATTTAAAGGCTTACGGATCAAGACTTTTCCTTTGAGATAAAGAGAGAAAAAGCCCTAGAGGGAGAAAGAAGAGAGAAGGAAGAAGAAAGAAGAGAGAGAGGAAGAAAAGCTTGGAGATTTAAGCGCAAACGCGACATCGAGGACGATCCAACCTCTACAAAATCGAGGCAAGTGTTTAATCTTGCTAAATATTTCATTTGTGTAATTCATTTTATAATTTGTGGATAAAAGAAATGGATTTTTGGGTATGAATATCAAAACCTAGATTTTTGGGTTTAAATCTTGAAATCAATGTTTAAATATGGGTTTGATGGTGTAGAAAGGGTTGGTATCAGATTTGAGTTGAATTATTGGCTTAGAACCATGTTTTGATAAAGGTTTAGGGGTTAGAAGTGAAATTTTAGCGTTTTAAATTCGTGGGTTTCATGAAGAAGAAGAGAACTTTTTGAGTCTGCAGACCCGAATCGATTCACCCCCTAAGCAAATCAATTCGGCTTAGGCAAAAGTGGCAGGTCTGTATGACCGAATCGATTCAGACCCAAGGCCAATCGATTCGGTTTGAGACAGAGTCCGAGGTCCTTTGGACCAAATCGATTCGCTGTTAGAGAGAATCGATTCGCCCTTGAGGCCGAATCGATTCGGAAACAGGGCTGTTTTATGGAGTTTTCCTAGGATGATTTCTAACCCTTTTTGGTTGGGTTTATTTATTTGGGACATGATTATATGATGTAAGAAAGATGTTTTGGAGACTTATTAAAAGTTTCTCGCATGATGGGACCGCGAGTACTTATCAAGTTAGTTTGGGGGACTTATATCCATATAAATTGGAGAGGGTCATATCGATATAGTGGGGAATCTCATTGAGAATGGGAGTTCTAATTAGGGGTCACAAGTCGGCCTATTTATGATGTAAGGTGAAGGTCCTTTCGAGAGATTGGTGAGATCACGACATGAAATCGTAGTCCGAGGTGTGTACCGAATCTTTATAGTAATTAGGATTCTATTTAGATTAAGATTGGGGACCGACGAGAGAGAGTGGTCGCGTATCCTTAGTAATGTTTGACTCGAGGAATAGATTGTAAACGCAATATGATTTAAGGGTTCATAAGGATAATTGAACCGTAATCGGGATAGTGATTATATATATCGATGTAGTATTTCCCTAAAAGTGATGGGATCATGAGATGAATTTAAGATTGAGCTTGAGGTTTGTAGACTATTATTTATGTGTATACCAATAGTCGAAATTAGTGCTAGAAATGTGGATGTACTTTTGGATATAGATGAAATGTGTAGTGATGGTTTCCTACACAAAACTTTGGGTGATAACCTTAATGTTGAATATATATATATATATATATGTTGGAAGACTGGTCACCATAGGAGAAATGGATGAATATGCTTCAAGTGAGGGATCGTATTCACATATCGAGGAAAATTAAATGAGTTTGAGGTGACGGCTAGTATATTGAGGTTTATATATACTTAAAGCCGAGATTATAAATATCATACATACAAACGAGAGGTAGTGTGTGTGTGTGTGTGTGTGTATATATATATATATATATATATATATATATATATATATATATATATATATATATATATATATGTGGATATATATCTGTATAGATATGAATATATGGATATATTTATTTTGTGAATATTTAAACCGTATGTGATGGTTTAATTATATGATGTAATCATATGGATGTATATATATTGTGCATGTGAATGATATATATACTTATGTGGTTAAGCATAACCCACGCATGCTATCATTGGGAAGTTTTCGCGTAGAGGGTGAGCATCCTGGCTCAAGGAGCAGGGTGTGGATATTCCCCAAGTCATAGGCGTCCATTGTGTTATTATGTGATTTACATTCTTTTGGGGTGAGACGTGGTGGGTATGTTTCGTCTCATTGATCGGTTAGGAGCTATGACCGCTTCCCGGGACATCGTGTGTGTGTGTGTTTGGCCCCGATGTCGGTGATATTGAGTCCGACTGTAGTCCCCAGGATGGTATGTGAGTAATGCCCTGAAAGATGATAGCATGGTGCAGTTTATCGACGATATATATAGCCGGGTATATTATTTGCTTGTCCATTGTGCATCATATGTAGTATGTACCTTTGGCTATAGGAATGGATGATTGTATATATATAGATGGTTAGAATAAATACCTATATATATATATATATATATATAGGTGAAAGGATATGGAATCTTTATGGAGTGCATCTTGGATGATTATGGTGTACTAGCGTATTGGGGGTTGATGTATTGCAATTAAGGAATATTTCGGTTATATCAACTCAAAGATAATTATTGGAGATTTCTCTTAGTTGGCAATCCATATAGTAGTACTATATTGTGTGTATGATATGACCGATCCCTACTAACGACATTGTCAAGGAGTAGTGTAACGGGGGGGGGGGGGGGGGTTCCTTGTTTGGATTTCGCTTTGCGAGACGCCCCATGCACGAAACGTAGTACAATGTTGAGAGTAGAGAGAAGTTTTGTCCTTATTAAATTGTGCATCTTACTTAGAGAATAAACTCTTAAAATGAAGCTTAATGTTAATATGCGTAGTAAAAAAATTTGATGAATGATTAAGTTAAATTGGAATTTATAAAGCCTAGTATGGCATATATGTTTGAAAATAATTAAGTGTGATCGGAATGGGGAAGATTCTTGGGTATGTTAGGAGGGAAGATCTTGTGGGTATAGACTGTACCTATGTAATGCTAGGTTGTCCTTATGGGTGGGTAACTTAATTAAGATTTCAGGACGTGAATAGGTGCGCGCCGTTAGATGAGAGGTGTGTTGGGGTTTCACGAGAGTGCGATTCCACTTTAATTATGAAATAAGTGCATTTATATGTATTATGCACGGTTAACACACTTGCTAAAATATTTTTATCCCCGTTTATATTTCTCTTTTCTATATATGTATGTATATACTATTACAGGTGTTCCACCGCATGGATGCCGGATGCCCTTCTATCCAGAGTCTTGGGAGCCGTAACAGGTGCGGACTGTTGCGGGATTTAGTTTTTAGTCGCTTCCTACTTCTTTGTAAATCTAGATAGGATTCATTATGTATATCGGGTTTATACCCAAGGGATAGTTATAAATGGTCAATCATTAGATATAGCATGGGAAGTATCATGTGCAAGAAAATGACATTCAACGGGTCTAAAATGCAAAGCCTCCGAATCCGATTTCCTAACCCACATAGGTGTAACGTGATGATCTTGAGTTTAGAACCTTGGTGAATCTATTCTTAGAATTTCTAGAACTATTTTTAATAACATAAAAAAACCTCATAAGGTCACATTTCCTACCACAATGAGTGCAAGTGGGAACACGATGAGGGGTGTTACCAAAAGGTTGGCCTTTACTGATGTTACTAGTCAATTCTCTTTATTGCATGGTATTGTCTTGGGTAGCGAAAGTGTTTTGATCATCGAAGCCTATCCCACATTTGTCATCTTTGATTTGGATGGTGCCTAAAATTTTGTCCAACTTCTCCGACCTAGACTCCAAATAAAATTTGACCCGGCTTGAATCTCTCAATCTCTCATCTAGATCAACTATCCTCGACTCGATTAAATGCCTAGACACCTTAAACTCAAGATTAATTTTCTTTATATCCTCCATTAAACCACTAAGACCTCTAACCCTCAACATATTCCAGCTTCTTTCGAAGAGTCCTCTCACGTGCCCTAAGATCCTCAATCAAAAGACTATCATCATTCACTATGGCACATTTCTTCAACCTAGATTCTAACTTCAAGTTAGTCGTCTTCACTTTTAAAGTCTCCACATACAACTCACAAAAGGAAACTTGGTGTTCACTTTCCTCCTCCTCTTTTCATCCTCACTCTCTTCTCCACTATCTCAACCACTCACTCACTTGGGATCCACAAACTATGGCCTAAGAAGTGTCCTATTTAGAAATATCTTCATGGAAAGATTTATCATCAAAGCTCACATGACTAGCCATGAACACAATGTATTTATGCTTAGTGTGAGAATTAGATCCATCTTTCGGATCCCTATCACTAAGGGTGGCATTATATTTTATCGGTTTTTTGCCCTCCTTCCTTAGTTTAGTGGGACATTTAGCTATCTTACGGCCATAACCCTCACAACCATAACATCTCTCTGACTCATCCCTGTTAAGATTATCATTACGATTTCTAGGTAAGTGATCGACCTTGTTATGCATGTTTTTCTCAAACCTTTTTGGCATCTTTTAATTGCTTTTTAAATTTGAGAAATTTCTTGAATTTCTTTGCAATTATGGCCATATACTCAGACTTAATTATTGGAAGGGATCTTTAGGGTAGGATTGATCCAACACCTCTTAGACCAAAGAGTCAATCACACATACCTCCTCAACAAATTCAACAACGTCTTATGGTATCATAAGGTGAAATTTTTTGTCTTCAACGATCATATTATCAAATGAAATATTTATGGACACATTGTGACAATTAATGATAGTTGTGATTTTGCAGGCTCGAGATTCGTGTACTTTCTTATTCATAGCGACGTCGATCGACCCTGGTTTAGTGTGCCCATGGAATGTTCATTTACCATGTCCAGTTTGTGTGTAGGTGTAATGCGAGCCCATGGGATTGATTAGAGTCGCCCTTTTTATATAAAAATAAACAAAAGAAGTCGGGTGAGCCCTTGCGGGTTCATCTGAAGGCTATGTTGGGTTGGCATTAAACGAAATATCCGGGATATGGATTCGGGGACCAGATTACGAGTTAGGGAGGTGTTAAGAACTATGCTTTTCATATTACCTTTTTATACTACTTAATTATCACTCAAATGGGTTATATGGAATTTATTAAGAGACTTTAGGATTTAGACCCCAAATATGTTTAATAACTTTTATTAGAACAAAAAAATGATTGGCCTACAAAAGCCAAGGCACTATCCGTCGTTAGGTTTACACCTGAATATCATGTAAACGGTCTAGAAGTGCGAGCTTGGGTGTGCTATGAAAGTGTGAATGTGTGAATGCTTAGAAAGAATATGTGTTCTAGTGTTATGGATTCGGTTCACGAGTGAGATATCTGTAATATTCCCAATGGTGGACAATAAGGTGTCGGTTATGTGTGTTCACGTTGATGGTGTGACTGTGTTAGTGTAGTGGATTAGGATGACTTGCTAGGGATCAATATTGATTCTATATACTCATTTGTCAATGAGATTAAAGCCTACATAATTTGAGTAGTATGTTACCAACGTGCGCATGTGAAACATGTAGTTTTGAGATACTGTAATGTCTCACGGGGTGAATGAGGGAAGCTGCAAGTGGAGATATTGTACATCTCGAGTTATGTGGGCCCCTTTTTCTTTCAAGTGTGCTTTAAGGATGACAAAATCAACTTTCTTTTTAAAAAACCTTTTTCCAAATTTTAAACCGCACCAAGTTGTGAACCAATTTTAACTTAACCAAATTTTATCTTGGTTAATCCTAAACACGCATCTAGTGATTAAAGCAAGTAAAATAAAGTAAGCTCACAAAAGTCGACACCGAATGTATGAGGAAACCACTAAGGGAAAAAATCTTGAACAGACCAAGCCAGATGATCACTATGATGTGGTATTACAAAGTACAAAGACAGAGTTACTTAACGACTCGATCCCCATAAGTCTTGAAGCTTCTCTTAATCTTTAACCACTCCTCCATAGTGCCAACGTGAATCCTTCCACGATACCTATCCACAACACTCACATTCACGAATGCCTCGGTGTCCACCGATGTAGATTGGAAACTTATACGATGTTGAACACGAACTCCTTCGCTTCTTCATCGCAAACCCAACGATGTTCAAGTGTAGAACAAGCCACTACGGTGCAAACAAAGATCACTTTTGCATATGTGAATGAAAGCTCGGATCTTTGAAACTCTAAGGATGTTTTTAGACTTTAAAAACCTTAGAAAACTTGTGCAGAAAACGTACTAGATGTAAACTGATTTTCTGGACTGTGCGCTTAGGAAATTCTGAGAGAAACACTTCTTATATAGAAAAGTTGAAGTGACACATCATTTGAACGAAATAAGCCTGTCGGTCGAACGAAATCCATATGTCGTTTGAACGACATAGCGATCTCGCTTGAACGACTGTCAAAGTCGTTTGAACCACTGAAAATGAGAGTTTGTGTTTTACACAACTCTAAACGATCTTTATCTCAAAATAAATGAAGTTTAAACATTTTAAAACACTTTTAAAAACATTTATTTTATAAAATAACATTCTTAAACATTTAAAAACATTTTTTGAATTTCCATAACATTACGCATTCATACCTTAGTGATCTCCGAATGCAATGAAGACAACGCGCACCAATAAAATCTCAGCATAATTTATGTTTGAAGCTTAGACACAACGTCTTCAATAATCTTTATGTCATAGATTGTGTGGGATCGTAACAATAAAAAATCTATCTATGACTCAAAAACATTATTTTGTTCTGAGAATAAGTTGAAAACATATAAGGGACTCAATTAAAAATTTTGCCCTTACAAATCTCCCCCTTTGACTATTCTGGGACAAAACCCAAACAGTGAAATGCCTTCGCTGGGTAGTCAAGCCATATGACGCCTAAATCCCATCCCATAAAACCGAAAATCAAAAAATTGTTGGACAAGATTAGTAAATGATGGTTCGGCAAGCATGAGCTGTCTTAATGTGATGTAGACTTGAAATCTCTAATCTTTTAAGCATAACTACACACATAAAATAAACAAATACCCAGTGAAGTATGGAGGTACAAATGATATAAAACATTATGATACCAATATGAAATATTATTACCAATATGTAAAATCAAGGTCAAATCATTTGTTAAAACATGTGAGGAAAATATGATAACATGACACCAATTTGTGAAAAACTAATCAATATAATCTTGAAAGCATATGATCACAAGAATGATACCAATGTTTAATGTAGCAAACATATATGCTCATCAAACAAACTCTCCCCCTACGTCACATACATCTCTCCCCCTTTTTGTCTCGAATAGACAATAAGTGAAAAGATAATCGTCAAATATATCTAGAATAAGAATAACTAATGGAAAAAATCTATATAAACATGAAATAAACTGCTAATAATGATCTGCAGCTTTCAAACTGTAATCACAAAATATCTATCATCAATCTAAGCAAATGTGATTAAACCAATGATGAAGTATGAAATCAATCATGCATATTTACCCAAAACAACATTAAACTGACAAAAAAAAAAATAGCAGTATGTAAGCATGGATGATATAATTTTTGGTAATGAAAGAGAAGAATCCTATAAATCCTCAGGAGGTCGATCGCATGACTTAGCCTTGTCGTTTGAACGACAATGGTAGGTTGTTCAAACCAGGACATCAAGCGAGCTTAAAAACGTAAAACAGTGTGCTATCGCTTGAAGTAACTCATATCGCGACCTTCGTGTGACTTTATCGCGACCATCTTTGACAAAAACGATGACTCAAAAAATGTATCACTTGTTCTTTGCATGAATAGTACTTTGTACGACATCAAGTTATCGCTCGAACGAAGTCTGGTTATCATTTGAACGATAAAGAAAATTCTCAATTCCAGTGTTAAAAGTCACGAGGTTTTGTCCAGTGAAATTTTTTCTTGAAAAAGTTAACTGGAAAGAGCAAAATGTAGCAAAACAAACTCAAAATAGATAACTGTAGACACCCAATTCTATTACCCCTTAAACTCCCCTTAGGTCCTTAGCACCTCCCTTTATCATTACAAACCCAGGTCATACCCCGAGTAATGACGTGGAAGCCGTTAGGCACTCCCAGGCTCCGTTTGACCAAAAGTCAAAGTCTTTAGCTCGATCGAGACTGAATGAATATTCGAAGGGCCCCGAAACACCTTTCTAATGATCCATCCCGTGCGCGATTCCGACTTACCATGCGAACGAACGACCCATTTTCCCCCAAAACTCAATCAGGAGGCCACCGGGAACTCCTAGGATCCGTTTAACCTAAGTAAACTCTTCAAATCGATCGAGACTGAATGAATCTTCAAAGGGCTCTGAATTACCTTTCCAACGGTCCATCCCGTGCAGGATTTGGATCAACAGTTTGCGCTCTACGACTAATTTTTTGAAAAGGCCTCAAAGACACTACCAAACGGCAGGCCCCAGACCCTGCCTATCGGTAGTGTGCCTAAATGCACCTGCCGATTGGCAGGACCAGGGCTATGATGATCGGCAATGCCCTGGGCCTATAAAAAGGAGGCCTTGACCTCATTACAAAAAAAACCAAATGAGAAGCATATCACTCTCAGCAAATCTAGAAAACCTCTCTCGAAGTCAGCGCGATTTCCACATCAAAATCCCTTTCCAACCTTCACTAAAACTTGGTTAATTAAGCACTCTCCATCATCATTTAAGTTCAAGGGATGCTCTCCAACATTCAAGATCAAGCTCAAAATCTTCAAGAAGGTCCAATTTTCTCAATTCTCTCTTTAAATTCTTATAAATTCGCATTAACTTGTTTTATTATTTAGCACTTTTATTCTCTCATCTCACATATCCTAATATACTTTTTATTTAGTATTATTGCACACCTCTTATTTTTATACAAATAAAAAACCAAAAAACAAGAAAAAGAGGGTTTGCTCAGAAATTCCAAACGAGAATTCTCACACTTTTCTTACACTTTTCTTACAACTAAAGCACTTTTTCTACACACACACACACACACACACAAAAATAAGAGAAGTCCCCTATTGGATTTATGGGATAAAACCCACCCCTCATTTTTCATGCGAACTATGTGGACTTTGATGCCTCTATAGGCTACGTAGGCGTCTCGGGGTAAAATTCGAGATTCGAGTCCTATTTTTACTTTTTCTCTAATATCCTATTCTCTTTAAATTCAATCCTCTTAGATTACATATATATACATATATATGGCCTTAATGGCATATTATTCCACATGCGTTGTCATTCCATCGTAACGATCAACGTAAGGATAATCGTGCAAATCCTATTTTCTAATATTTTTATACCTTGCTACGGATGACTCGCTTTACCTCTTTCATGGTACAAGTCGATAATTTCTATCTCCACTATATATGCGCATGCACACATATGACGGGGAAAATAAAGGAAACTAGCAAAAACCCATGAGAGGCCATAAGGGCGGAATGGGTGCCTAACACCTTCCCATTTCGTAACTTAGCCTCCGGACCCTTTTTGAATCATTTTGGTTTCGTATGCATCAGTATGTCTTTGGATGTTGTCCTTCGGGATGGCTCCCTTTCTTTTGTCTGTTTTGAGTAAAATAGACTGGCGACTCTATCTTTCTACATTTTTCACCTCACCCAAATGACGTCGGCCGAAGCGCTCCCGAGAGGGAAGCGCGGGACCTAGGATCCTCCCTCACGCCGCCCGCCCGCCGCGAGGATCGGGGATGACCACAATGGTGACTCTGCTGGGGATTATATGAGGGCTAGACTCTATTTACATGGGTGTTATATTTGTTTATATTTCCCCACTATTTGCATGTTCCCCTTTATTACTCATGTGTACCCCATGCTTACACTTCTATTCACACACTTGTAGAAAATTCTCCATTTACACTTCGCACCACGTGCACCTAGGGTCACATATATCCACATGCTGCACGCATCACCCATCCATACTTGGTGTACCATTGGTACTTGTACTTTGCTCCCTATTTGGCATAATGAAGAACTACATTCTCGTAAGATACTAATAAGAGAATCATGCATGATTCACACGGCATCACCAAAGAGCATTATGATTGACCAAATTTTACCCAATAACTGGAGGGTCACTTTGTGATGGGCGATGGTCTGGCAGTGCACAGTTAGCCTAAGCAATATGACTCTCACCTTCCATTGTCCAAGTACCATCGACGTATATCAAATAATTCCCCCGCATCGTACTGCTTGATCGAAGTCATGACGGGAGGTATATCGCAGGTAACTCATTCACGTACGCCGAGTATATCAAATTCGCTCTCACACGTACCCACGAGGTATATTGTGAGGCAATTCACGGACACTCAGGTATATCAAATGGCTTGTCCACACATACCGATTTCCTGCAAACACAAGACGTATATCGTGGAAGTCACGGCAAAAGGGGGGGAACCCTTTTCGATTCACCCAACCAACTGCATACCCTCATATAGGTGTTAAGCCTAGGACACACATATAAGATTTTAGGTTTCAACTCGAAACTCTGTCGAAATTATGGGTCGGCCTGCCACCCGAATTCTCGCGCATTTTTAAAATGGGACCCTGTCCGTGAGCCTGGTCATAAGTCCAGCCATAGCTTTGCATATATTACAAACCTAATTTTTTCAGGCTCAGGTTCGGTCTGGCATTTCATTTTACATTTAGGAGAATTAATACAAGTGAAAACATAATAATTGTAATAATCATGCTGAGATCGTCTCTCCTTTCTTTATCAAAAAATAAAAAAAAAACAAATTTCTCCTCTCTTTATCAAAAAGCCAAAAATATTTTATCTTCCAATCTCAACAATAAAGAAGAAAAAAAAATGTCAAAAGTATTTTCATCCTTTTTTCTCAAAATAAATCCCATTTTTGTGCCTTATCAGGTCGATCGCAAGCCCTTGGCCTGGCTCCTTATTGGCTTTGGTCTTCAGTCAAATCACTCAGGAGTTCCGTTCGTTCCCCTGTTACTTCTTTCGAGTCCGGTATTAATCTGCTTTCCATGGAGAACACATATCAAGTCCCCATTGTGTAGTCAGATCTGACGGCAGTCCTAGCTCAGCTTGTGTCCAAGATTGACAACCTCCAAATTGAGGTCCGAGAGATGCAACGAAACCAGGTTCCTGTTCCTCAAGAGCCCGAGGCCCTATTTCCTCGCGCTATGGGTCCACCTGAGCCTATTTAGGTTCCCTAAGAGTATCATCATGCTACATGTTCCCCTCCTGCTAATGGGTCGCCGCCTGCCCAGCTTTCGATGCCGAACCTTTCCCAGCCTGGGGCCAAATTGCCTATGATCATTGATCCGAAGGAAGAAAAGCTGAACAAAGTCAAAGAGGACCTAAAGATGCTCACCAAGAAGTTTTACCAAGTGAGAATCTCAGGGAATTACATGGACTACACCCACATGTCTACTCATCCTAAAGCAAGGTTACCCGAGAAGTTCAAGATGCCAAATATCGAGAAATTCGAAGGAAGTGGACCCCCGATTGTTCATATCCGCAGCTATCACCGTTCCATGACTCTACTAGGGGCTTTAGAAGAAGTGATGGACCAAATGTTTTAGCAAACTTTGAAGGATAGCACCCTCCGATGGTTTTTGTCTCTCGAAGAGTCTAGAATCTGTAGCTGGGAGGATGTAGCTCGAGAATTCATGTCGCTGTACAAATATAGTGAAGAGCTTGAGGTCACCCACCGTGATTTAGAGATGCTTAAATAGAAATCTGGGGAATCAATCAGTAATGTCATAGCCTGATGGAGGGAAAAAGAAACAACCATGACCAATTGGCCTTTCGAGTAAGGACAAGTCAACATAGTGAAGAAGAACTTCTTACCCCATGTCCGAGCAATGATGGGAGGATAATACTATCGCCATTTTCGAGCTCTCAGAGAAGCAGGAGTAGAAATCGAGGAAGGTCTTGCTAAAATAGATGTCGAACCGAAGAAGGTGTCCGAACAGTTCACCCCCAGGAAATATGATAAGCCTGCCAGTGTTGCAGTCTCAACCATCAATAACATCTCTCAACTAACCACCTCGTGGGCACCAGAAAGCCGCCCTGTCCCAGTCCGAAAAGAATACACCGAGCTCCATGTTCCTCTTTCCAAAGTCTATCAAGCCCTGCTAATCCGAAACCTTATCAAACCCTTGGATCCTCGTCTATTGCCAAATCCACTCCCAAGAAACTTCAAGGTAGATGCCCATTGCGCCTTTCACCAAACAGCTGGCCGTACCACTGACCAATGCTTTCACCTTCGAAATTTAATCCCTTAACTCAAATCACACCCATATACTCTCCTAAACCTCTCCAAATTTTCCCATATCTCCTCCTACATCCTGCTAGCCTCGCTGATCAGGCACTGTCACTCCTTACCAGAGCATGCATCGCCGTCCGTATCCATTTCAAAAATAGAAGTATGGAATTATCAGAAGTCTTAAACCAACTCCTAGAGTTCGGGCTGAAATTTCCCTCATAGATGATTATTGATTGCCAAAGGTTTAGTACGTTGTTCTTGGAAGCACGAAAATGGGGCCGAGAGTCCGATTATTGGGTAGTACCGATCGATGAAGTCAACCTGGATGATGTTGTTCAGATTATGGCAGAATTATTTCGACAAACCAACAACATTTGCAGTATCACCAAGTTATTCGATGCTTTGAAGCTACAAGGGTGCTTGGTCCCTTCACCCTTACACATCCCCACCGATGGGGAAGACCTGTATGAAGAAGCCATTGAAGTTGTGGAATGTATCGACTTTATGTGGAAAGACAAAATTATTACCACCGAATGGGGGGAAGAATTCAAAGATTCGAATGAAGAGCAAGCTTCAGAGAAAACTGGCCCGGTAATAGACATGTGTCGGATGATATCATTTGAAGAACTTCTCAAAGAAATAAATAAGGTGGCGTAACAACCCGAGGTTGATAAGGAAATGGGATTCATGTTCTTCCCTTCCTCAGTAAATCACATGACCAGATCAGGGATGCATTACTAGATCCCAAGCTCACTACCAGCCAATGATAAGGGGAAGGGCGTGGAAAACCTTCCTATGCCAGATATGACCCTCGAGGAGAGTAAGATCCTTGATCAACTAAAAAAATCAAGCTAACATCACTCTGTGGGGGCTTTTCATGTCTTCTCAGCTGCACAAAAATGCTTTGATCAAGTTGCTCACTAGACCCACACTTCCTCCTTCTACTATACCAGAAGAAGCGATAAATTTGTTCGGATCCTTGACTTTTACCCAAATGATATCCTTTTTCGAAGAAGAAATCCCCAAGATTAGGCCAAACCACAATCATGCACTCAACATCTCCATCGAAGTTATGGGGAAGGTCGTGCCACTCTCTTTTGGCAATAATGGATCCACCTTGAATATCTGTCCACCGAGAACCTTCAAATGTTTATGACTAAAAGAAAGTGACCTCTCTCCAACCTCCGCTGCTGTGCGTGACTACGATAATACCCATCGGGAGGTGATGGGATCCATAAAGCTTGTAATAGGGGCTGGCCCTATAAACCCTGTCATCAAATTCCAAGTTATTGACATCCCAGCTTGTTTTAATCTGTTGCTAGGATGACCTTAGCTCCACAGTATCAAGGGTGTGTCTTCCTCAATCCATCAGAAATTAAAGTTCTTAACCGACGAATGAGTCATCACCATTTTGGGCGTTGACGATAATGTCGAGGGTGCAAGTACCAGCAATCCCATTCTTGAGATACAGCACGGGTCAAATGATATGCTCCTATCAGGATTCCGTATTGAACCACTACTAATCCCGGCAGGGGACGACTTTAAAGAAAGGGTTTGTTAAGAATACGACCCTCATAGCAACATCAATGTGATTCAGATGTTCAGAAACATGCACTTTATGCCCGGACTGGGTCTAGGACAAAAATAACAAGGGATACTCGAGTCAATTGAACTGAAGAAGGCTTTACTTCCTTGTGGTTTGGGGTATCAACCATCAGAATAAGAGCTCCGAATGATCCGCCAGTCCTTACCAAAGAGAGGACTAGATTGCTTCCAGACTATCCCAGGTAATTCCTTGAATGTATGATTCATTAAAGAGGGAGAAGACTTCCCTTTTGAGGCTTTCCAAAACCATGGTATGACCATACAGATAAGAAAATGAAGCCCGAAATGGAGATCTTTTTCCAAGGCAGCTACCCATGGACCGAGAGTTCCCAACACCATGTACAACCTTTTATCAAAGATAATGAAGAGACTGAGGAAAGTGACTCTGAAGATTCCTTCAACTTACAGGCACTGGGGCTAACACTCTGCATGGTTCACTCAGGCACTACATTATCGAATCTGTCCCAACTAATTAAAGCTGATGATACACCTCTCCTTAACTGGCATGCTGTGCTAGTTCTACCTGCTAAAACCTCCCCTAATCCTAATGTTTACCCCATTTCTTCTTCTATTGTCTATCCTTGTTTAAATTTAATCGAGTCCTCCTTTGATGACATTCTTAATGCTGTTTTTTCTATCAATAAAATAAACGAAGATTTTAAGTATCTTGCTGTGACTTACATTAACTGTTTGGATTCTAAATAAACTTTTGATGATGATGATTTCACAAATGAACAATTCTTAACTGATCTAAATAAGGTTAATAATAAACAACATAACCGCGTTCAAGTTAATGAAAAAGAGACTATTGCTATTAACCTCGATTCTAGTAGCCAACTGTGCGAGATTAGGATAGGGGTCACCCTTAACGAGCATGAGCGTGGATAACTCGAAGAATTTCTAGAGGAATTCGTGGATGTCTTCGCATGGTCCTATGATGATATGCCTGGCATTAATCCTGAAATAGCTCAGCATGAGATTCCCACTCTCCCAGATTATAAGCCGGTTAAACAGAGGTTGAGAAAGCTCCATACCGAATGGTCGCTCAAGGTAAAAAAAGAGGTGGTCAAACAGTTGAACGTAGGTTTCATTCGTGTGATCGAGTATCCCACATGGCTAGGCAACATAGTGCTCATGCCGAAATCAGGAGGAAAAGTTCAAATGTGTGTAGACTATCGAAACTTGAACAAAGCCTCTCTAAAGGATGATCATCCGTTACCCAATATCAACATGATCGTAGAGAACACAACCACTCATGCTCTTAAGTCATTTGTCGACGGGTTTTCTGGATATAACTAAATCAAAACGCACCCAGACCACCAAGAAAAGACCGCATTCATCACCCCATGGGGAACCTTTTGTTACAATGTTATAATATTTGGTCTCAAGAACATCGGGGCTACCTACCAGAGGGCTTCCACAACCATCCTGCACGATCTGATTCACAAAGAGGTTGAGGTCTATGTGGATGATATGATTAAATCCAAGACAGAGAAGGTTATGTTCTCCCTCTCCGAAAGTTCTTCGAATGACTGCGACAGTATCAAATGAGACTCAATTCGTAGAAACGCATCTTTGGTATTACAAAGGGAAAACTCTTGGGATTCATGGTCAGTGAGAAAGGGATAGAAGCAGATCCTGCCAAGCTGAAAGCCATACTTGAAATGCCACCTCCTCGAATAGAGAAAGAGGTCCGAGGTTTCCTTGGGAAATTGCAATACATCAACCGATTTATTAGCCAGCTAACCTCCATCTGCGAACATATCTTCAAACTCCTCCGAAATGACTCATCTAAGGTTTGGAAAGAGGCCTGCCAAGAAGCTTTTGATCGAATCAAACAATATCTTACCCAACCCCCGGTACTCATGCCACCACAGCCCGATCTCCCTTTGCTCCTATACCTAACCATAACTGACGCTGCAATTAGGGCTTTGCTAGCCCAATACCTTGAAGATTCCCGTAAAGAAAGAGCCATCTATTATGCCAATTGGAAATTGTCTAGATACGAGGTTAACTACACTACTTTGGAAAAGGCATGTGTCGCGCTTGTATGGGTCACCCAAAAGTTATGGAACTACATGCTCGCCTTCCCTATCAAACTTGTATCCTGAATGGACCTCATCAAATACCTACTTGAGAAACCCACCTTGTCCAGCTGAATGGCCCGATGGTTGATGCTCCTAGCCAAGTTCGATATCGTGTACGTCACACAGAAATCCATGAAAGGAAGAGCCATCTCTGACTACCTCACTGATTACCCCATGGATGAGGCCGATGTCTGGATCTCCGAATTACCAGATGAAAACATCCTCTGTGCTACCTAGGACAATCTTCGGTGGCAAATGTTTTTTGATGGCACTACCAACAAAAAGGGATATGACATTGGGATACTCCCGATCGCCCCAGATGAATCCCACACTCCAATTGCTATCAAGATGGATTTCCCTTGTACCAATAACATGACTAAATACGAGGCATGCACGGTAGGCCTCAAAGTTGCTCTCAAGAAAGGTATTAGATGCCTAGACATCTACGGGGATTTCGCCCTCATCATCGGTCAAGTGCTTAGAAAATGGAGAGTTAAGGACGAGAAACTCCAACCCTTCTATGCCCACTTAGAAGAGCTAGCCTCCAAATTCCAAGACATCACTTTCCATTATCTACCTCGAGAAAAAAATAACCTAGACGATGCCCTTTCTACCTTGGCCTCCATGGTCGACATGCCCAAAGGAATCACAATGACCCCCTTCGAGATTCAAAAGCAAGACAAACCAACCCACTATTACCACATCGAGCTCGTCACCACAGAAGATCCCGAGCTAGCCAATTATTGGTTCTATGATATCTTGTGCCTCCTCAAGCATAGTAGGTATCCCGGAGTTCTAACAAGAAAGATTGGGTAACCCTTCGAAGACTAGCTACCCAGTACATCATCTATCACAAAGCACTACTCAAAACGAACTTTGATGGAACCCATCTACACTGCATCGCAGGGGCTGACATTGAAAAGATAATGCAGAAGATACACAGTGGGGAATGCAGACCCCATATGAACGGTCACATACTTTCTAAGAAGATCATCCGATAAGGTTAATACTGGACCACCATGACCCAATATTACACCACCTATGTCCGAAGATGCCTCAAATTCCAATAGTTCTCCAACCTTCAGCATCTGCCTCCGCACAAATTATACAACATGACCTCTCCCTAGCCGTTCTCCACCTGGGGCATCGACATCATAGGGAAGGTTACACCGAAGACTTCCAATGGGCATGAGTTCATCCTAGTTGCCATTGATTACTTCACCAAATGGGTCGAAGTTGAGTCATACGCAGTTCTGAATGCCAAGAAAGTGGCTAAATTTATTAAGAAAAACATCATCTGCCTATATGGGGCCCCGTACGAGCCGGTGTCAGATAACGGGTTACATTTTGAGGTATAAGTTACAAAAATGGTTAACGAGTATGGAATTCAAAGACACAAATATTCTCCCTATCGACCTCAGACCAACGGTGAAGTTGAAGTTGCCAATAAGAACCTCAAAGCCATCATCAACAAAATGACCGAAAGCTATCGAGATTGGGACTACCAGATCCCGTACGCCCTCTGGGGATACCGAAACTCAATCCAAACCTCTACTGGGGATACCCCTTACTCTCTAGTTTATGGCATGGAAGTCGTCCTACCAGTCGAGCTGGAAATACCCTCGTTGCACGTCATTATTAAAAGCAAGTTCAGTGAAGAAGACTGGTGCCAAAGCCGTCTTGATGAGATGACCCTCCTAGAAGAAAGGAGATTAAAAGCTCTATACCACATATAAGGGAACCATCACCGAATAGCGCAATAATTCAACAAGAGAGTCAAGGATCGCGGTGTTCGAGAAGGGGATCTAGTCCTCAAAGAGATCATAGAACCCATTTGGGACCCCAGAGGGAAATTCAAGCCCAATTGGAGCAGCCCCTACATTATTAAGAAGATCTTATCTGGCAGTGCTTCCAAACTCACTGATTTAGATGGGGAAGAGATGGATCGTTCAGTCAACCTGGACCATCTCAAGAATTTCTGCCCTTAGTCCGAAATCTCGACGCTCTATGACTCTTCTCATCTCCCTTCTATTCTAAAAAAAATCTCTTCATTTCCCTCTACTCAGAACTACGTGGGCCTGATCCTCTCCCCAAAAAAAATTCAAATAAATTAAAACTTTTTAAAAACCCAAGAGGTACGTAGGCAGCTCATACACCTTACATGAGCATGACCCTTTCTTTTTCACAAAATACTATTCTTTTTTATCTTCGAGAACGACAGTTCATTCTAACATACACTTGAACAAAAGGATTATGTTTGTCTTAGCGATCGGTATAGATAATTCAAAAATAATAAACTCATCAAAAGGCACAGCTGGATGATCAAAAACTTGTTTATTTCATTAATAGGAAATTGCAATGCAATTACATAAAAGAATGGATAACTCCCTTCCCCCTACCTTCCTAAAAAAGACAAAATAAAATCCCCACATTTATTCCCCATTATAAAATAAACTCTCCAAAATTCCTAGCCGCAGCTAACAGAGGAGCCCGCTCCGTCATCATCATCTACATCCTGGGGTCCCTAAGCTTCCCCCGCTTGAACAGAGTGTCAAAAACGCTCCATAGACCGATAAGATCGAACCAACTTCAGAAAAACTACCACACCTCCCTCCATGGTATTAAACAAAACAAACCACCTTTGTCCAGTCTCCACTGCCAACATCTTGCTGACTACTCCCCTCCACAACCACTTCATATAATCCCCAGGGATATGCCAAACTCTCCCAACAAACTGAGAAGGACGGGTCGATGGACGTCGATTCTCACACATAGAGCCAAGCCGCATGCGCAGACGGTCAGTCAAATCTTCTACTGAAAAGAAGTCTAGTGTCCGAGGTGGAATGACCTGCTCCCAGCCAAATTAACGTGGAAGCCGCCAAGGGAAATAGAAAGAGGCCTATCTGAGACCAACCATCCAGACATACGGGTATTCTCCCAGCTCTAGAATAGGTAACAACTGTCCCCACTAGGGTACTGACTAGCATAAATTTAGAGCCCCATGCTCTACACGCCAATTCTCCCAGCTCTCAATATCCAAGCCAATGCTAATGAAGCATCACGAAAAGAAGTTGGGTACAACCGATAAAGAATATTCTGGAGGAGTCACCAGGCGGAGTCTTTCAGACAACCACATGAACAGCATCACGGGGCTACCCCTCAAGAAGGCAGAACGACCTTCTCGCCAAGCATTCAGGCCATTCAAAGTCTCTGCCAGTATCACCACCATAGGATTGCAACGATATGACATCCAGGAGGTAGTGGTTGCAAATTGTGGGTCCACCAGTAGTTCCCAGTCACCAGTAGCAATTTTGATACTAAGCCCAGAACAATGGCTCCGATGTATACAACATCTACAATCTCCTGCAAATGCACGGACTATAACACCGCCGAAAGGGAGATCATTCCTCCAGTAACCAATGGTCTGGCCGCCGAAGGCGAAACGCGAAGAAGCCTAGCCAGAAAATCCCTGGGAGAATGGGAAAATTCGGGTAAAATCGCGACAACACTTATCCCCAGCATGGTAGAAAATTCCTCGTAGGTAGGACAAACTTTATTAGCCTAAAGATAAATACATGGTCTTCGGGGTACCAAAATTGTACTGCCGCCATCAGCATGTTCCACTCAATGGGCCGATTGTGCCATAAAGAGACTCGATGCATATGGAGCACATTTCTTCCAAGGCTTCGAGGTAGTTAGCAAACTCAATGCTACCAAGGAGAGCCATCTTGCTAGACTAAGAAATAGTAGGCGAGTAAGAAAGAATGTGAAGGTGTGATGGAAACACTCCACCCTTACCCCTTTTTATACTTGACAACCCTCACAAAAGACATGACCCCTGCAGAAATCGGAGGGAATCCTACCCCATAAAGTACAAGAGGCTAAAGAGGGCACTAATTAAAGCTTTGAATTGATGGGACTAGACTTGACTGCCGATAAGCAGGACAAGGGTCTTGTTGATCAGCAACCCCCTATTTTTGAAAATTTTCTTTTTTTCCTCTTGTGTCAAAATCATAAGTTCAATAAAAATAAATTGATATTCTTAAAAAAAAATTCAAAAAATCCTCTTCCACCCTTATATCCTCCGGATCCATCGTGTGAGGATGGTGTAACATAGGCACCATCCCTCCATTATCCCGCCTAATGTTGTATTAAGGGGTATGCAATCGCACAAAGGGGACCTCTGAAGTCGTCGCCGCTGTAGACGCCGACGGACCACCGCCGCTGTGGGAAGACCCCACCGCCCGACTCGAACCCGCAGGAGGGAAAGGCAAGGCATTATATATGTTGGGCGCCATTAACCAGCTCGTCACAAAATCCATATAGTCATACGAACATACGTATCAGTGTATAATAGGTAGGACTCGCCGATCATCACCGCGATCCTCGCATCCTCCGACAACAGCCGCTCCCACCTCATAGACATGGGAGGCTGCGCAGGTGGCACCACCTCCTCCTCCTCCGCAATTTGTCGAACCACCCGCTCCCTGAGATACCAAGAATGGACGAACTCATGCACCATCAAACGCCTCATCTGCGTGTTCACCCCGGTCACCCCCGTATCGTGAATGGCTGTCCCCCAAGGGTAAAAAGTCACCTTAAAATCCCCAGCAGGCATAAGTCAATAAAGAATCAGAATATGTAAAAAACAAAGACTGAAGAGGAAAGAGTGTTACCCTACCACTGGTCAGGCCATTCAAGACCTAACGCACTACCTCTAGAGAGAGAGATCCCTTTGACTACCGATTAGCCTTTCACCATCGATACAATTAGCAAAAGTCCCCAAAAGTCTCGTCCTTAAAGGCAATCAGCGGGGTATTGCACCCAATCACCTCATAGAACCACGTCTGCTAAAGATAAGAATTCATAATAAAAAAGAGACGCATAAGGAAAAATGCGAATGCATAAAATGAAAATGCACAAATTAAAGAATACCTCAAGGAGATACGTGGCTCCAGTAAAAGTTTGTCGGTAGCAGAGGCTGAATGCGTCCAAAGAAAAATAGAGGGTCGCCAAAGTCAGGCTCCCCCAATCATAGAGAGGGGTGTTTGAAAACATACTCAAATACGGTAAGAACCACAAGTGGATGACTTCGCCGATCGACGCCACCATGAAACCTCCCAGCACTAACAATATGAACAACCAGTCCATCTGCCTCACCTGTAGCCCGTCCTTCACATCAACCACCCTACTCAGCAGAACATCCTTCATCAAGGACAGTCAGATGGAATCCCCAGACACTATCCTCCTTACATCGCCGAGCGCCGCCCTCACCGCCTCCGGCCTCACCCGCAGAGAACGATCCACCTCTATCAGCTCCCCATCGTAATCTAGCCTCAGCAGCTGTTGCACTTATATGGGAGTCACGATCATCTCACCAAAGCCAAAATGGAAGGTGTGGGTAGTATCCCACCACCTCTCCCCCAAAGCGCACATGACCCCTGTCGAACGAGGCGTCTCATCTAGCGCATATGCCAACCTCCCAAAACCTGCTGAAGATACCATCCAATGCACCACAAATGGAAGATGCTCCCAAACATCCTTAAGCCCCATCGTCCCACGGGCACGCGTGTTCTTCAAAGAGATATCGGGCTGTCAAAAGAAAAAACCTTTTCAAAAATATAAGAAGGAAGGAAAAATCATCAAAAAGAAAAGAATGCCAAAAGTCTTTACTTACATAACCGGAAGGGTTCACCACCCTCGAGGAGCGATGACGCAACGTCTCCCGTAGCAAGGTCCTCTCATCCGCAATCGGATTGAATGCGTCAAAGGAGTTCTCACTCCCCAAAGAAAGAGGCGCCCTGGCCCTCCACTCCATGTTCACCCAGTCATCAACAATTAACCATTCCCTATGCACTGCAGTGCTCATAAAGGCGGCCATTTCTTAGAGATCGAAATGCTAGAACAATTTGCAGAGGAAAATCACAGAAAGAAAGAAAGAAAGAAGCTGTGAAAAATAAAAGGAATTCGCCCCTTTAAATAGGATACCAAGGGTCATCCCGATCGGCACTGACCCCCCAACCACCGATCGACACTAACCCCTTAACTTCCCAAGGCAGTCTAAAAGTTCATGCCACTGCCGAATGGCACCCTTTGTATCATGCCGACCGGTACCCCCCTTAAAATTTCGTACAAAAATTCGCAGAAAATACCAGATAGCCCTGAAAAATTCTCAGAAAATTCTTAAAAATCCCAGGGAGGATTTAGAACATTTTCACCAAGAAAATTTCGCACTCCCTCAAGCGGAACCCCTATTTCCCCAATGGAACTCCCCAAAACCAAGTAAAACTCCTCCCGACAATGTCCCCGAAGGATATCTAAAGATCGCCCCCTATACCCCAAAGATCTCAATTTTCCCTAAGCAATACATCCAAATCCTGGGCCAACTAATCACCTCCCCAGTGAAATTTTTGCAAAAGATTTCCCCAGCAATCGGCTCCTCAACCCAAAACAAAACCATAAGATAAATATCCCCGACAGAGTTCCCCAAGAACATCTCTACTTAATCTCATAGAATTGGCTTCGACCCGCAGAATTGGTCATCTCTACTTAAGCCTACAGAATTGGTCATCTCTACTTAAGCCTACAGAATTGGCTTCGACCCGCAGAATTGGTCATCCCTACTTAAGCCTGCAGAATTGGGTTCGACCCGCAGAATTGGTCATCCCTACTTAAGCCCGCAAAATTGGCTTCGACCCTAATAATTGGTCATCACACCTTAAGCCCGCAGAATTGGCTTCGACTCGCAGAATTGGTCATCTCTACTTAAGCCTGCATAATTGTCTTCGACCCCTATAATTGTTCATCTCACCTTAAGCCTGCAGAATTGGTTTTGACCCGCAGAATTGGTCATCCCTACTTAAGCCCGCATAATTGGCTTCGACTCGTAGAATTGGTCATCTCAGCTTAAGCCCACAGAATTGGCTTCGACCTGCAGAACTGGTCATCTTTACTTAAGCCTGCAGAATTGGCTTCGACCCACAGAAGTGGTCATCTCTACTTAAGCCCTCAGAATTAGCTTTGACCCGTAGAATCGATCACCCTCATCTTCAAGCCCTCAGAATTGGCTTCAACCCACAGAATCGTGCACTCTCATCTTCAAGCCCTCAGAATAGGCTTCGACTCACAAAATCGGTCACCCTCATCTTCAAGCCCTCAGAATTGGCTTCAACTCGCAGAATCGATCATCCCCAGCACCTCCTCAAGAATTGGCCTAAACCTTTCCTCCAAACCATCCCTCAGGTCCTCAGAATTGACCTCGACCCCCTAAATTGGTCATCCTTGTTTCCTTAGGTCCTCAGAATCGACCTCGAGCCCCTGAATTGGTCATCCTCACTTCCTCAGGTCCTCAGAATCGGCCTCGACCCTCTGAATTGGTCATCCTCCCTCAAAAGCATCATGCGATGTCTATTCGAAGGCTATCGTTTGTTCCAAAATCACCCGTCGAGGGGCTCTATAGACACCCCATTCTGTTACCCCTTAAACTCCCCTTAGGTCCTTAGCACCTCCCTTCCTCACTACAAACCCATGTCATACCCCGAGTACTAACCTAGAAGCCGTCGGGCACTCCCAGGCTCTGTTTGACCAAAAGTCAAAGTCTTCAGCTTAATCAAGACTGAATGAAACTTCGAAGGGCCCTAAAATCCCTTTCCAACGGTCCATTTCATGCATGATTCTGACTTACCATGCAGACGAATGACCCATTTTCCCCCGAAACTCAATCAGGAGGCCATCGGGCACCCTCGGGCTCTGTTCGACCTAAGTCAGCTCTTCAAATTGACTGAGACTGAATGAATCTTCAAAGGAAATTAAAACCCCTTTCCAACGGTCTGCCCCGTGTGCGATTCTGACTTACGATACGGACGAACGATCCATTTTACTCCAAAAGGTCACCGAATGCTTCCAGGGCCCGGTTGGCGAAAGTCAACTCCCTAAAATGGATCAAACTCTTGGGAATGTTGAAGTACATCTCTTAACCTTTCGAACAGTCTTCCCTGTGTGAGATTCGGACTTACCATACAGATGAACGATCCATTTGCGTCCGATGATTCCCCGTCCAATGGACCGATGAATGCTTCCGAGCCACATTTTACCCAAAGTCACCTCCCGAACCTGGGAGTGGTCCAAAGGAATTTCGAAGGTATACAAATTACCTTTCTAACGGTCCACCTCGTGAGTAATTCAGATCAACGATTTGCACACTATAACCAATTTTCTGAAAAGGCCTGAAAGACACTGCCAAACGGCAGGTCCAGACCCTGCCTATCGACAGTGTGTCTAAACGCACCTGCCGATTGGCAGGACCAGGGCTATGATGATCGGCAATGTCCTGGGCATATAAAAAATAGGCCTTGACCTCATTACAAAAAATATCCCAGATGAGAAGCATATCACTCTCAGTAAATCTAGAAAACCTCTCTCGAAGTCAGCGCGATTTCCACATCAAAATCCCTTTCCAACCTTCACTTTTCATCATCCTTTTCATCAAACTTGGTGAATTAACCACTCTCCATCATCATCCAAGTGCAAGGGCTGCTCTCCAACATTCAAGATCAAGCTCAAGATCTTCAACAAGGTCCAATTTTCTCAATTCTCTCCTTAAATTCTCATAAATTCGCATTAACTTATTTTATTACTTAGCACTTTTATTCTCTTATCTCACATATCCTAATATACTTTTTATTTAGTATTATTTCACATCTCTTATTTTCATACAAAGAAAAAATCAAAAAACAAGAAAAAGAGGGTTTGCTCATAAATTCCAAACGGGAATTCTCACACTTTTCTTACACTTTTCTCACAACTAAAGCACTTTTTCTACACACACACACACACACACACACAAATGAGAGAAGTCCCCGATTGGATTTATGGGATAAACCCCACCCCTCATTTTGCATGCGAACTACGTGGACTTTGATGCCTCAATAGGCTATGTAGGCGTCTCGGGGTAAAATCCGAGATTCGAGTCCTATTTTTACTTTTTCTCTGATCTCATATTCTCTTTAAATTCAATCCTCCTAGATTACATATATACATATATTTGTCCTTAATGGCATATTATTCCACATTCGTTGTCGTTCCATCGTAACGATCAACGTAAGGATAATTGCGTAAATCCTATTTTCAAATATTTTTATACCTTCCTACAGATGACTCGCTTTACCTCTTCCATGGTACAAGTCGATAATTCCTATCTCCACTATATATACACATGCACACATATCACGGGGAAAATAAAGGAAAATAGCAAAAACCCATGAGAGACCGTAAGGGCGGAATGGGTGGCTAACACCTTCCCATTTCGTAACTTAGCCTCCGGACCCTTTTTGAATCATTTTGGTTTCGTATGCATCATTATGTCTTTGGATGTTGTCCTTTGGGATGGCTCACTTTCTTTTGTCTATTTTGAGTAAAATAGACTGGCGACTCTATCTCTCTACATTTTTCACCTCACCCAAATGACGCCGGCCAAAGCGCTCCCGAGAGGGACGCGCAGGACCTAGGATCCTCCCTCATGCCGCCCGGCCGCCACGAGGATTGGGGATGGCCACAATAACATAAAACAAGTAAAAATAATGTGAGTATCATGCCAACATAGAATCAATGTGCTCAAACATGGATATTGAGTGAATGGTTGTGAACTACAATAAATGAATCATAACACCTACACATTGAAACATTTAAGAAGCTCTAATTGATAGCATTATGTCAGCAAACTAATTTTTAGCCATATGCGACAATTAATAAGCTAACTAAATGAACTAACAAACTCCATGCATACAAATCTGGAATGTTGACGATTCTATAAACAATAACGTCAAGATGCAATGTTTCAACACTAGGATTCGTGGTGTAAATCCGTTTAAATTTTCAACTAACCTCCCTCAAAAATTTAAATTGTTTTTCAGGTTCTTTTGAGGTCTCTATTTTTCTCAACTTATAGAAATCCTATTGTTCCGAATGTGGCATATTATTATTTTTATTGCCTTTGTTTTTTCTTTGGTCATTTTAAAACGGTGACTTTCATAACGAGTTGATTTTGTACTCTGGTAGCCCTTTCTCATGAACACTCATCAATTTTTCAATTATAATCCTCACGGTAAACGGTTCTTACATGCACACCTCCTCTTAACTCTACTTATGCATATATGACAAGATTGAGATAAGAACATCTCACCAAACTCAAATATGCATGAAATGTCAAACATTTATATAAATTCGTGCATGTGTGCAAAGATGGAATATATACAAAGTCTAACTCAAATGCATATCAACTTCGAAACAACCCCATAATACAATGGTTAAGATCATTTAATGCATCTATACTTATGACCAAATGTCCTAGCCACATGGATAATGTAATAAAGGGGGTCCAAGCACACCAATATACCACATCGAATATGAAACCCTCATGACACAAAAATAAATCGAAAATCTTTTTGTATTTTTCTAAAAATATTTTTGACTAAAAAATAAAATAGTTTTGTATTTTCAAAAATATTTAAAACAAAAAATCTTTTTGTATTTTGGAAAATTTTTATTGAAAACAAAATATTTTTGTATTTTTCAAATAAGACTCAATAAATGAAAAAGTATAATACAAAAGATACACATGTCATAATACTATCAAGATTAGTAGTGGCAAATGGGCGGTTATGGACGAGTCAAAAATAGATATGGATAAATTTGGGTGGATCAAAAGCGGATCGGACATGGGCGGATTTGATCAGGTTAAATCCGGGTCGGGTCGGTCAAACCCCCAGATCGGGCCGAGTTGACCCACTTTTTTTTTTGAAAAAACAATTATTATACCATATACAAATAAATTTGGTAAAATAATTTTGAAAATAAATATACAAGTAAATACTTGAATAAAAAAAAACTTTTAACTCTTTAGTAATTTGAGTTTTATTTTTGTGAGGGTCCAAAACCGTTTTGACCCACTAATGACCCGCCAACAAACCATCTTATTGGATCGTTCAAACCATTTTGACCCACAAACACAATTAATGGGATCCAAACACATTATTTTGGGTAGATTATGGGCGGTTTCATCCTGAAGAGCCCATATTGCCTGCCCTAATCAAGATATAAATCATAATGGAAGGACTAGCGTATGACAAACATGGAAACACAACCATCCTTTTGATTTAGCATGGGAAGAATCAAGTTCAACCAAATAAGAACCATGAAGTTCATTTCCTAAAGCCTCTCGGTCCGATTTCCTAACCCAAGTAGTGTGAAATTATGCATAGGGGATTTGGAAACCGAAACGACTTTATTACTAAACTTCTTAGGAGCTCCTAAGGTCATAGAAAAAACATCTAAGGTGACCTTCCCTACCGCAGTGGAAACAAGTGTAAACAAGATGGAAATGATTACCAGATTGTCGACCTCTCCTCACGTTCCTAGTGGGTTCTCTCACACGATTGGTATTGGCTTTGGGAATGGGAGCAACATGATCATCTTAGCCTATACCAAACCTATTTCATTTGACTTGAATGGTGCCTAACATCCTATCTAATTTATCCGACTTAGATTCCAAGTTAAACTTCACCTTACTCGAGTCATTCAGCTTCTCCTCTAACTCACTAATCCTAGACTCAAGCACGCGCCTAGACTCCTCAAACTCAAGAATCTCTTTCTTTAAATCTCCTACATCGATCTTTACCACTTCCTCATACAACTTCCTAAAGGCAACTTGCAAATATCCTACATCGATCTCCTCTTCATCACTATCTTAACCCTCACTCACCTAGGATTCAACGACCTCGAAAGTGTCATGCACATGATAAACTTGATGGGAAGATTTATCGTCATCGCTCACATGACATGCCATGAATGCTACAAAGTTACGCTCAATGGGGGGACTCTCTCCCTCTTCTAGTTCACTATCACTTAAGGTGGAATTATATGATATATGTTTCTTTCCCTCCTTCTTAAGTCTAGTGGGACACTCGATAACCTTGTGACTATACACCTCACACCCAAAACACCTATCCAACTTATCTCTCTTAACTTTATCACTCTTATCCTTAGGGGTGGAATCTACCATGTTGTTCAAGAATTTCTCAAATATTTTGGCATCTTTCGATTGCTTTTGAAACTTAAGAGATTTCTTGAACTTCTTTGCCAACAAGGCTACATCCTTAAAGTCAAAATCGGAATCGTCATCCAAAACTTTAGCCCCCTCTTTCCGGGCTTTCAAAGTAATGCCATTTTCTTTATTTGGCACTTGCTTGGAGGTAAACATATCGAGTTCATAGGTTTATAGATAACCTACAATCTCTTTAAGTTTCATCGATTCAAGCATACCTAAGGAGTTTAAAACGGTCACTTTTGTATCAAACCTACTCGAAAATGATCTTAAATTTTTTTTATGACTCGGTTATCGGGTATCTTTTTTCCTAAGATAAACGACGAGTTGACAATATTGCATAACCTAGATTAAAACTCATCAAATGACTCACTCTTTAACATATTAATCGTCTCAAACCGTGTGCAGTGAGGTTTTGAAGTTTAGACGCCCTAACCGTGCTAGTGCCCTCATGAGTAAGTGCAAGTGTATCCCAAGCCTCTTTCGAAGTTTCACAAGTCATGATTCTATTATAATCTTCTGGTGTGACATGTGAGGAAATAACGCGAAGACATTTAGAGTTGTAAAGCGCAAGTCTATGTTCGGCTTTGGTCCATGATTCAACGGGTTTTAAAGTAGTGTCCTCACCCTCTCGTGTAACCGATTGAGTCCAACCCTTTTCTACCGTTAACCACACACGCTCATCAATAGATTTTAGAGCACTTCTCATTCGCATTTTCCAATAAACATAATTAGTGCCATTAAAAACAGGATCACGAAAAACTTTCCATACCTA